>CABEEJ010000540.1:36013-118886 GCA_901482245.1 Timema douglasi
GGGGGGGGGGGGAGAATTCAAGGTTCCTAATATAAATTCCAGCACCAATAAAGATATTTTGGTTATTCCTGGACATTTCAAATACTGGAAAAAGTTTGTCAAAATTCCAGGTTTTCCAGGACATTTACGAACCATGTTCTTTGTGTTTAAATATTTTGACTCTTAAAAGATGTTATCTGTTGTTCTCAAGTTGTACCAAAATGAGAAACTTCACAATTGGCCCAGTCTTTTGATATCTTCATTCCCATTCTTACCTCTGTTCCAACCAAGCATTTGAACTTTTCAGCAAGCACTACAACCAATATTCCCGTCTTAAATAACATAACCAAAGTTTTTTTTTCACAGAAATCATTCTTTTGTTTTAAAGTCAAACAGGAAAAGCACATTTGCTCCATTTGTTCCTTTGCCTTAGTAGAAAACTAGAATGGAACAGCAGTCGATTAAGATGAGTTAATTATTTCTTTTAGGCATTGGGGCTGAGAAAAAATGTGTTATTTTCTTCATTTTATAAAGAAATATATTTATGCGTTTTGCTATTTAACTACAAAATATACTCGATTAATATGAACTTAAATCACAAATCACAGTAAAGTTCCACTAACAGCCAAATACGCCTTGTTTACGCGATGACAGCAGACAACAATAGATAATAAGGGTGAGCACAACTGCCCGCCATTAGTGATGGGCACAACCAGGGCCACTACTACAAAACAAGTGATTGTTTACAATCGATTATTCAATTTTTTTACTAGCAATCGAATAGTTCACATTACTCTGTGCCAAAAGCTATTGCATCATTTTTGCCATTATATCTCTTTCCTTTAGAGGATTCCAAGAAGATTGGTGGATATTAAGTATGTAGGGAAGAGACCGCAAGGAAGACTGAGGAAGAGATGGGAGGAACAGATAGAAGCAAGTGTACAAGTGAGAGGAGGAGAGTGGAAGAATGGTGGACGGATTTTAATAAACATAACCGGCCAAAGGCTGGAAACAGTTCATCATCAGGATCTCTCCTTTGTGTGGAAAATCCTTTTTCATTCGAAATGTATATACTAATAAAACCAAAACTTGAATCAAGTTGTAAAAATAGGTGGGTTTACGGCATAGAAAACAAGCACTGTTTGTCATGACAACTTATCAAATAAAACTTACTATCTTCACCTTTAGTAGAGTGTAATGAAACTTTCTTTGGCAAAATATACATGCATAGGTGTGTATATATATATACACACACACACACCTTTCTTTCCCTCTATTTCTCCGCCCACTATATTCGGACCAATACGATACTTAAGTGTGTAATAATATGTATTGTGACACACACACCATGATATTAGAATAGAAATCTAATACAACCATGGATATAATGGGGTGTTCGGCTTGGAAGATATTTCAGGATCTTGATATTTTAGAAGAAAAAAATTTGTTGGTGCCTGGGAGGTTAGTTTTTTAGGTTGGGATAGTTTATAATAATTAAAATTATTAAAAGCCTACCATAGCTATTGTGTATTAAAATACCCTGGTATCATTTTGTGGCATTTGTTTGGATAGTTAAATTATAAATTTCATTTCAATTTCATGATATACCCGTCAAATGGGGTGAAGATGACCATGGGGGTGAAGTTGACCAAGTTTTTCAAATTTGTTTATTTTCCTTATTAAGATGACTAAAATTAATTAATTAATTACAAATTTTATTTTTTTAACATACTCTCTCATCACATTTGTAGTCCAGTTTGGCTGCTCATAATCTATTAAACTGAAATGTTTTATATAAAAAAATATTTTAGCATAATTGTTTTTTTTATCAAATATTTTAACCCTTGAAAAGTATTGTTGCTGGATGTTTATCTATAGCTTGAACAGAAAAATTCTACAAGAAAGAAAAACAATGTCTCAAAACTTTTGAACACAACTAATATGATAGCAAGAAGAAACAATAATTTTTTAACTCAAATATTATCTAAAAGTATAAAAATGCGCAAGTTTTACACTTTATGGATGTGAAGTTTACCAGCCTGTAACATTTGTGATTTTCCATGTTGTGTTGATTTCTTTGAAGAAGTGAAGTTTAAAACAATTCAATAATTTAATATTTGGAAGTGTGCTAATAATTAGTATTGATAAAAATTATCTTAAATCCATACTCTAGTGCTTTGTAATTTTAAAGGTAATGTTTTTAAGAAAAATATAAAATATTAATAAATTGCAAGTTAACACAATAATAGGCCTCTTATTCTTCATATTTTATTGATCGCAATATTAAGTTAGCTATAAATCTAGTTGAATTTGATTGTGACAGCCAAAATAGGCCTTAGCTTCAAATATACATATCCAAATTTATTTATTTTATTTATTTATTTTACCCGTGAGGCATTTTAGTATTTTCAATTTATTTCTTATAAATTTATATTGTTGTCTACCTGTAACTAATCTTACCACTATTATCACTGCTAAAGATACCAAGGAAATATATTCCTAAGCCTAATAGCAAGAAATTGTTGCAATACAGTGAACATGACAGGAAAAAAGCATTTAATTTATATTTTAAGGATAAGATTACAATGAATGAGGCATGTAAAACATATAATATATCCAAAGGAACATTTGCGAATCATGTACATGGTCGAAAAGAAAAAAAAAAACATTGTGGTCAAACATTTATTTCCAATTTGGAATACTCAGATAGCTGAATCATTGTTAACATATGTGAAGTAAGGCATAATTATATTTATTGCTTAGTTATAAAATTAACAACGGAGGATACTACACTTTAGCTGAAAGTGTTCCTGCTGAATGAACCTGTGTCTAAAACAAGTCATAAACTATCTAATAAATTGAATAGGTTCTATTCTTTAGTATTTTAATCTTTCAGTGTTTTAAACTTTATTTTCACAACTATGTATATTTGTAAAAAAGATATTAAAATATTTTGTAATATAAAGCATGTTTGCAACCAACTTATCCATGTGTCAATTTCAACCCAACACATCAAAAATATTTTATAAAATCAGAATCAATATTTTGTCACCTTCACCCCAAGTGTTAATTTATTTTATATATATTTTATAAATGTATTTTGAGTAGTTATGTTTTAGTATTATTCTGCTGGGATATCGTCTGCTTCACAGATGACATCAGCTTGCGCCTCAGTCTATAAAACTTCCTTTCGAAGTGTTTTATTTGAAGTTGTTTCCAACTTTCTCATTGGTTGGCACGGTCACGATTTCCATTTCTAAAGCCCCGACACAGATTTCAGTCCATACTTCATGTTCTGGTCCATAAGACTATCCATAATCATTTGACCGTTTCAACCAATGAGATAGTAAGAGACTTCGTCCAATCAAAAAAATTGAAAGAAAATCTTCAGCTAGGAGTGAGCGTCAAGCAGTCAGCTGATCATAATATAAGAATTAAAGAAACAAAAAAAACTTTGTTGAGAAAACTTCCAGTAGGCATATATTCTGAAATATAGGTTAAGTACAATCACAAAAAATATATTTAGAGCTCAATTTTAAATATCAAACTTAAAATTATTAAGTGTTTGCAATAGCTCGAAAATGCAAAATGGATGTACTAGTATTTTGGATGAAGACAAAACAAGCACTTTTAATACCTTTAATAATGACAACCTACAAAACAAAGCCAATGTTTCTGAAATAGCTCCACATGTAGCCATCTTTTCATTTTGTATGTTTCCATAGGACGGATCCTCTCACTGCCATTCGTTCTTTTATTTCAATGTGCATGCACATATTTACTTGGGTGTGATTGGTAGTCCGTAGAAAGTTAAAGTTGGGCAACTTCTATGGAGTAAGGACTCTGTGGCCAGAGCAATCTGATATTGTAGCATCAATTTCTTACAGACCACGGACATACGAAGTCTGTGTCAGGTCCTTAAGGACTATAAGGATGAAGAGCTTACAGTCTGTGTAAAAGCCTTTAGTGTTAAGCATTCCGCCATTTTCGTTTACTATTCTGATATTTTTGTATAGTGTAAAAATTATTAAAATAGTTTACCTTTATTCCCACGCTTCCTTTACTCTCAAATGACTCAGCCTGTCCTCTAAAGTAATGTGTTCACGCCAGTTTTTCTTATAATCATCTTTAACTTTTTGAATCCACTGTTCGTGTTTTCCCAACTCTTTAGCGTGTCCTCTTGACTGTTCAACTGAAAGATAAGGATGTCTCAACAAGAACATGTTTTTTTCTTCTATGGCATACTCTCTCCTAAGATCAGCTCTCGCTTTTGCGTCGACCTCCTTCACGAGTCTGTACTTTCCACGATATATATGGCCATTGGGCAATTTTTTTTTACATAAGAAAATTGTTAATCTCATTTTATAAATATGTTGATATAATCCGCCTCTATTTCAAATCTACTATTTAGGATTTTGAGAATAGTTTCTATACCTGAAAAATACTATCAGAATTCAGAATAGCCATCAGCAATATAATAAGTCCCTTTTATCCTGGGAAGAAGACATAGAGAACCTACATTAAACACACTATTTAACCTCCCTACATAAAATAGATAGCTTATTTATTCTATGGCTAATAAGAAATAGTCGACAACTGGTGAACTAGGGCTTGGTTTATATTTATGCAGAAATCGATAGAAACCTTTAGAAGTGGCTATAATTGAAAAATACCAAAGCAACGTTAACAAGTATTGATTATCTATTCACCATTGTAATTAATTTATGTAAATTGTTGTAGTCTCCCGTGTGGATAAGAGAAGAAATTTGACTAATGTTCCAAGTAGGAGTCGTTTCTAGCTAGGTGGTTACGTTTTTCATTACAAAATATATACATAGTAAAATAAAATACATTAAATAGTTATTTAAACTAGTTGGGGTGAATAAATTAGAATATTTTAATTTAATTATCACGTATGACACATTGAAATTAAGAATTGATCTCTATAATAGAACTTGATGGATATCTGTGGCTGAAATTTCACGCCATCGTCTGCATAGAATTGTGTAAGAGAGAAATAAATTTTCGAGTATCTCCACCTCACCTAAACACATACAATATATTGTGGCATTTTGATATCGTTCACTAATTTGATTGAATATATGAGATAATTCAATGTGTGACTAGTTAAATTAAATAAATGTGTTAGCTAAATATTTAAAGAGCATGACAAAGTTCGAAAATCATGAATTTTATCTTTAAATAAATTAATATAGGCTAATAAATACTATGATTTTTGAAAGAAGCTAGTTTTGGAAGGATTTATCTCGTACCAGAATCCTTCCGTATAGTAGTATTAGGTATGATAAAAGACCGTCCAGAACGAGGGAGGGGCGAAAGGAGAGGGAAGTAACTTGGTGGAGATGGCTGTATCTCTCTAGTCCAGAAAGGAATATATATTTCCTTCGAGCTGGCCTCCTCGCACTCTTTGTTGGGTCCTGCGGACCTTCCTCTCTTCTATACCCACGCCTCATCCCAGGTCTAATAGCAAGAAGTTGTTCCAATACAGTGAGAGAGGCTCTGCCTTGGGATTCACAGTCGGAGCAGTGGGAGGAACCCAACAACGGGGATTTATATTTCTGTTATAGATAGATGTTTATCCTGACAAAATACTACAATATATTAGGATTCTAGTACGAAATAAAGAATTCCAGAGTGGGATAGTAAATACTGTATAGCCTACAAGCCTATGAAAGCAATATACAAGATATGAGCCAACTTTAAAAATGGTAACATAATAATACTTTCTACAAGCCTATGACCTAAATGATTGTTTGAACGTAAGAACCCTATACAAAGTTTGTGATTAAAACAATTAATGTAGTCAAGTTTTAAGATACCTTATTTCATTATATTTATAAAACTTTAAATATAATATTGTTTCCAAAACCAATATACAAACTGATAGCAAACTTTAAATATATTGTAGTCTTGGCAGAATGTGAAGATTGTATTCGTATTTATACTGTATTATCTGTGAAACTGAATTGTATATCCTTTAATGTAAATATTTATTCAGCTAAGTGTAGTTTAATACTTCACAATTTTCAAACAATAACACTTTTATTCATTAGAGACATGTTTTTGCACGATAACATTGAAAGAAACCATTGGCAAACTTTAGAGTCACCCTTTGGCCCTTTGCGAGGGGTGTGTTTATGCCCATCTAATATAGTATAGAAGAGATAGCTGAAAATAAGACCTTAACTTATAGTATATAAATAAAGTATGTAATAAAGAATAATTGCACCCGCATTATCATGGAGATAGATTAATAAAACCACAATGAAAAATCACATATGAAAAAATTTCTTAAATCACACCAAGATTCAAACTTTAACATTTCCATCACAGGTAAGCAACACTATTGAAAGATTGAATAGTTTGACCACATTACCACTGATGCTGGGTGCTAAATTAAAACAATCATCATTGGGATCCCAATTTATCCATACAACATACCAAAGTCAATGTATTTAACTATTAGACTCCCCTGTTAATTTGCAATACAAAATAGAATAAATAAATAGCGTAAAAATTAGATTTAAATAAAATTATTACGTGGCTTTTTTAATACTAACATTATTTGTGTAATAAGTATGACTTAAACATGTAATAAAACGTGGTGCGAAAAATAATAAGTATTCTATTTGTATTTGAACTAATAAATGTGCATCGCATTATATTCTTTGGTGTAGCATTAGTGGCCAAAAAAAGAAGAGGTGCAGGAAATTGTGGGAATATGTAAAATATATGGCATGGATATCAAAATTAAGAAGACAAAAGTTATAGCAATTTCAAAAAATAAAGAGCCGCTGAGAAAGAAAATTGGAAACTACGAGTTAGAAAACGTAGCGCAATTCAAATACCTGGGAAGTATGCTGACAAAGAATGCCTACTGCGCCAAATAAAATAGATCGGGGATCACTATGGCCCAGGAAGCTTCTACAAAAGAGGCTAATAGTGACCATCAAGTTGAGTTTGGAACATTACTGAGGAATAAACTGGTGAAATTCTACATTTGGAACATCGATCTGTATGGAGCATAAACATTGCCTCTTAGGAAGATGTAAAATAAATATTTTGATAGCTTGGACATGTGGTTCTGGAGAAGACTTGAGAAGTTCAGGTTGATAGACAGGGTGACAAATGACGAAGTCCTAAAAAGAGTGGGTGAGAAGAAAACCAATTTGGATGTGATTCTTCGCTACAAATCAAACTGGATTGGACACATCCTTAGGAGAAACTATATTCTGAATGATGTTATGGAAATAAAAGTTGAGTGAAAGAAGAGCTTGGGAATAAGGAATATTCAAATATTAGATTAATTTAAGTAAAGAAAAAAATTCTGGAGCTGAAAGAGGAAGCAGAGGATAGGATGCATTGGAAGTTTAAGTTCATTGAAAAAGGAATGGACCTGTCGAAAGAAAGAACACCAAATATTTGTAGGAGCTTCAGAGAAATACACATGTTTAAATTAAGAGGCTCTAAGGAGATAAAAGAAAACGACAAAGAGAATCGGATATTCCATTACTATTATTAAGACCTGGACATACCAAAAGGCAAAAGAAAATGAAATAGCTAGTGTCGTAAAGTTTAATAGACTAACAATTGGTAGGCTGCTAAATGATAGCCTGGACAGAGAATTTAAAGACAAAAGTTACGACTATAGGACAAACCATGTTTATATCATTATTATATGACATTCTCCATATGTGAGGAAAATCAAAATGAAGACATTGTTTTCATCACCAATAAAGACATATTAATTCCTTGTGAAAAAAATTAGAAAAAATAAGAGAAATAAAGTTGTTGTAGATGCATTGTTGAAGCACTATTTGGCAAAATATGATGAAAGAGCCTAGGAAAAGACAGTTGTGAGGATATGATAGAAGAAGAAAGCCTAAGAGAAGAAACCAATCATGATCCATTGTATTGATTCTTTATGTCAATGTATGCAATGACCAAAAGCATGCAGCAGTATTTTCAGCATCGGGTGAGGCTGAAAGTGTTTAATGTTTTATCCTATACTAAGCAAATATGCTAAATATTATATATAATTTATCTGTAACTCAATCCATTATGTCTAATGAAAACTCAAATAATTCCCCCAGCTATTTACACATAAATGCAACTATCTTCTTATCTGTCTTATGAGTCCAGTCAATTAATCCAGTTTAATAACTCTAAAAAATTTTAGCGTCCATTATTGGACACTCGTTAATACAAATTGTATTAATTAAAATGCACTGTAAGCAAAGATATGGATATTATATATAAACTTACCTAAAAAAGGTGAGTTTGTCTTTAATTTAAGAAGGTGTTTGGCAAATATATCTGCATAGTATCATAATATGTTTAAGTTGGCAGTATGAGAGGGGGTCAGTAAGACAATGGTTAACGTTGTGGTGTGCACGTTTGTTATTTGATTATTTAGTAGTTACTCCCAGAACCAGGTTTCAGTATGAAACAGTGTATAAACTGGCGACGAGGATATTCTTTCTTAATATATATAATCAAAGTAAATTACAGTAATTCATGAGGGAAAAGAAAACAATCTGTTCATTTCATGTGAAATTGTAATGGATGTGTGCTACGTTTCAGCATGAGGTATCGTTAGTGTCAGTCGTATTAGTGTCCGTGGAAAAAATTCAATGACAAAGCCCAGCTGGGTGCTTGCTGAGTCGCAAATTCTGCTGTATGCAATGCTATCCGTGCTACGGTATCGTGACAAATTTTTAATGGGGTTAAAAGTAAATTAAACCATCCAAAATGGCTTTAATTGGTTTACTGAATGAATATAACCGCGAAATGAAACAGTTTTAAGTATATATGGCGCGCCTTAAGCTGTTTGTCATTGTGAATGTTGTTGAAGACAATATGAAAGTGCCCATGTTTATAACCATGATTGGACCTTCTTCATAAGGCATTTTGAAAAACATACTGGCTAAAGAACTTTCGAACACAAAAATTACGATTAATTAGTGTCAGCTTTGCAAACACATTATGGAGAAACATATAACGTTATTGCGGAACGGTTTATATTTAATAAACGGGACCAAAAGGAAAATTAATCTATCAGTGCTTATGTGGTAGAATTAAAGATGCTATCAAACACATGTGATTACGGACAGTTCCTAGACAAAGCGTTAAGTGATCGGTTAGTATGTGGTGTGAAATCTGTATCTATTCAATAGCGACTTTTTGCATGATCATCACCCCGGAATTGTGAAAATGAAATTGCTAGCCAGATCAATATGCTGGTGGCCTAGCATAGATGCCGACATCGAAGATACCGTAAAAGGCTGTCAAACGTGTCAGTTTACTGAAAACCTAGTACAGTACAAATATTTGACACCATGGCCTAGCACAAATAATACATTTGAAATGGTGCATATAGAATACGTGAACTATACAAATCACATTATCTTGGTGCTAGTTGATTGATATTCACTTTGGATGGTAGCATGGCTTGTTAAAGGAGCTACTGCGTAAGAAACTGTAGGTAGCCAAATTGAAAGACTGTTTACAACATTAGCCATACCTGATACGATTGTGTCTGATAATGGTTCACCTTTTAATTCAGAAGAATTCGTTGAGTTTTGCCTTAATAATGGCATAAAAGTAATAAAGTCACCGCTGTATCATTTCCCATCAAATGATACTGCAGAAAAAGCTGTTCAAATTGTAGCAGGAAAATGGAAGAAGATGTTATACAAAGCCCCCAACGTTCCGCTTGACCTACTCTTAGTAAAATTGTTGTTTCATTGTAGAAATACTCCGAATACAGAGACTGGGAAGATTCCTGCTGAAATAGTATTGCGATTTGCGACAAAACAAGATTGCACATGCTAGAACCGAGCTTCAGTAAGCTACGTGACTCAACTATTTATTTTAAAAAAACACTGGAACTCTTCACACAAGAAACAGTCAAATTAAAGATGCCAGGATATAATGAGTTTAGATGGGCAACTGATGTCGTCCTTAAAAGATGCAATAAAGTGACTTACTTAGTTTACTGTAATAAGACAAGAAAAGAGTGACTTTTCCATGTGAATCAATTGAGGAAATTAACATGTGATGTGCCAAACATAGAACCGCAGCCCACGCAAGTGCTAGTCATCCCAGAACGACTGTCAGTACTGCCACAGAATCCTCTAAAAATTCAGAGGCCACCATCACCTGCAACGGGAATAAACTTTGGTGCAGAGGGCGGTTCAACTCCTTTAGAAAGGCCTGTACAGATCCAGCCTACTGGCGTGGACATTCCTGAAACACCCCCTTATGTGCTGCGTCGTTCATCTAGGAGAACAAAATCTCCAGAAAGACTGAATCTTTAATGTTATCTTATTAGGCCAACTTCATGTAATATTGTGTTTTCTTATTATTTTGTAAGAGTAGAGTGCATAGTATCATAATATTGTGTCTAAGTTGATAGTGTGAAACGGGGTCAGAAAGGCAATAGCTAGCGTTTTTGTGCGCACGTTGAGTTATTTGATTAATTAGTGGCTACTCCAAGAACCTAGTTTCAGTATAAAACCGTACATTATCCTTCAAAGAATGTTTCACTTTTGATTATATTATTGTGTATACAATTGAACTGTTGCCGCTTGAGCCCAATATAAGAGGTAAATACTATATCTGAAAACTCGGTTGCCAGGGTAAATAACACCATGCGTATTTTTCTTTTCCAGGTTATAACTTCTCCAGAAATATATATATATATAAAATATAAAAATATAAAATTGCAATGTGAACAAGATATATATATATATATCTTGTTCACATTGCACAGCCAAATTTGCAATTTTTGCACTTCTCAACCAGCATCTAATTCAGAGGTAAGGTCCATATATTGTGAGCTAGCCATCACTTGCACAAAACAAATGTCCTACGTCTCTTTTTCTTCCAATAAGCTACCTCCCCTGCGCTGTGCTGCAAGGCCCTTCGTTCACACTGGGCTGCTCTGCCCTGTGTCTCACATTGCACAGAAACATTTTCAAACTTTGTACTTCTGCTTCAGCGTCTCATTCAAAGCTAGGTTCTATATGTTGCGAGCTGGCCTAATACACAACTGTCCTGAGTCTACTCCTCTTCAAATGTGTACACCTCCACTCCGCTGTTCCATTATGCACTACGCTGAACTGTCCGGAGTCCGCACTACGCTAGCCTGAATATTCATGTGCCTTTAGAATAATTAAACTTTATCATTTTAAACATAAAATTAGCTTAATTAATTAATTAATGTATTATTGAATCAAATTAGATTTGTATTTAGTTCTAATTTTATTACTGTCATGGTTATTAGGGTGGACCTACTTCTCAATATAAGAATATAAAGTGTAATAGTTCTTCTTTATTTTCAATCATAATTATTACAATCGTAGTCATTGTTGTTATAGCAACAATATACAGAAATAACAAACACGGCTAAAACAAGGATTTTCAAATATTAATGGGAGATATTTACTGTCTGTTATGCACACTGGCGTTTAATTGTTTAGAGTCTCTTGTCCAACTACCATTGGCAAATATGTCTTGTATTCAGACGTTGTTTATGGACTATGCTCAGCTTAATCTCCGCTCATGACGCAAATAGTTTAAGTTAAATCAAATGTATGCATTATGCACTATTCTCTATGTATCGTTTATGAATGATACAATTTAATATAGATTTTTTTCAACTTACTGTACACTATGTGTATGCACTTTTTTTTTTAATTATTAAGCGTATGGCACCGGTGTTTGTCAACTAAATCTTACTGGTTTTCTACTGACATTGGCGGATAGGTAAACGTCTTCTGAGGTTGGGGAATCATGTAGGTGCAGGTGCTAAGGCACAATGATGTGACGTGATGGTGATGATGATAATGATTATTATTATAAGTCTTAAACCCATCTTAAGTCTAGTTAGCCAGACTATAAAAGCCATTGACATAATTACTAGCCTTCATAAAAAAATGCCTATAGTACGACCGGGAAATAAATACAGGATCTCTATATTAGTAGCCAGGAGTGCTGACCACTAGACCAAGGGGTTGGTCTGCGATGCACTATTCACTATTGGTTACACAATCCATGAATATGAACCTAGGCATAAAGGAGTCACAAAGTACGGAGTTGTGAGAAACAGAACATCCACGTGATGACAAATCAGCTGGGTCTCGGTGGTTTGGAAGAAGTGATCGTGTAAAAAATCATGTCTTCTGTGACGCCAGTCAACATGCTAATGCGGCAGTTGTTTTCGTTATATGTGAATCCGGTGATCATCACACAAGTGTAAAGTTATGTTAAGTAAGAACGTGTGTAGCCCCCTTCAAAGAAATAACTATTCCTAGATTAAAATTGTTAACAGCTACAATTGGTACGAGGTTGCTAAAATGTGTGCTGGAATCTACTTGTTTGAAGGTTCTTGATTTTTTTTTTATGGTAGAATTTCTCTACAGTGCTGGCTTGGATTTGTAGGAATGATAACTGGTCTGTTTTTGTAAGAAATCGGGTGAATGAGATCAGGAACTTGACCGATACCAGTCATTGAAGACATATTCCAGGCTCAATGAACCCAGCTGATTTGCCATTACGTGGATGTTCTGTTTCTCAGCTGGTGGATTCCCAATGGCGGGAGGGTTCTGCCTGGTTAAACGAATCACCAAACTGTTGACTTCGAACATAACTTGTGTATGACGAGCAAGATATTTTTCCAGTTATGGAAGAATATTTCGTGTAATTGCATGGATTCTTCGTTTCTGGAATAATTGTCAAGGACGAGAAAAGATTTTACAAGAAAATCTGGAAGCTAGTGAGCTAGAGAAGGCTGAAATTAAACTCATTAGTTTCATTCAAAAGGAAAGTTTCCATATGCCATCTGATAAACGATTATCCTCGCGAAGGCCTTTTGTGGAAGACGGTGTCCTCAGATTTAAAACAAGATTATTTCTTAGAGAAGATTTGAAGCTGCTCAGATTCCCTATAATTTTCCCAGCACACCTTGTTTTGTTTTCGTTTCCATCATGGAAGAGCATGTGAAACAAAATCACATCGGAGTGCAACTAGATAATCACCAAAGACAACGTTTCTGGAATATTGGTGGGAGGAGAACTGTGAGAAAAGTTATGTCATTGTGTCAGATGCCAGAGGCATGAGGTGAATCATGTGGAGGTAGCTCCAGCTGCTTTACCCCTCAACCGCATAAGAGAGACATCTGTGTTTGAAGTAATAGGGGTTGACTTGGTGGGTCCTCTGTTTCTGATAGATGAGTTTAAAGCATGGATTGTAGTTTTCACTTGTACTGTCTACCACGCAGTACATCTGGATTGGATTACTTCTCTTTCCACCGAAGCTTTCCTTTAAGTTTTCCAGTGTTTTGTAGCTCGAAAAGGGAGTCCTCCTGTTATTTACTCTGACAATGGCACCAACTTCACCGGTGCCAATAACCTTTTCCAAACACTTGATTGGGATTTTTTTTTAGACATAGCTCGGTTGAACGTATCACTTGGATATTTAACCCCCCCCTCCCTACCACCCTAGTGCTTCATGGTGGGGAGGCTTCTGTGAAAGGTTAATAAGAGTAATAAAACAACTTTTAAATCGAGTTCTAAGCAAGGTTTACCTATCGTTACAAGAAATGCTTACTCTTCTCTGCAGTATAGAAGCTGCCATTAACTATAGACCACTGACATACCTGGCAGAAGATTGTGCCAATTTAAGTCCTCTCACCCCGGCTTGTTTTCTACAAGAAATAAAAGAAATTGGAGTTCCAGAATGTGATGCTTTGGATGCTAAAAGTCTTAACCGATGAAACGATCATCTGCTCAATCTAAGAAATGAATTAAAGAAGAGATTTCAGCAAGAGTATCTGGAACTTTTGGCACTTAGTAAATGGAACAACAAGTCCACTACTTTGTTCAAGATTGGTGATATAGTATTAGTTGGATCAGACGGTTCCAAAAGGATGTAATGTACCCTGGGAAAAATGGTGGAGTTGTTTCCTGGGTCCAACAGCATAACAAAGCTCGCAAGAGTCGTGATTACTAAAGGTGTAATTCTGAGACCCACACAACGACTCTACCCACTAGAGGTTCCTAATGACAGATGTGGAACACTGAGGACTTCGTTCGAGGAGAAGAGAATAGCTTCTTCAGAAGATCCTTCTAGAAATGAAGTACAGTCCCCAAAGACCAAACGTTCTGGCAGAAGAGTCAACGTCCCCTCACGATATACCGATTAGTTGAGGATATCCAGAAACAGAACTCAAGATGGTATAGCAAAAAAATTGTTTTGCGTTGCTTAGAGACTTTGAAAACAAGATTAAGATTTTTACTGTTCTACTCCTGTCTCCCACGCCACCCTTACAACAAGGCATGTCGGGTACACATATTAAGTTATACTTACAGAATACAGAAAAAATAAAACACAAAACCAAATATTACAATTATATAAAAGCTACATATTTCAGAATCTTACCATACAATTTCTGGCATCCCAATACAATTTACAAATATTACCTTGCCTCTTTCATTCTGCATCCAAACCATCGCAAACTAGAAGGTGTTCCGAATTCATAACACTGACTTTACAAATAGGGCATTCTTTTATTGGAAGAATTCTTATTCTATTTATGTGTTTAGCCAAGCAATCGTGTTCTGATGTCAATCTAAAGTTGGTTACTGATTTCTTTCTAGGTTTGTCAATGAATAACTTCCAGCTATCTTGTATGTTTTCCCATACTTTTCCCTTTGATTTATTTACTAAGTTTATGTTATGAGTTTTTTTTTTTATGGTGGAACAGGTTTTTGACCTAGTTTTACTTGTGTACATTTTTTGGCCAATAGGTGTGCCGACTCATTGCCTTCGATTCCCACAAGCGAAGGTATCCATTGTAACACTATATATTATTTCCTTTCCATGAGGTATTTTAGGGTTTGTTTTATTTCGATTATGTTATCTGTTTCTTTATATTGTTTTGATGAGCCATCCTTAATGGTTGCTCTAGAATCAACCAATATTAAAGCTTTTGTAAATTAATTTATTCTGTACCTGAGGTTCGTAACTGCTGGTAGTATTGCGTGTATTTCTGCATTGAAGTTGGTCATTGTGCTGCCTGACAGGGGCATATTGAGATAATAATTTCAGTGCACCCCAACCCCAGCAGTGTCATTGATTTTGGACCATTTTGTTTTATATTATAGTCCATTCTGGTACTGGACACTGTTCATTTATCATGTTTAGCGCAGTCGCTTTCAGAACCTTATCATTGTTGTCTTTTTATGTCATTCATTGTCAGCTGGCTTGCTATGTCCATGTAGTCTAAAGGAATTACTGATTTCTTGTTATTATTTATGGGTATATTTGTATTTAGGTCATTCAGCATCTTTTGACACGCTTCTATGTGTGTTATTTGCGTTATCAAGTGGCTTGATGGGTAGTTTTGAATCCAGTTTTCAAGATAGGAAGCTTTTATTTTTATGAATGTACCTGCGGCCTGCTTCTTTATTTCTGTAATGATGGGAGGTGGGGTTATCTGTATATAATTGTATGCCAAAAATGGGTGTAGTTTTAACCACTCCAGTTTTGAGGCGAAAGACTTTGTTCTGAGTTATCTCTAGGATGTCTAACTTTTCTTGCGGGGCAGCAATAAAATTTTCACTTCTATATTTGACTATAGGTTACACATACATATTATATGTCTTATTTAGGGTTCTTTGAGTTCATCCCCATTTGGCTCCAGTTAGTTTTTTCGTGATTGGTATCTTTTTATATACCTTTTTTAGTTGTATGTATATAATCATTAAAGCACAATTCATTGTCTAGTATTAAACTTAGGTATTTAGTGCTTCCGCTCTTTTTGAATATGTAATTTTCAATCTTTAGATAGAAATATGAGTTTTTATGCCGCAAGGAAAAGTATTGATATACAGTTTTTTATTTGCTATCATTTTGTTCTTAATAGTCTATAGTTTTGTTCGTTTCGACCTTTTGTAACAGTTCCACTCGCATGTTAGAGTATGTAGGGCACTGAAGGAACAGCCTGTTCTCTCCGAGGTGAAACGAACACGTTTTCACTCCATTCAGTTCAGTTCAATTTTTAAAGATGGAAGCGAACTTTGTTTTAATTTTTTTGTGGACTGATTTGAAGGAGGTTATGTTAGTAGTAAAACAGATTTTCACAAGATAATTTTTGAAAGAGTCAGTATCTAAGTAGGCCTAATACAAAAAGTATAGTTATAATGAATTTTGTAAGTATTATACGATAACCATTTTGAAGTGAGTGTATTAATTAAAATAAGTACCTAACTAACGGAAGTAAAGGTATAAAGTAAATAAAGAATAGCGTTATAGGTACCTTCTGTAATAAAAGTCACCGAATTGTGTGGTTCATTTATTACTTTTTTTTTGCGTCTCTTACTATGTGTGCAAGCATGTTTTTATTTAGTACATCCAAGAATTAAAAAATAAATAAATTTATTAAATTGATTTAAGTCTTGTTAGATTTAAAAATGGCGCGCGTAGAGTTTTTTTTACTTCTTATTCTTTTTCAATTCCTAACCTACTCCACTCACTCCTATCCAAGAGGTGGAGCAGGAAAAGCAGTTCTATCTGCCACGGGTACAGTTACTTCAGCGAAACGAACAGCCAGGGAGTGAGTCTACACTGGCGAAACGAACGATAAAGAGTAATAAAGTACTGATAGAACTGTTATAACAAGTCGAAACGAACAAAACTTATGTTTGTAGGGTCTTCAATGCTTTGTTTATTGTATCTTCGATTTTTTATCTTTGGTTTAGGCAATTTTTTGCATGGGTCCACAATACTAAGTCATCTGCAAACATGCTTACATTTATATTATTAACGTTATTAATATTATTATGACTTTAAGATTCCATTGAATAAATGGATAGTAAAACCTAATTCTTATATTTTCAATTCTGTTATATGTTTTTAAGATATTAAGCAAAGAAGATCAGATAATGATTCAAAAATATTTATAATTTAAAATATATTGTTAGTCTGACTTCCGTTTAGTCTACATTTATGTGAAACTTGGCAGCATTGGACGACGCATCTGTTCTTGCATTTGTCAGCATTTGTATGGTCAATGGTGTGTTGACTCAATATTAGTTGAACGTTTCTCTTTGACTTAAATAAATTACATTTTCAACTATCCTCAAAAGTTTACAATGGCTGAAAGTCGAAAGTAAGTTATTTATTCATTCATTTTTATATGTGATATTATACTTCTTAGACCGAGTATGAAATTATTTTAATACTAGCCTTTTCATTTATTGCTCAAAACGACGATGTCATCTTCATGATATTCAATTGTTTTAACATTTTTTCCTAAAACATTCTAATTTTAGTATTTTTAATTAAATATTTAATGACATCGAACCAAATGTATATTAGGTTTTATTTAATTAGTTTGTCTTTAAGTTACATAGGCTTAATTACATTTTACTAAGCCTCCCTCTACAAATGCTTTGTCTTATGCAATGGCTAATGAAATAGATCGGCATGGGCTAGGCTATGCTCATTGGAATGAAATCTCATTTATATAATGTGTCAATAAGAATTTTTTTAAATTCATAATAGCGTTAAGAGGCTAACTTGATTCCATTTTAAAATGGATAATTTACAAATCTAATCTAAAATGGGTTTAGAGCACACACATACGATTGCTTTATATATGCAAGACAATTGAGAATTTGTTTTTAATAAATTAATAATTACTATATGATTAACTTGGCAAGTTTTGAATTAGGTAGAAGAGTAACTTAGTCCAATAGTTAGCTAGGCCTACTTCTTTTTTTCTCTTCTATGCAGACCTATGGGTAATGACTTTCTGTTTAGCAATATAGTTATTAAAATTTACATAACATAAGGATAATGTCCATCTTCTTTCCGCGTCTTGTACTCCTCCAGATTGTATAAAACTTGCCACACACTTAATCGGATCGGAACAGATCAAAACACAATGAATTGGAACCCTACGGTTGGAAATGAGTTTTGTCCTCATACTTGTTCAGAATTTTTGTCAGTCTGAAGGAAGCAACCAAAGAGGGTACATATATTTGAATTGAAGATGAGGGATAACAACAGTGAAGAAGCGTGTATGTCTGTTATTTCTACCTATTTACTGTCCCTGTTGTGATAATCATATTTCAAGAAAATAGTGCGCATGCAAAACGAGCAGAACACCTACTCTTGATTCAAAGAAATGGGTTAAAAAAAAGACATGAAATAATTATAGTGTTATGGAGCTGACCAGATTGCTTGAGCCAAACAAAGCCTCCAATAAATTAACAAAACTAAAATTTGAAACGCCCACATCCACTAATTGGCAGAAATTTGAATTAAGATAAGTCATATAATTTGCATTAAAGTATTAATTCACAGTATATAAAAGATGGGCAGTATGATCGTGTTTACAAAGTGTGACATTTTACTTAGGAGTTTCCTTTAAAATTTTCGCGATTTCCACCACACATTTTCCTACATGACACTGTCATAATAATAGTTGTTACCAATGTCATAAGACACAGGGTAGGCCTATAGTTGAACCAAATTAATTAATTTTTCATCCAAAGACATGTCTAGGCCTAACTAAACAAAAATCGCCGGTGAAGAGGACGAGATATCCAACAGGTGTATAGATGAGTGTGAGCATAAGTGAGTGTAGAGAATGATGCAATACCCGAGGACATGCATGCACATAGCTTAGGAACAGTTTCAGAATCCGTAAAAATATTCCCTCCATAGCAAACTGTTCCGTTCTGATTGGACGTAACATTTCCGATCTGAGCAAGTGTGCCGACCTCCATTGAAATGCATGTAAAATCATTTCAGTCACATTTCGTTCTGATCATTCGGTTCCGATTCGATTAGGTGTGCAGCAAGCTTTAGTGTCTATCCGACACTTAGCCAACCAACTCGTCAACTGCTTCAACAATTGTATGTTGTCTTAAAAGGTTTGTTGGTAGGATGTTAAACAGCTTTGCTTCCGCATAAAAGGTGTGACATAAATATGTGAACTTAGGTTTTATTAGCCTATTTGTAAATGCCTAATAAGATGCTACCAATAAAAATTGGAATGTAACTTAGTGTAGGATGTAACACCTATAATTAATTAATCAGTCATCCCTTGCTTTACATAAAGATACAACTAATGACTGGTTTCCTAAACTTTCGCTAGTTTTGTATCCCCTTAAGGGCCATGGTCTAACAAACATACCTCTATACCAATGTTTTATAAAAAATAAATAAACAATTAACTGAAATCTTCTTAAGAAGGCATGTCCAACCACCCACCCCAGATGTTGTTTTGTTAAGCCCACCATCTATTTTAAATACTTCCAATTGTAAATTTAATATGCAATAAATTGAGCTCTTGCAGCTCTGACATACACTGAACTATTTACTAGGTTTATGTTTGTCTTAGAAATAATAAAACTCATAGACCCAGGCCTATTTTAATTATTTACAAACTCATGTGTGTAGTGGTAGCCAAAGAACCAGCATTTATAAACATTCATTTTTAGCAAGTGCCACGTCACACTATATTCTTAAGAAACTCAAATATATTGTCCAGTAAAGAATAATGCTGCTACACTAGCCCAAGCTCATTTTATTATATTAACTGTGATGGCCCAAACGTTAAATGGGAATGGACATGAGATAATGCACAGCAAAAATATGTCTCCTCTAGTCCTTATTCATTTCTGTAATTTTGTTTTAATTTTGTATTTTTACATTTAAAAAAATACAAGATAGTAATGTAAATGACAATTTTCTTTTCAAAAAATTCCACAAAATCAAATTAGGTCAATTTTTTTTCAATATTGGGTACAAAGGCATTGCACGGGAAATCTGACATGTAAACGGTGGCGTGATCTCAAACCGTTTGGGAGCCCCTGAGCTAAACCATAATGGAACCATGCAAGATAAGCTTGCTACTTTAGGGGAGTAAACAAAAGTACCTCCAGTTTCTGGGTCACAAGCAATTGGCTCAATTTTTGGGTAAAGTCCTAGGGTTGTATGCCAGAACTGCACTAAGTGGATGCTTTGTGGACACTACCATGTGTTTGCTTGGATCATCATAGTTTAAAAGGTGGAGGGATAATGTGACCCGGACCATACTATCGGTCCACAAAGCATTCCCTTATGTTCTTTCATACCACCCTAAAAGTATTTGCTGTGCACTACAATTTATTTTAATCTTTTCACATGATTCATCTATGGACCACTCTACAGTCTAGCCTCATTGACTAACAATATAGTTATATTTTCTACTTTTCATTTGGCAATATTATAGCACTTGTTGAAATGCTTTGTTAATTTTGACAAAGAAGACAAAAGTTGGTGTATTTTTTTCATCATGCTCAACACATGTGCAATTTTATAAACTCTGAAGCCTACAGGCCCATAGTAATTTTTTTAAAATTTATATTTTACCTGTAAAAAATTGTCTTAATTTTATTAAACCCTAAATAATTATATACACACACTCACATGCACACACATACACACACATACACACACTCACATGCACACACATACACACACACACACTCTCATGCAAACACACTCACACACTCTCTCTTGATGTCTATCTTCATACAAAACATAAACAAATAATCCAGATTTTTTAAAATTTTTGTATGCATAGCTACTTTTCTATCACATCGGTGGTCACTACTACTTTAATTTCCTGTAACTTTTATCTTGGTATTATAAATTACCATAGCTTACTACGGGCGGTAACTATATATCTAGTGTGAAGGGGCTGATCTGTCACTTGCTGCACAGCTAGTGTCTCTTGCTAGTTAGCATATTCCTGCGACTCGACAATCCAGCTCCATGGGAAGAACACAAATTGTGCATCTAAGTGGCACCTTGTGAAACAGTGTTATGCCTCTAATCACCAGTTATCACACGGGCTAAGGGGCCGGCTTTTTAATATACCATACTGGAATTATGGTGATAAGGAGACTGAAGTTTGGGTCTTGGCTCCATGCATGACAGATTATATTCCACAAAATTGTGGTTTTCCCCTTTTGTCTACATGCTAATATCGGTGCATTTCCTCAAATCTACCTCTATCCTTACCTCATTGATTAAGCTGCTAAATAAACTTAGTTAAAAAAAACTATATCTTTTCAAAGAAATTTAATATGAACCAAATTTCAAATGTTTTGCTAAATTTTGTAGGCACATAGGCCTACAGAATATCTGTTCAAGCGTCACATTTGCATAGTTTAAATTGTATGGCTTTATTTGACTAAATTATTATCTGGTTATTAAACCTTATTGGGTTTCGACTAAATCTTGGTCTATAATCTTACAACGGTTTTCAAAATCTAGTAGCCAGCTCATAAAAATATTTATTTTACTGGGGCTATGTCTATCTACCTACTTGATTTATAAATACATTTGTTGTGTTTGTAAACAAGTTTACTAAAACAGCTAGTGCCTATTCTGAATCTGATCCCAACAACCAAATTATAAAGATAAATTCATTTTGCTGATGTCTCTAGATTGTTGACTAGTATTAATTATTTAGATATGGCATTTTGTTGAATGAAATGGTTGTACAGAGTTTTATCTTCACCACATTTATACATTGCCACAAATAATATCAAATACATTAAGTTTTGAAAAGATAACTCACAAAAAAAGGATAATATTAGCTGCTAGCATTATTTAAAAAAAATTAATGAGGAAAAACAAAAATTGTCATTTGGGAAAATTTAAAAAAGTTAGCTATGATTGACAAATGATGTCTGAAAAACAAGTTGGAGAGTTTTATAAGTTTAGTAGCCATCCTGATGAGAAAGTTCAAAACTTCTTGTTATTACTTATGGGGGCAATTCTAATTTTCTGGAGTTGCGTAGTAGAAGAAATAGGCCAATTAACACAATAAAATGCTAATCCTGATGCACCCACTTCAGTGTCAGGCTGGTCTAACACGCTACTCTCGTAGACTGCCAGATGACTGGAAGATTGAGGTTCGAATATTGGTCAGGGGTACTGAGGTTTTTTCTTTACAAAATTGTTTTCCACTCCAAACAAATGCAGGTGCACTTCCTATAAATATAACCTATAATCCCTAAAAACCATTAGAGTAATTAGTACATAAGCGTATAACCTGAATGGGTAGTAAGACATGGTGGTAAAACATATTTGTACTACTTTCAGAGCAAACTTTCATACTCAGCAATTAACATATGATCTGAGACCAAGTAAATACTTTTATATCCATTTTTAGATAAATAAATAATTTAAATATATGAGTGGTAGGAGAGTTTATCTTGCTTACATAGGCCCTTTTGTTATTCATGAAATTTCATATTAAACTTTTATGTAGTTCTACAGAAGTTGTTAAAATAATATTTGTTTTCATTCCAGTCCTGATGATCTGGCAACTGCCATTCTTCGCAAGAAAGATCGTCCAAACAGGCTTATTGTAGAAGAGGCAATTAATGATGACAATTCTGTTGTTGCCCTTTCACAGGTAAAGCTATGGTCCAACTAAACTTCAGCACACACACAAATTTCTTATAATTTTATGTGCTGTGCATATTTAGATACCCTAGTCCTGCTAATGGCTATCCCACCAAAGGGAATGAGAGAAGTATGTATTTTAAAACATCAAGTCTGAACCCTCGCCAAAGAATCTGGAACAATACTCAACAAAACGTAACACTAATTTATAGACTAAATTATTTCGTGCCATTTAAAAAGGGCACTTAATTGTTAGGAATAGCAGTGTTGGTAAAATTAGGGTACTTGTACCTTTATTTCAAATCCCATCCTTTTATTATTTTTAATTTGGACTTATTTAAATAATTTTAATGTGTTTACGTACACCTAACAACACAATACACTATTTAACCTAATTTGAGGTGAAAGAGAAATATTTCTTAAAATAAACTTATAATTTATTTTAATCTTAATTTAATTCATTTATGAAAATTGGTTACCTAGCATAAGTCAATGATAATCTTGGTGTTTTGGCTATAGGTTTTCAGTATGGTTGAATGAAACTTCAACTAAGTTTTAATACCAATTCAAGGTGCCACTGATTGGGAAGACGGGAAAACTATGAGTTATGCCTTTATTTTGAGCTATTACAATTTATTTCCTCACTTAAAAAAAGTATTCATCCTATCACGAGCTTAAGCTAGTTTTATCCGTTTCCCTTTATTACACCCTATCACTTTCCTTATGTTATTCTCCCATCTGTGTCTTGGTTTTCCATTGGCATCTGCCCATTGGGTTTGTGATTCAATACTCTGAACATGGTTAACTAGATAGATTCTTCCATTTGCGCATGTCTTGCCCACAAATCTGTGAGACCAGACTATCCTAACAATACTTTATGATGAGTACAGGATATGTAACTCAATTATGTAACCTCGTCCACCCCCAGTTTCTTCATACCACATGACAAGACATCTTGTGAATGTGGGGAATGCCAGGCCTCCACCGTGGTTCGGATTCCACGTTAAACTGTAGGTCCTTCATTTCATCTCACAATCACCCTACCATTACACATTAGTGTAAGTGCGTATAACCTGAACGGGTAGTAAGACGCGGTGCTAATAATAATAATAATAATTCATACCACATTTTTAATGGACCAAATATCTTCCTAAGCACCTTGTTTTCAAACACCCTTAATTTGTTTTTGTTATGTAAGGTATGAGACTACGTTTCACAACCATAAAGAACAAGGTTAAAACTATTTTGTATATTCTTGAGTTTTAGATTTTTTGACAGCTGGCGAGATGTTAACAATTTTCTGATCGAGTAATAGTATAAATTTCCAGACCATATTTGTTTCATAATTTCCACTCTAATGTTTTTATTGTTAGTTAAAATGGTTCCTAAACATTTAAACTCATTAACCATGTTTAATGATGTTGTTTGCAATAGGTAATCTCTAAATTATTGTCTTCAATTTGTGTTATCTGTGATCATATTTGTAGCGTTCACTTATACACCTTTTTCTTTACTAGCTTCTGGGCTGTGGAGTCTGAGTCTGAAGCAATTTTGGGTGAAGTCAGAGTCTGAGTCTGTAGAAAGGTACCAACTCAGACTCATAGAAATTTAGTTTTTTTGTTCAGAAATTGTAGTAAACTAAATATATTGTTTATACGTTCTATTAACCAAATAGCATGATGATTCAAGTGTTGGGGATGAAATGCCCTATGCTACCATTTTAGTATTTTAATGTATATATAAACGTATAACAAATTTACTGTGTCAAAATTATTTTGATAAATAATTTTATTATTATTAATATAAATTTGCCATTAATAAAGGAGCTGGATTCAGTCAGACAGCTTAAAAGCAGAGGAGTCGAAGGTTTAGCCTACCGACTCTGCAGCCCTGACTAGCTTCTGATAAAATGTCTGCATTTCTTGCAACAGGTTCCAACAAAGTCGAATCATCTGTGTGTCCTAATAGATGCATTGTACGGTTTAGTGTTAACCCTTCCCTAATCTCTTGCTATCTAATAGCAAAAGGCTAAACTAAAAAATAATGAGGAAGATTCATCTCCTTGTTTCATTTGGTTATGCATTTCAAAAGTATCTGATAATGAAATCCAACCTGTAACTTGTCATGCATTTCTGTCAAACATACCTTTAATAATAGTAAAAGTTTTTTGGGTATCACCAACTTGGCTAAAATTTCACATTTAATTTGTGTCTTTTAAATGATCAGAGGCCTTTTTAAAATCTTTGCATAACTGAGCTACTGCCGTGTTATATATCCACTTTTGTCTAATATTTACCGATGGTAAAATTCTGATTCTTTGATCTATTTTGTTAAAGTCATTCGCTTTAAATTATGTAAGCTTGTGGTAATACTTCATGATTCCATATGAATTCCTATTACTAAAATGTCACCCCCCTCTGTTAGTAACTGCTGGAATTTAATATATACCTAGATTTGTAAGATTCTTGACTTCACTAATACTTGTATTTGGGAATAGGCTCTTAGCAGTACATAAATTTTGATAACCTTGCCAAATTTGGATCCTTCATGGACATAGGTTAGTTACAAAATATGACTGAAATAGTCGTTACATATACTCAAAACATTGCTCATGAGTGCCAGCAGGTTACCATTATTTCTTGCAGTAGATAGGCCCTAGCCTGATAGCGTTTCCTATACCCGTTAAGTACTTAAAGTTCTCTGATAATCTTGAGTTTCCCCATTTTGTTTGTACTAGCTAAATTTATTCTTTAACTATTATGTTTGTTTCTAAACATGGCACTGTTCTTCCTTTTTGTATTGCTAAATTTGTTTAAGTTCAATTCTACAGGACTGTATAATCAATGCAATTTTGATGGATTAAATAGCTGAGCTATATTCCTAAGAACAGGAAGAGCCACTTCTAAATGACATATTCACTAAATTTAAAAGACTGGCACTTGCTCCAGGTTCGATTCTTGTGTCCCTTTGACCTAGTAAACCCATGCTCTTACCACTGAGCTAACCAGGAGTGGTTATAACATAAGTTACAGCAACTGTAATAGCCTGGCTATTTATCCATCATGATATGTGCATTAGTACAGTTGCCACTGTACTATTGACAGCATAAAACCCTCATAAATCGAATATGATTGTGCTATATGATAGCTCACAATCTTAATTGATTAATCATTTGTAGCATTGGCATAGTAAGCCAAATGTCCCGGCTTTGATTTCTATTTTCAGTTTTTTTAATGAACAGTGTATTATTTATTGCTTCTCTTCTCTCTATTAACTTAACATTTGTTTGACCATGACTTATCCCTAATAATTTTGCAGAGGCCTATTCTATTCCACTGCATTGATAACATTATTCTTGACCATTTCTTATTGGTTCTCTGGATGCGTGTTTTCCTCTCTCTCCTGTGAGCAACACTTTAAGGCAGCAAAACTATTTAAAATTTTGATCTTATATCTAATCACACATTCTCAATTTGTTTCTCTACATCATATCTTTGTAACTTGCCCACCTGATTCCCCATTTTTTTGTTACTGACAGGTCTTCCCTAAGTTTTGCTACTTCCAATTAGTGATCTGAATAGCAATCTGCATCCCTGTATGACCTTGATATGCATTAAGCTTGTATTCCATATCTTATCTATCAACAAGTGTTCTATTTGATTATGCGTATTCCCGTCTGGGGAGGGTCAAGTATATGTATGAATATCCTATACTTGAAGCAAGTATTTTTCACAATCAAGTTATTTGATATGGCTACATTTATTAATGTTGGTCTAAAGAATTATTCCTTCTGAATCTTTGCATCAAAGTAATGCAACCTACCTGCTGCCATGCACTCACTACTTGGCATCCTATCATTGATATAAAAATGAATAATACCAGTCAAATTTGTAAACACTCTAGTTTTAAAGAAAATTTACTCCAATCATTTAACTTCTCCCTCATCACCCATCCTCCTTTCACTAGACCCTTTGGGTTCTTATTTGTAATACTAGGGGTTCAATCCCAGGTCCCGGCACAGATTTATCTGATTACCAAACCCCTCCTTCACCTCTGACAAGACATCTTGTGAATGTGTGGAATGCCAGGCCTCCACCGTGGTTCGTATTCCACGTTAAACTGTAGGTCCTTCATTTCATCTCACAATCACCCTACCATTACACATTAGTGTAAGTGCGTATAACCCGAACGGGTAGTAAGACACGGTGCTAATAATAATAATAATGTAATACCAGCCTATGGTTTAAGCCATCACACTCGCAATAGAGTGGACTGCCTATTACAGGGAAATCGGGTTTCAAATTTTTCAGGTTTACTGAGGTACACTCTCCCTTAGTGAAAATGCAGGTGCACTTGATCCAGACCAAGCCTTCCTTATCCTTAATGCATTAGCTTAGACATAATTATTATATATGCATAGACCTATTACCCAAACAAGTAGTAATATCAGGGTTGTCATGCATCTAGAAAGCAGAGAAAACGCTGAAATTATTTTGTTTAAACAACCCCTGGGAAAACAGGTAATTTCACCCAAAAAATCCATTGAAATAACACTGGAATATTGGTAAATATATAACAATAAACTGCAAGGTTTAGTTAGATAGTATGCCTTTGTATGGAAGAAAAAATTAACTGGAAAACTTGCTGACTTGATTACATGTTTTATCTTACATTCACAACTTTTTTTTAACAGCACAAAATGGATGAACTTCAGCTTTTTCGTGGTGACACAGTATTACTTAAGGGCAAGAGACGGAAAGAAACAGTGTGCATAGTTCTCTCGGATGACACATGCCCCGATGAGAAGATTCGTATGAATCGTGTGGTCCGTAACAACTTGCGAGTCAGATTGTCAGATGTTGTATCAGTGCAGCCATGTCCAGATGTAAAATATGGCAAGAGGATTCATGTGCTGCCAATTGACGATACGGTGGAAGGACTCACAGGGTAATGTTATGTTATTTGATAAAATTGCTTTCAATTATGCTGGAATAATATCTTTTCTCCCAACTTTGGGTTTTGACTTTGAGTGACTCATGAGGTTCATTTTATTTTGACAACATCCATTAATATTGTTCAATTTATTTAAATCAAGGCCTATTTAAATAATTTATTGTTATTCATACTAACTGTGTGATTGAAATACATATCAGAAATGTTATATATGTAGTTACTTTTGTTTTTGAAATATATTTGGAAGAAGGTAGGGAGGAAAGGTGGATAGAAAGTGACCGGATGGTTTTTCATTAATAATTTCACTCTTTAGCACCACACAATTGCAGGTATATTTCTTCTAAGATTCCCCCTTTCTCATTACTATTTCATTAATGTAATTGTGTACAATTCAAAAAGGAGTAGGTTATATTTAGAATAGAATTATAGATGTATGCACCTATTTAAATGTTGTTAAATGGTTTTACCCTGCAGGAATCTCTTTGAAGTGTACCTAAAGCCATATTTTCTCGAAGCTTACCGACCCATTCACAAAGATGATGCATTTGTAGTGCGAGGTGGTATGCGGGCTGTTGAGTTTAAGGTGGTGGAAACTGATCCAACACCATATTGTATTGTGGCCCCTGACACTGTGATTCACTGCGAAGGGGATCCAATCAAGAGAGAGGTAATATTATATATGCTCAATACACATTTACAATGCTGAATATTTTGGCACTATACATTTGTCTTATATTAATCTAAATGCAAAACTATACTAATATTACTTGTAAAACTATTTTGCTAGAATTTTTAAAATCTCTCCAAACAATTTGTTTTTTCAAAGTAGAGTTAAAACTATTAGATATTATGTAGGGCCGTTTGCCTTTATTTACATATTTTTCATTGAAATTGTTATAAGCTGACTACCAACTGAATATAATTTTGTAAATTAATTTTTTTACTTAAATAATTTCACCAAATATTTCACTGTTTAGTAAGGGATATGCAAATAGTGATTTTTTGATAACAAATATATTTTCAGTGGGTGAGGCATTTAAGTTGAGATAACAGAATATCCTGAAAACGAAACATAAAAAAAAAGTTTCAGTCAAAAGTCTTTTGGTTTTTTAGGGCGAAATTGAACAACATTAATTATTTTTGATTTGGTGGACGTCATCAAGGTTATTTCAGGGTCAACTTTGTTTTTAAATGAAAACCTATCCTTTTTAGTGGCATTCTATTATACATAAAAACACTCTTGCTTAAAAATTTTTATTCAACATAAATTCTTGAAGATACTTTAAAATGTATTTTCTTATAACAATTAGTATTCAAGAACTTTTTATTAAATTATGTACATAATGTTAATCTTAACTATGCTAAATTCACTATTATTTAGAAAACATCATTCTGTAACTGCTTACAATAACATGATCTTATTATATGTTAAATAATAAAAATATTGTTACTTTGAGGCAGTTAGGTCTTGGGGTACTCTCCTTTTAATTAATTAATGGTATCTATCTAAATGTTTGACATTCTGTTTTAAGTTTTTCACAGGAATACCAAATCTCTAAGCAAGCATAGGTTTAACACAAAGAAAATAACAGTATTTTATGGCCTAATATTTTATGTTTTATATTAATATTTACTAAGAGTAAATAATTTTAGACACTTGATTTAACTTCTTAAAACGTATTTTAGACTTGCATTTAATGACAATTCTAAAACTGGTTTCACATTAAATTAAACCACAAAATTGTTGAATGTGCTGACACACCCTTAATCTTATTTACAAGAGTATTTGATAATACTTCCACAGTTCTGCATTTGTATTTATTTGCATAGTAGTAACTCCTGTTAAAATAGATAGGTCTGTGCTGGGATGATATTTTGGCTTCTGGAAACTTCTCATGATAACAGTAAACATTAAAAAAAATACTATTACAATTTAAACCTTTATCTAGTTTTCAGATTTATAATTCTTTACCAAAATTAATCTTCCCCTTTATTTAAATTAAAAAATAAATAAAGTAATTTGATGATAAACTAGAAGCTTATGACAATCTGGTTGTATAGTAATTAGTTAAGTGTAAGTTTAGATGTGTAAAAATGATTTTGAATTTGGTCGGCTTAGGGGGAAAATCTCTTGCTTGATTACAGCTATGTGAAAAAAATAAACATAAATATACCAATCTTTTAGAATCTTTAATGGAAACGTAAGTACATTCTCTCAAAAGTTTAATTTTGCTTATTTATAAATTGGAAGTTTTCCAGATGAAAACTAAATACGGTTTTGTAAAATGAATTTGGTAAAGTTTTTATGTGAGTTAATATAAAACAAGTCTATGCCTAATGCAACTATAATAATTGTGGAGGTTTATAATCACTGTAAGCATTTTTGGAATAGAATAAAACAAATTCATTAAAAATCCTAACCATTACTACAAACGCTTGAGTAAATAATTGATATAGATTATAAAAACCTCTCAAACAGTAAAACAGCAACATACTTTAGCTAACCTATATTAATAAAAGGAGGCCACATTTTATAGTAAACAAAAATGGCCAAAACTAGTTTCTCAACTAAACCAATGTTCCCAGCTATTTCTCACTCCAAAAGGGCTGTTCTATTCCAAACTGTAATAATTACAACCACCATGATTACAAAATGCAAACGGTAAATGTTTCTTGATGTGAAGGTGTATTTCATCATTTTTTGTTTTTAAAAGTAACCTTAACATTATGTCTTGCCTTAAATATATTCGAGGGTGAATATTACCATCATTTATATTTAGTGTATTATTTAATGCCACTTAGTTCTGTTTAATCATGTGTTCGAATAATGGATTAAAACGAATTACGTGTAGGATACCAGACTACTAAATGAAAAATAATTAACTTAACTTTAGTAAATATTAAATATGAAGTTCCATTTCCCAGAGTCTTTTACCAACATTTGAGATCCCACACAAGCCTAAATATAGTGTATGTGTATTCATGGTAAAATATATTATACACTGACGATGTTACTAAGTGTTAAAATGTAAATTATGTATGTTAGGAAGAGGAGGAAGCTCTGAATGCTGTGGGCTATGACGATATTGGGGGGTGTCGCAAGCAGCTGGCTCAGATCAAGGAGATGGTGGAGCTCCCCCTTCGTCACCCCAGTCTCTTCAAGGCCATCGGGGTGAAACCACCTCGGGGGATATTGTTGTATGGACCTCCTGGCACTGGCAAGACGCTCATTGCCAGGGCTGTAGCCAATGAGACGGGAGCCTTCTTCTTTCTAATAAATGGTTGGTATATTTACTCTTTTCTAATGTTTTATAAACTTGTGGGAAACATATGTTGATTGTAAAGAGATTTTGGAAACTATGATAGTATGCAATCAGGTATAAAGAACATAACTAAAGTACTAAGAACTTGGTAAGAAGAACAGTATTTGATATTTGGAGGACTGTTAAAACAAGATTCATAAAAGCCATGCTGCCAAAGTCCAGTTGGTATTGTGGTAGTGGTGATGACTTGGGCAATGGTATACTGGCCGGCAAAGTGTTTGGTTCCTGGTTATGCTCCGGTAAAGGCTGATGACCACAATGTAAGAGCGGAGTTTTGAAGTGAGATCGATGATGTCTTGAATGCATGTGAACTGGGTGAGAGAATTATCTTGTTTGGAGATTTAAATGTAGCTACATACAGAATGGATCTTTGTATAAGTTTCTCAAAACTTAGGTTATAGTTTATGATAAGGACGAAGGAAATAATTGTCAAATCCTTAAGCTTTCGAAATTTTCATATTACTAAGATTTTACATGTGTTATAACTAAATCTTAATAATTGTTGTGCTAGAGTTTTAAAATAATAGTATATATTTTATTTATTATTTATTAATAATATATAAATTTCATTCTTACTTCAAAAGTGAGCTCTGTAGGCTATTAAAAGGCTTGCCTTTTCTTTAGCACTAGATTCATTTGTGTCCATTGTTTCAGTTAATATGTAAAATAAAGTTGAAATTTAATAGTCAACACTTTTATAGCAAAAATAATATTTATTTAAGTAAACAATAAACTTCAACAAAAAGTGTCTAGAACAATGCGGGAAAATAGTAGTGGCACTTAATAGAAGGTTTGACTATTTCATTTTGGCTGGAAGTTAAATTTTTATGATCATAGTCAAGTTTATTTAAAACACGATTTTGAAGCAGTGTCTGTTGTGGAAATAAACTATTTCTATATCATGTAACATTTGTTTCATATTATCCAAGGGTGTAATTATAAGCAGAATCACAAACGGAATCTAACCAATAAAACAAGAATTTGATTTTATGTGTAAATACTTTTATTGTTATATTTTGTAAACTCAAATAAAACTTATATAATAATTATTTCTTTGAGCTTGAAACCAGTTTTGGCACTTTTTAAATGGATCTTTTAAACATTTTAACACACTTTTTCTTGTTTGTGCAGGAATAGTTATCATGGAACTAATTTAGGAATTCTTTAGTCAATAAATATTATATTATTTGTTATTCTCTCTTATCATTTCTTTGACAATAAATAATTTTGAGTCACCTTTTAAATTGATATTGTCTTGAAGATAGTTGGATTCAGAATGGAGGATGGGACATTCAAATATATTGAATAACTGGTATTATTACACCAAAATGAAGGAGTCATGAACCAGCTTTTTTTTAAATTACAAAATATTTTTCTTGACAAGGTGTGACAAGTTGATAGCCACTAGCTCATATTGTTTTGATGCATTAGTTATATACAAGATATATTTCTAGTAAATTAATATATATTTCAGGACCTGAGATCATGAGTAAACTAGCTGGAGAGTCTGAGAGTAATCTCCGTAAAGCTTTTGAAGAAGCAGACAAAAATGCACCAGCAATCATCTTTATTGATGAATTAGATGCAATTGCACCAAAGCGTGAAAAGGTAACACTTATTTATTTTTATTTACCTGTTTGAAAGTACTTTTTTTCCCCCTCAAGAATTTTATTTAACTTTAGTTTCTTCTCGGTTCCTCTTAAGCTATCTCTGTACCATTAAAATCAGAAAAGTGGAACATAGTCTTTTTTTTCTTCAATGGTCAATTTTCTTTTATTCACTTTATTACAAAATGGAAAACCATATGAATGTTTAAAATGTGAGCAAAACATAAATATACATTTATTTTGAATGCTTGGCCCCTTTCCTCCCCTAGTTTACAGGTAAATCTGCTTCTTTTGTTGGTTACCTCACACATGGTTAAGGGTGTGCGAAGCTTCGAAAAACTCTAATCAAATGTTTATTCGGTTTGACTTCAACAAACAATTTAAAGCTTTGTATTCACAGTTTTCCTTAAATGGATTCTCAGTCTAATTCTATGCAAATGCTGGTTGATTACCTCTAAAATGATTATTACCTTATTTCCCCCTATTAGAGTAATTATCATATATGCATATAATCTTATAAGGAGTAAGATAAAATTATTTAAAAAAAAATTATTCACATGGTACAAATATAGAATCATCGTTATTTCAGTTTGGCAAAACAACATAATATTTTATCTTTAATTTTGCATTATTTTCTCTTGTAGATCATTTTCAATATTTCATGCTGAATTGATACAACTTTCTTAGGTCATTGGTAAAGACAACCTCTATAAACTACACACATAAATAAAAACTAGATGAAAAATTCAAAAACAAAAAAACTTTGTTGACATCATTTGACATTGAAATCTTCATGTTTAAAAAAAAACTTTTCTTCAATGCCACAAAGGTTTTTTTTAGTAAATAATATTGAATGCAGATTTTTATCATAACTAAGTGATTTGCTAAATATTTTATTGCTGGACTAAAAGTAAATTAAAATGATGGATCCATGCTAGCCTACTAGACCTGTTGACTATGTGCTTCTTGTTGTATTGAATTACATTTTTTTAAATCAATTATACACACACAAAACAATTGCAAATTTCCAATAATAGCAAAATTAATTTGAAATTATTTTTTTTATAATTGAGAACTCAAGAACTAAGGCATTTCAATGGCACACAATATTTAATACTGTCATAATACCCATTTTAAAACCATTCTGGTGTTTAAAATTTTTTTTCCCTGTTGAATAGAGCAACTGTTAATTATTATAGTGGAGATTTTTATATAAACACTATCCCAAGCTAACTTAACCTGACCATTCTTGCGTCAATTAATAAAAATTTCAATGAAAATGCTAAAATAAACTAGTTGGTTTTTAAAAGTTTGTTTATTAAAAGGAATGAGATAGGATCAAGAAAATCTAATAGAGATTCCAAATTTAATAGTTGTTTTTTGTAGAGATGTCACAATACCTTCTTTTCTTGATTCCGATTATTAAGCTCAACCTCAATTCTTCGATTTTCAATTTTGATTCTTGAACATCTACTATTTAATTATTTTTCCAAGCATCCAACCTCACTTAAAAACATATTTATTAGAGCTGGGTCGAATCCACTATTTCTCGAATCCGAATCCTAGCAAATTGTTATACATTTTAATGATTTACAAATAGACCTACATTACACAATATAGGCCTAAACTGTAAATTAAGATTTATTTTAATTATACTTTCAATTTCAATCAACTCAACCACCCCTCGCAAAATAAAGGTTAAAATCCAGCCAAATTAAACAATCTATACTTCTATTATTGTTTAAAAATCAAATTAATCAAAATGTTAGTGTCTTTTAGTTATTTTTAAGTGTTGTTAGAATGAGTTAAGTTTATAAAAAATGTGAAAGAAACAGATTAGGCCTAGTTATCCTTTGATCAACTTTGATCATCCTTAAAAGATATTTTATTGTATTCAGATAACAAAAATAAAAATACAAATGGATATTTTTAATAAAGACTAAAACAACATGCTCAACAATTAAACATATATTGGAAATTGTGAACTCAATTATGTCTAAGTATGTTTTATTATTATTTTCTTTTATATCCATTTTCTATTTTCGCGTGGAAAACAAATATATTCGATTCTTGCAATATGTCGATTGATGGGAATACATTCTATTTAAAACACAAACATATTTTTGACTATAATATGTTCATTACCATTTTATAAGGCAGAATACTGGATTAGCAAGTCGTTATTTGATTCTTTAAACTCGAGAGCACTAAGTGATCAGATTACCTGAATCGATTTCAAACAAGCAATCGATATACGATACGTAAGCCAGTAGGCATAGATAAACAGTTTTATCGCTGTCTGACTGTTGACAGTATTTATTTTTCATGAAACCCAACAAAATATCTAACTTAAGGATGATATGCAATAAATTGGGGTTCTTTACATAGTTGTAGATAATTAACACCAGTAGGGTAGTAAGAATTAACAGTATCTTTATTTTAATCATCACTCAGGCGAGTAAACATAATACAAGTCTTGGCGGTCGACTTTGTATCGTGGTTAATGGCCGCTGACTTTGTATCGTGCGTTGTAATGTGTTCTTATTTCTGTTAAAATAAAAGCTGTAATTTGTTCTATTTCGAGTTTATTTGTAGTTCTAGTTTTAATTTTCAATTTTTGAAGCGTTTTAATTTGTTCATTAAAATATTTACAAGATTGTTCGTGAGGTGAAAGTTTCTGAAACGGTTGAGTCCAAGTTTCCCATATGGTTGGGAGGGTAGGGTACTAGCATGTAAGATTTTCCACACCTAGCGATTATTTTTATTTTTAAAGAATATTTTATTCATGTCTATCTCTTTTCTCCGACAAAATAAATATTACAGATTAAGTTGTGCCTTTAAAGTAGTTCTAACTAAGTAATTTTTGAATTAAAAATATTATGCTTTGTTTATGAGGTGAAAGATTCGATCATCGAATCCGTAAAACACTGAATCCTTGAATCTCGAATACTTGTCAGAATTCGTTGGATTCGAAGATTCGAGTGGCCCGTCTCTAATATTTATTCAACTTTATAGAATATTAAAAAAAAAAAAAATAAATTAATTAGTAATTACATTTGAAAGTATATCTTTTTACCTTCAAGTAAAGCTTCACTGAGTAACATCATTATAAATGGTATAACAAACAATTGTCAATAGCAAAAGTCTTTTAAATTCACCAGAGAGGATTGTTAATTGATCCAAAGTACTATAACACACTACAGAAAATTGGTAAACTAATATCGTAGATATTCGATTACCACTTGTTCTGAATTTTACCATTTTCTTAATTGCCATTACTTTCTTTGGAGCTAAGAATCTAATAATTATAGAAAATCATAATATTAAGTTTGATTGTCGATTATTTTGATACCAGTAAGAATAGAGGTATCGAAGAATAGTTTGACAACCCTAGTCTTTTGTTAAAAATTAAACTAAATTATATACATGAATAGAGTATTGCTAAACACTAAGATTTTAACAAATATCTTGTTTTCATAACTATTAAAGGACATTATTTTATTCTAACTTCAACTCTACTTACCTGTTGTTGGTCCATGTGTTGCTCTCTTTCACAGATGTTTGGTCAGGTTACATTTATTTCATATTCGCTAATTTCTCTTTTCAGACACACGGTGAAGTGGAGCGCCGAATAGTTTCACAGTTGCTCACTCTTATGGATGGTCTAAAACAGAGCTCTCATGTTATTGTCATGGCTGCAACTAACCGACCTAATTCAATTGACGGTGCCCTTAGACGTTTTGGACGATTTGATCGTGAAATAGATATTGGTATTCCAGATGCTACAGGTAGATTGGAAATTCTGCGTATTCACACAAAGAACATGAAGTTGGCTGATGATGTGGACTTGGAACAAGTAAGTCTATTTAATGTACATAAATATATGTATGCTTTGAATTTCATGTCTTATTGTTCCCAAAATAGGCATAATCCTGAAAGGTAACAAATACATCATATTTCCTAGAACCACACCTATTGCTTGTAGGCTCTGTGTAATTTAATCCACTCACTCAATCAGTCTTAATCTTTGAGAAATTGGTTTATTACTCTACATGATCGCCCATGTTGAAGATTCAAAAATTAATAAATACATTAACTAGAATCTTGTCACAATAGTATAGTAGTTGAACCCAACAGACTGCAACAAAAGGTATCTAAAACATGTGTTAAATATAAAAGTAGTAGTAGAAGGCTTAGCTATTTAATTTTAAATTCTCATATGTATTCCTTTTCCATGTTTCTGAAAATTTTAATGTTTAGCTGTAAAAGTTATAAGGACAGAAGTGTGAGGAGTGTATTTTTGAAGATAATAGAAGAAATTTATTTGTTTCTCTCAAGGCATAATCTAACTATCCTTTAAGGTTACTATTTTGTACACACTCTTCATATATTTTCTTTTATAATGTCAAGCGTCATCTATTTTTAAATAACCTGGTGGAAATTAAATGGGAAAGAGCTTAATCTTTTACAGCGATTAAAATATGCCTTCATCAACAAATGTACTTGTTACATATTTTCTCTGGGATGGGATTTATTATAGGCTAGTCTAAATATTATTAGATGTTGTATTTAGGGAAAATGTGCAGCCTATTTTTGGGTCAACATGATTATTATAGAAGCCTGTTTATAACTTATTTTTCAATCAATGACATAGTGAGTGTAAACAAAATGTCAGTCCAATTTTCTAATCTCTTAGAATTTCCCCTTTATTACTTTTCATATGTTTAGAACCAAGCATACTTGGTTAATCTTAAAACTAATCATACACTTTTTTACATAATGTCAATCATATTGATCCCAAATGTTTAAACTAAAATGTCCTACTTTTTAAATATAGATTTTGATGTGTTTTCTTGATTGTGATTGGTCATATTCAGATTGCAGCTGAAACTCACGGTCACGTAGGCGCAGACTTGGCATCACTTTGTTCAGAGGCAGCCCTTCAACAAATCAGGGAAAAGATGGACCTCATTGACTTGGAAGATGACCAAATTGATGCTGAAGTACTCAGCTCTTTGGCTGTCACTATGGAGAACTTTAGGGTAAGTTTCTTGGCAAAAGTCAATCAAATAAGTCTTTGTGAAGCTTGACTTTCGCTATATGAAACATTCAAGATATTACTCACTATCCCTCTTGATTTTTATTTTTAAATCTGATTCCTCCATATTCACAATATTATTAATTTCCCATGTATCTATCTTTAAAATAAAAATGTTGAATATATGTATTAAAGTATTCATATCACCTTTGTGGGTGTTTTTTGGTTTTTAAAATCAAGAAGAATACACCAAATTTATAAAGCACTAACACACTAGATTTTCAGTACCCACCTGTGAACCTCCGCAAATATAATCTGGACTCCTATCACTTTATTCCTCAATACTTTTTAGGGACTCGGCCTAGGACTCTTGTTTTCAGCTTGTGGCCAGGTCATTTCAAATGGTAAAATACCTCCATCTTCTCCTGTCTTCCACCATTCTTCCTCCTTTATTTGCTTTCATTCTTCTCTCACTCGAGTTTGTGCTGCTCTCGTCTCTTTTTCTTGGCCTCCCTTGAGGTATTTTTATCCATACTTCATATCCATCATTCTTGTGATTCTTTCCTCATTACATGTCCATACCATCTCAGCCTTATCTTCCTCTACTATCTCATGTGTTCCCTGCACCCCCACTCTTTCCTGGATAACTTCTTATTTCCCCTCGTGACAGCTAACATGCGCCTCACACTTTTTATTCCTAAGGGCCCCCACTTTCCTTGTCTTTCTTAGTCATTGTCCATGTTTCTGCTGCATATGTAGAGTATGTGTACAAAGTATGCCTTATATTTAAAGGGACTTTAAATCTCGCTTGCCTTTAAAACAGTTCCCCCTGGGCTCTACTAAATAATACTTATTGTATTTGTTAAAATATCTTTGTATCTTTTTTTTTATCACTTCAGTTGAGCAAATTGACAAATTGAAATAATTTATATTTGATGAAAGTATTATGAAGGTAAAGATAAGTAAATGGTAAAACGTCTGTTTTTCTAGTATGCTATGAGCAAGAGCAGCCCAAGTGCACTGCGTGAAACTGTGGTGGAGGTCCCCAATGTTTCTTGGGAAGACATTGGAGGTCTGGAGACAGTCAAGAGAGAACTTCAGGAGTTGGTGCAGGTCAGTTCTACATTCACTTTAAGACTTTAGTATCATTATCAGGAAAATATCAATGTGTTCCAGAATTAGCCTAGGTCCCTTTTAAGGGTGAGTGAAGTTTAAAAAAAAAATCTGGTCCCAAAAATTATGAAACTTTGCCAATGAAAATCTGGATATCTAAAATAATCAATTTATGGTCAATTATTGCCATTCTAATCTGATATATAAATAAATATTTATATGAAAAAAATCTATAGGTAACTGAATTGTAAGAGTCCCCGAATTAAAACAAAAAATTACATATAATTGTGCAACTAAACCTTCAATAAAACTCAAAATAGAGTAATCCATTGTTTGTGTTTATTTGTACTCTCTTCCTCTTTGTGTTTGATAAAGGCAACAATGCTGAAATATTATTTTATTTGTGGTAAAATGTGTGTGCGACTACTTTTACTATAGAAGACTGAAGAAAGGAAGATGTCACCTTTGTGCATTGGTTTGTTCCCACATTTTCCCTCTTTCCTTAGGTGGGTTTTCTTCATCAAATTTATTCTTAGTAGTTTATTTTTCCTTTTTCTTTAGTTTTATCAATTTCCTTTAATATAAAAAAAGTATTATAATAAGACAGTATAGAATAGAAACATTGTACAATCATATAAAGTAATTGATAGTGAAGAAAGCCAACCTGAAAGGATAGTTAGGATAGGCCTTTTTTGCAATAGTTTCAGAAGAGAGAAATTATTATTGTTAGCACCACGTCTTACTACCTGTTCGGGTTATACACACTTAGCCTTATATGTAATGGTAGGGTGATTGTGAGATGAAATGGAGGACTTAAAGTTTAATCTGGGATCTGAACCACGATCGAGGTCTGGGATTCCACACATCCACAAGTTATGATTAATACACGTCTTGTCAGAGGTGAAGGAAGGGTTTGGCAATCAGACAAATCTGTGCCGGGATCGAGGATTGAACCCCGCACCCCTAGCACAGAAGTCTGACACCTTACTTCTAGGCCTATCCTAACTATCCTTTCAGGTTGGCTTCCTTCACTATCAATTACTTTACATGATTGTCTAGTGTTTCTACACTGTCTTATTATACATTTCCAAGCCATTGGGCAATAATTCATTTTATAAAACTGTAGTATAGTAACAAGCGGGATGATGTAATGTTTCAGTACCCAGTGGAGCATCCAGACAAGTTCCTCAAGTTTGGCATGCAGCCTTCTCGAGGGGTTTTGTTCTATGGCCCACCAGGTTGTGGTAAAACTCTACTTGCCAAAGCTATCGCCAACGAGTGCCAGGCCAACTTTATCTCTGTAAAGGGCCCTGAACTGCTAACTATGTGGTTTGGAGAGTCCGAGGCCAACGTTAGAGATATGTTCGACAAAGCTCGAGCAGCTGCACCCTGTGTGCTGTTCTTTGATGAGCTGGACTCCATCGCCAAGTCTCGGGGCGGGAATGTGGGCGATGCTGGGGGCGCGGCTGACCGTGTCATAAATCAGATTCTCACAGAGATGGATGGTATGGGAGCTAAGAAGAATGTTTTTATAATCGGTGCAACCAATAGGCCCGACATCATAGATCCGGCCATTTTGCGACCTGGTCGACTTGATCAACTAATATACATTCCTTTGCCTGATGAAAAGTCGAGGGAATCAATCTTCAAGGCTGGCTTACGCAAGTCTCCCATAGCTAAGGTTAGTCATATTTTGTAAAAGTTGGGTCAAATTCACCAATAATCAATCTTGAATCCTAATTTTCATTTTAACCACAATTCCTTTATCATGTCTTATATTATTGTCTAAAGTAAATTTTAGTAAATTTTAATAATATTTCTTAATGTCGTTTTCAGGATGTGGACCTAGTTTACATAGCAAAAGTAACGCATGGATATTCAGGTGCTGATCTGACTGAAATCTGTCAGCGAGCCTGTAAATTGGCCATTAGACAGAGCATCGAGGCGGAGATAAGGCGGGAAAGAGAGAGGGCCAACAACCAAAACTTAGCAATGGATGTAAGCTTACACTCACTATTTTAATGTACCCAATTTAATCGAGGAAAAAATTATTTTTTTCTTCCACTTGTTTACATTTTAGTTTCTTTTTTTTTTTCAATTTGGCATTTTACTTTATTTACTCAAGTGCTTAGGCTTGTTTCGGCCACCAGCTTACTAAACCTGTCGCGGCCTGCACCTGAGTAGTGGGGTTGCTGCTAATAGATTCTCAGGTAGACCTTCTTTCAGTGGTGACCTACCCTAACTAAGGCTATGGGATTTGATGATGGATGACATAGCTCATCATTGCCAACCCTCACAGGGGGTCACGGTGCTGAGTCGTGAGGAACGGGGCTGGGGTGTGATCTGGGCCTGTGCACATTTAATATAAACGAGCACTAGACTTTCTTTGCCACCTTCTGGTACTTACATCTCTAAAAATTCGGTCGGGGTGGCCCCTGGGCAATGTGACGAATGCTGGAGTCCAGCGTAGCTAAGACCCCGATAAGATCATCTGTGTGTGAGGAGCGGGGCTTCTCAACATGCACTAAGCAGTTGGTAGTGCATACTTGTGTAGCAGGGATAGCTGGTCAGGACACCCCGTCGAGGTCCCCGCAGGGCAACTTCGGGCTGTCGGTCTAAAGAAATGGTGCTGAGGGGGCGGCAGCCAAGATGTTGGGAGACCAAGTACTGAGGCTTTTGAGAACGAAGGTGCGGAGACGGTTGTTTGGAGGCTAAGCTCCTGACTTCCTTATGATTAGGAGATCACTAGGAGGAGCCAACTCCTCCCTCCATCTGGTCCCAGTGGAGGTTTTTTCCCCTTAAGTTACCCAAGGCAGGCTGGCATGAAAGGGCTGGTACTGGTTTTTTCGGGTGCCTGAGTACCCGGAATGGCACTCGTGGACTTGAGCCCACGTCCGGCGAAATGATTCCAGTCCCGATGGGTATCAGTGGTTGCACTTTTAGGGGCCTTTTCGTTGATTTAGTTTTGATACGAATGCCAACCCTCACACTTCCAGCCCACCAAGCTGGGAGCCAACTGGTTAGACACTGTTCCAAGCTTGTTAGTTTTGGCCTTGACCTGGCTTCCGTTGGGGTTCAACCTGACCTCCAACAGGTTATTCAGATTACAAGTTGCATGCACCACTTGACGGTGATATCAGGATTGAGTAGGAAAGGTTAAGTGAAACATATTAGGTACACTTCTTGTATTGCGCATCACCACGCCATGTATGTAGGTAAAAGACAGAATGGAAGCAATTAAAGTAGGAAGAGGAAAATGGAGAAATTTTACTAAACTGACCCGGCTACAGGCTAGAATCAGTTAATGATGTTTCTTTTTCTAGTATTGTCCATTCACAGTAATTTTGGCATTTTTCTGATAGTTAAACATATCTTATATTCAATCCTATAGCAAATACGTGTATTCACTTTGACAAGTAATGTGCCTTGACCTCATTTATCAAAATATTAAAATACATTAGTGAGTTAGGTGGCTGAATACAAATGTGCTTATTGTGGTAACTTTGCATGTGCCAAAAAACCAAATTTGAACCAACTATATCATTGGTTACAATTAAATTCACCCAAAATTTTATAGCTCAAAATGTGTAAATTAGATTTTAAATTAGTTTCTCGATTTGTGGTTTAATATAATATTGTTATTTAGATGGATGAAGATGATCCAGTTCCTGAAATTACAAAGGCTCACTTTGAAGAGGCCATGCGATTTGCCCGTAGATCAGTTTCAGATAATGATATCCGCAAATATGAAATGTTTGCTCAGACACTTCAACAGTCTCGGGGTTTTGGAACAAATTTCAGGTAAGTCTTAGATCAGCAGCACTCAATATATTTAATAAGTAGGCCTGTGCAGGAACTCAATTTTTAATTCTGGGAAATTTTCAGGCAGGAAAGTTTCATTTTCTCCTAGGAGCAATACGGGAAACTAAAGAAAAACTCTATAATTGTTAAATTTATACTTATATTTATATAATTATAGTTTTAGTCCAAAGATAGCCTCATTCATTTCAATAAATAATCTGATGATAAAATGAGAATCTTATGGCAATTTAATTGAAATGGAATCAAATTGTATAGTTTCAAATAATTTAAATGCATGGGTGGATATGAAAAAAATCGAATTAGGTCAGGTAAAGGTACAAAAACTGCTTTGATTGAAGTAATCTAATTAATTCTGCATTCTAATGCTTGTTTGATTTCTTTTACGTTTTGTATATAATAACACTGCATCTTAATAACCGTTGTGGTAATATGCATATAATATAATTACAAAAGAGGTAGGAATGATAAGTTGAATTTAGAGTAAGTGTACCCACATTTGTGTGGAGGGATAGTGAAAAACCATCCTCGGTACACCTGACCGGGCGGGATTCAAGCATTTATCTCCCTGTCATTGACATTCTAGTCTAACATGAAAGTGACACCTTAGACCATACAACGACCAAAGTGAGTGACGTCATTAATAAACACAGGAGTTTTTCCTCCTGTGTACCATAACTATTTTATATGGAATCTCTATTATAGATCCATGTATAAACCATGAATTAGTACAAACACATTGTTTTAGAATTAAATCTTTTTTGGGAAAAAATGGGTAATCACACAAATTAAATTTTTAAATGAATTCAATATAATAGCATTTTTATTTTTACCAAACAAAAGGAAATATTGAGGGTCTTTATTTTCTATGAAATTATATCTTAAAATTTTGAGAATTTGTTAAAAATTTTCAAGTCGAGTAGTTACTAAAACTTAACCAAATTTCGAATTTTTGAGCACTCATACACACCTGAATACATCTAAGCTTTTAACCCAAACTATGGTGAAAATGAGACATGTAAACGCATAAAAAAATGGTTAAAAATGTTAATATGACTACTTAAAATACAGAAAGTCAAATCTGATGTTTCATGGTAGCTACAGGCAAGTAAAACAGGAGAAACCTGGAAAAGTCGGGAATTTTTGGATGACAGGGAAACATGGAAATGTCAGAGAATTTAACTTAAAATAAGGAAAAGTCAGGGATTTAAAAAATATGTCTAAAATATCCCATTAATTTCACAACTAAACACTAAAACAAAAGTTAATAATACCTAAATAAAATAACATTTTAATTTTTTAATTAACTGATTAAACTGTTTGTTTATTAGATACAAACTCTTTTTTTAATATGCGATCAATAATAAATAAAACAAGTCATCCACCATTAAAACTGGAAAAAAGTAGTCAGGGAAAATTGAAAAATGTTGCCTGTAAAACCTGGAAAAGTCAGGGAATTGTGTTAAAAGTAGAGATGGGCCACTCGAATCTTCGAATCCACCGAATCCTGGCAAGTATTAGAGATTCGAGGATTCAGTGTTATACTGAATTCGATGATCGAATCTTTCACCTCATAAACAAAGCATAATATCTTGAATTCAAAAATTACTTAGTTAGGCCTACTTGAAAAACACTACTTAATCCGTAATATTTATTTTGTCGGAGAAAAGAGATAATCATTAATAAAATATTCTTTAAAAAATAAAAATAATCATTAGGTGTGGTGGAAAATCTTACATGCCTAGTACCCTACCCTCCCTCCTGTATGGGAAACTTGGACTCGACCGTTTCGGCACATGCCCACTTATAAAACTTTCACCCCACGAACATCTTGTAAATATTTAATGACCACATTAAAACTCTTCAAAAACTGAAAATTAAAACTAGAATTACAAATAAACTCGAAATAAATAAAACAAATTACGGCTTTTTAAAAATTAGAAATAAGAAAAATAAAGATACTGTTACTTCTTACTAGCCAACTGATTTTAATTATCTACAACTACACAAAGAACCCCTATTTATTGCATACGATCCTTAAGTTACACATTTTGTTGGGTTTCATGAAAAATAAATACTATCAACAGTCAGACAGCGATAAAATTGTTTATTTATCTCTACCGGCCTAGTATCATAGCCTAGTATCGTATCATATATCGATTGTTTGTTTAAAATGGATTCAGGTAATCTGATTAATTAGTAAGTGCTCTCGAGTTTTAAGAATCAAATAACGACTTGCTAATCCATTATTTATTTTTAAATTGATTTTAACTTAGTTTTTATTATTTTCTAAAATATGTTATTGAAGTAATTGTAGAAATATTCAAACGTAGTCCTGCCTTATAAAATGGGAATGAACATATTGTAGTCGAAAATATGTTCGTGTTTTAAATAGAATGTATTCTCAGAAATCGATATATCGCAAGAATCAAATATATTTGTTTTCTACGCAAAAATTGATAATGGATATAAAAGAAAATAATAATAAAACATACTTAAGCATTATTGAGTTCACTATTTCCAATGTATGTTTAATTGTTAAGCATGTTGTTTTAGTCTTTATTAAAAATATCCGTTTGTATTTTTATTTTTGCTATCTTAATACAATAAAATATCCTTTAATGATGATTAAAGTTGATCAAAGGATAACTAGGCCTAATCTGTTTATTTCACATGTTTTTTTTATAAACTTAACTCATTCTAACAACACTTTTAAAAATAACTAAAAGACACTCAAATTTTAATTGATTTGATTTTTAAACAATAATAAGAGTCTAGATTGTTTAATTTGGCTGGATTTTAACCTTTATTTTGTGAGGGGGGGTTGGGGTTGATTAAAATTGAAAGCAAAATTGCAATAAATCTCAATTCACAGTTTAGACCTATATTGTGTAATGTAGGTCTATTTGTAAATAATTAAAATTTAAAACGATTTGCTAGGATTCGGATTCGGATTCGGATTCGGATTCGAGAAATAGTGGATTCGACCCATCTCTAGTTAAAAGGTTTGCAACTTTAGAAATTGTCCATTATAACTTATTTAAAAATCGGTATCCATAGGTGTGGATAACCTGAACGGTTAGTAAGTCATGTTGCACCAAAAAGTATTTGAATAAGCCACAGATACACATTTTACTAACTCAGCCTAAGCAAACAATTAATATGCCAGACTTCAGAGATATGTGTAGCTTTTTTTATGCTTTTTTTTTATAGAGTCCAAGCATGCTCTCCTAGTAGCGGGTGCATTGATAAAATGAAGTGTTTAGTTTTCTTTGGAAGTTTTGAATTTTATCGGGAAGTGTTTTTTTTACACTTTTAACTTAAATGTCTGCTTACACATTTTTTTCCTCTCAAATCTGTTTATTCCACTTTCTTTTTTTGTCTTTCTAATTGAATTTCAGTTTTAATTTGATATTTGTTCATTATTACTGCTATCATGTTGGTTAAGTTTGTAACTTTCATTTCTGGCAGCTACTAGCACAGAATTGAGAGTTATGTTAGAAACTAGCAGCACTTTTTCCCTAGTGTGTGTATCTGCGGAAATAATACGATTGTCAAGGATACTTATTTTATTTTCAGATTTCCAAGTGGTAACCCTGGAAACACATCTCAAGGTGGTACAGGTGGGGACCAAGGCAATTTTCAAGATGATGGTGATGACGATTTGTATAGCTAAATTATGTTTGGTTGGAGTTAACTGTGAACATATGAAGTTTCAATTGGACTGAAATGTCATCTATCTTAAACTTATTATAACATAAATTGTAATACCAAATGAAAGTGACTATATCTTCACATGAGAAGCCTAAGACCAACCAGATAGTCCAACATTATTTGCTTGGGAATCAGTCGGTCACTGTGAGTTTAAAGGACTAGTACTAGGTGGATAACACATTTGAGAATTGTTCTGCTTTGTAGTTTTAAACTCTTTTAAGTTAACATATTTACTTTTTTTTTGTAATTCTAATAGGTGATTTCTATTTTCTGGCATAACCTTTTGAAGATTTTAATGTAAGTTATATGGCCTTGCTTGTTAAAGTTAATGCCTGGATTAGTGGTTGGTCTGTTCTAAAGCAGAGCAATTTCTGTATTGCACTCTTTCTGAATAAATTTCCATAAAATTATGTATACCATTTTTAATCCGGTTGTAATGCTTACTGCGTACAATAACCAGCAGGGTTCCACATACCACAATTTGAATCATTTCTGGTCAGATGGCTACTAAGCTAAAAAAAAATTATGTGATATTTGCCAAGAAAAGGGATAATAATGGTAAAATAAGCCCTTGCTATACTCTAGAGTAAAAAAATAATTAATAAAAATTTAATAATGGCTGGTTCTGAACAATTCTTATTAAAAAAATTTATCTGCTTTCCATCCTGGTATAATTGACACCACCTGGAGTGGTATATACCTTCAGGGGCAGGCTTAATTTCTCAAGGTAGAAGTCCCCACGAGAACACACGTGGTGTATATCATCGGGGAAAACTGAAATTAGTCAGGAATTTAGTAAATTATAAAATCTGGGAAAATGTTTTACTAAAAATATGAAATATAATAATCAAGAAATTACATTGTGATTACAACTCTTTTTTGTAGCTGTTTAATATATTTTATAATTCCTTGTGGACTATGTTGATACGAATAAAAAATGGTTTATTTAAGTTTTAAAACTCATTATTCATAAAAAAAATATAAATAAAATAACTTGTGGTGATAGGGATTAGCAGAAGGGTGTGACATACTTTTGAGCCGGAAAATTTTAGAAAATGTTGAGGTAAAATTAGTTGTGTAAACACAATGAATACAATAATCCTGATGAACACTTGCTACAGTAGTGGGTACCACGAAGACATTAAAACAAAAATATCAACTGATAACAATGTGCATGTTTCCGACAGCAAGATACTGACTAAATTTAAAGTCTGCGAGGGGTTGGGTGTAGGCAACATGTGTCCCATTAAAAGTATGCAAGTAAATAATCCAGAGTTCTAGCAGCATTTCATAATAAAACAAAAACTGGAGAAGTAAAATATACCAATCAATTTAATATCAAAATAAATATATGCTTAGTGACTAGAAATTAGGCATGTGTGGGAATGAAATTTACTTAAGAAAATTTTCAGGCAGGAAATATATTCCTGTGGGAACGGATGGGAATTATTAAATATTAATCATTTAAGTTAAAAAAGTACTGTGGTGAGAATAAAATAATTCTCTCTGGCATTTGGTGTTGAGAAAGGTGCCACAATTTATACAAGTATCAATTCTCCCCCACCACCACCACCAAAATGTCATGTTTGCGCTTGTGTAAAATGCTATATTTTCATTATTGATGAAAAACTGTTCAAATATAGATTTCATCAAATAAAGTGTTTGATTTAATACGATTGAAACAAACTATAGCTTGAATTTGCGTTTCAAAATCAATTTTCCATTTTATAAAATAAGATTAAAAAGATTAAAACAGTATTAGTCTTTCAAATTAATTTGAAATTATGTTTTACATGGTTGATAACTTGATTTTCAGCAGCCTTGTCTTTAAATCAAGAACGCATAACCACAACAAAAAAATATTTTTTCAGTGTTTTCTACACAATTATGTCATTTTACAGAAGTATAATTCGATAGAATGATTTAAAAAATACTCTGGAAAAGGGTATACTTTTATTGAGTGAAGATATGTTATTTTTACCATTATTAGCAATTTCAGAAAAACTAACAGACAACTGATCCACCATTATGAAAATAAGAAAGACTGCCTGTTATGTGTAAACAAACATTCATGATAAAAATACTTGACATTATTAAGTGCTTATTGCTTTATCCCTAAATAAGATATTATTTTATTCAATAACTGCACAATGTTCATGTAATAGCTGGAATATTATAGAGATCAGGCCTACTTGGTGCGAACAACCTTACATAACCATGAGTATGAAATACTAAGTTATTTTATTACCGCGTCTTAACTGCCTGTTTGGGTCATAAGCAGTGAACTAAGTTACTTAATATAAAAATTCAATAAGGAAAACCTTTTCGCTTTATGAGGTAATTGTATTATATTTGGAAGAAGGTACAGGAAAGGTGGATAGAAACATATAAAAGGGGGACAAACACAATATGGCCTTTACAATGAAAAGAAGAACACATTTCACACTTTACACTGCTGCCAATGGACAAAGAGGTAATGGCTGCCTCTTAAAGAAAGAAAATTAATCGTCACCGCCCAATCCCCCGACCTAGGTTTCATTTTATCGGAACTCATCAGGGAGGAGTGTGAAATGCGCAACGCAACTTCCTAAAAGAGAGAACCAAAAAAACAAAAGGGAAGAAAAAGGAAAATGTTAATGAATGATAGGACACACAGATAGGTATAACATAAAGGACTAACACAAGAAAAGGACATTGGATGTGAACGTATAATGATATAACTCAATAAGGTTTTCTTTTAGTAAGTTGCGTTGCGCGTTTCACACTCCTCCCTGATGAGTTCCGATAGAATGAAACCTAGGTCGGGGGATTGGGCGGTGACGATCAATTTTCTTTAAGAGGCAACCATTACCTCTTTGTCCATTGACAGCAGTGTAAAGTGTGAACTGTGTTCTTCATTTCATTGTAAAGGCCATATTGTGTTTGTCCTCCTTTTATTTGTTTCTATCCACTTTTCCTATACCTTCTTCCAAATATAATACAATTAAGATAAAAATTGTTATTGGGACAAGATTAAAAGTGTGAATCAACACACCTATATTTAATTTTTAAACTGGGTCTTGTTATTTGTGTGAAAATTGTTATTTTTCCCAAAAAGTTAAGGAAAAAATAATTTACCACCCAAGTTTCGAACGTTCATTTTCTTGAAATTTTTCCCTATGCTTGGGATACCGCCCAGACCTACTAGAAATGTATGAAGAGTTAAAACCATTAGAATAATGTAATGCAAGTAATGAAGAAGAAAGCCAGCCTGAAATATGGGTTTTAAAGAAACTTAATTTTTTTTCTTAATTTGTGCATATACTCTTTTGAGTACTTCCATCTTTTCCCAACACTTGAATTTATATGTTTGGAAATATTGCATTTAGAGTTGGGTTGAATCCAAGGATTACCAGTTTCGAATCTCTAAATTACTGTTGAATCTTGTGGAAAAAAACATGAAAATAAGAGGAAATAAGGGCTGGTGTCAACCATTTATATTGTGTGTACTATTTATTAATCAATGCTCGATTATAAAAATAAATTACTGAACAAACAAACAAAATATAAACATGGTGTATACCATCTTGGAAAATCAGGGAAAACTGAAATTAGCCGGGAATTTTAAGTGTTTGGGGGAAAATGGGAATAAGTCGGGGAATTTTGTTAATTAAAAAAATCCAATAAAATGTTTTTTACTCAAAATAAGAAATATAATAATTATTAAATCAGTAAATTATAATGTGATTCAGACTGTCTTTTGTTTCTAGCTCTGTAATATATTTTAAAATTCCTAGTAGACTATGTTGATTAAAAAAACTTTATTTAAATCTTAAAATTTATTATTATTAACAAAAATAGTGGGAAGGAGAGGGTTACAAAAGGGTGTGGACATGCATTTGAGTTAGGAATTTTAGGAAATTTCAGGTAAAAGTCAGGAATTTCATTGGTTAGGTTGAGTAGATACCATGTATAAATGATAAAATAAATAATTGCCTAATTGTTTGAAAATGTATATTACAGTGTAGAAACACTGTAAAGTGAGTGATAGTGAAGGAAGCCAACCTGAATGGATAGTTAGGTTAGGCCTAGATAGGAACACACACTTCTCTTCTTCATACACCAGTTACACAACAGTTTTAAAATTTTGAAACATTCCTTTTTCAATTATCTTGTCACAATGAATCAAAGTTTATTTTAACAAGGAAACGGCTTTATAAAAATACATTTTCCACTAGTTGCATATCACCAGGGACTGGAACTAGATGACATTGCATCTTTTTTCTGTTAAGCGGCAAGGGTAACTTTTTAACACATTTTATAACACCTTGGTATTGAAAACATTTTGCCATTTTGGGGGCTTTATATATTTACTATTGCCATGGATTTTCTGTCCCTTCTAGAATTATTATCTTTTAAATCATCAGACACGAGTTAATTTTTAATTCATTATTTCCATTTACTTGTAATTATTAGTACAACTAGACATGAAACAATGAGCATAGCCTAGTGTTTTTTGACAGAACAGTATTTAGAAATTAAAAAGTGTATGTATTTTAAAAATATTTTGTTTATGTTTCAATGGAAAATCCTAGTGCCAGAGAAGGGGGTTGGCTTGCTTGGAATTTCCAAAGAACGTTAAATGTAGGTCAAACAATCTCAATCTTACCATTTTTGGAAGTAAATGAGTTCAGTGAAAGTGTCTTATCCATGGACAGGAAAGTATTATTTTATAAATTGTGTGTGTCAACAGTTTCAGCAAAATAAGTTTTCTCTTTCTAAGCATATCAGTCATGAGAAACACACGAGTGGTTTAGAAGTGGCAACAAACAAATTAACTCAATGTTTTCCAAAGTGCATCAACCTCTAAAATCAAATCATCTCTTTTCAATAAAGAGTTTTGCGAAGTGTTGTCAGCTAATATTTTGCTCGGAAAAGTTAATCATCGTAAATTTCATGAGTTTTTGGAAAGACACGCGGATCATTCTATATCCGACAAATCCACCCTGCGTAAAATATATGTTAGCCTGTCCTATGAGAAAACTATAGATACAATATTAACCAGATTATGGAGGACCACAATCTGGGCATCAATTGATGAGACGGTAAATTTAGAAGTTCACTATGTAGGCAGCATAGATTGGAATTCTTGAATTAGATATGCTGATCAAACAATTCTCTCGACTTCGGAATTCTTGGACAAGCAGACCATTCTACAATCAGCAAGTTATTTTATAAATCCAAATTTCTTATGTGGCCTGGCAGTAAGTAATAAGTATGTTCTTGTGAGTGATGCTGCACCATATAATATGGTGAAAGCAGCAACCACTATTAAAGTATTATATTCTAAAATTATTCCTGTAATTTGTTGATCATGCAATTCACTGAGTTGCCTGAGATGAGACAGAACTTTGGAAATGTTGACTAACTTGTATCAACCATTGTTTTCTTGAATGTGTCTTCTAAATTATTTGATTTCAAGACTGCTCACTCCCTAATGTTCCCTTACCACCCCAGCCAATAATTTACACGATGGGGCTAATGGCTCCATGCATGTTTCTATTAGTGTGACCAAATTCATATTTTGAAAATAGTGATGAGCAGATTTGACATTTAAGCAGCCATATATAGTCGTGAGCAAATTTGATATTGAAGCCATATCAAGATTGCACAAGATATGCTCTCAGATAATAAAATGGAGGGAATCTGGGTGTATACAAAGGTTAGTTTCAGTATTTTGCCACAACCATAACAAACTTACAAAAAAAAAAGTATTTGTTTTATCACAATAACCTCAAGAAAGCTTCATATAAAATTAGAGAAGCAGTATTTGCAAAACTTTCAAATGTGTTGATAAAAGAAATTCAGTGTTCAAAACTGCATACAATTGCAGAAGTAATCACCAATTAGAGTGGTTCTTTAGAATATATTGAAGAGAACACATCACCTGGTTATATTCTTTAAGTACACTACACAGGTGACCTGGCGGTTTAGGGGTAAGGTGTCGGACTTCTATGCTGGCGGCCGGGGTTCAATCCTCGGTCCTGGCAAAGATTTATCTGATTACCAAACCCTTCCTTCACCTCTGACAAGACATCTTGTGAATGTGAGGAATGCCAGGCCTCCACCGTGGTTCGGATTACACCTTAAACTGTAGGTCCTTCATTTCATCTCACAATCACCCTACCATTACACATTAGCGTAAGTGCGTATAACCCGAACGGGTAGTAAGACGCGGTGCTAATAATAATAATACATTAAAGACCAATAAATTAAAAATGACACATTCTAAATAAACATTTGTGGATGTACAGTGCAGCTTCTCAAACTACAAAAACCTCTTGGCCAAACATTCACACCTGAGAATCTAAAGATTACCTTTGCTGTGCATTGTGATGGAGTTAAGTAAATATAGATTTATATTTACCTATCATGCACACTAATATGTCTGTTACAATGAAAAGAACACAGTTCACACTTTACATTGCTGCCATTGGACAAAGATATAATGGGTGTTTCTAAAAGATTGGGCAATGACGATGTTTCTATTCACCTTTCCTATACCTTCTTCCAATTATAAGTATTTGAGTACTTTATTTATTTTGTTTTTAAGAGCATTAATACACAATTTTTAACAGATTATGTTGGGCTTTTAAAGGCATCAACTTACAGGGCCTGCATATTACATATAAAAGTGCTTTTCAAAACTCTAATTCTCAGTTTCACTTACTCTTGTTTAATTGAGGAAGCTAAAAGGTACAAGATTTTTTTTTAATATCACATCTAAATAACCTTTTAAATATAAATAATTATTCATCCACACGAATGTATGCAGCTTGTTACCATAGTCAAGGATAAACAATTCAACAGACTACATATCTTTAAAGTTTGTTTGTATAAAATATTTCCATTCATAAACAGTCTTAATTATAGGTCTCCAATTGTGTCTGAAAGAAATATTTACTTTTTCAATGGTTATAAGTTATTTAGGTAAAAAATTTCAACACACATAAGAAACCAATTTTTATTGAGAAAATTATTACTTTTACAGACTATCAATTACAAGCTGTTCATTAATTCATCTTTTTAATAATCTGGTGTGCTTAGGAAAAACTATTTTTGTCAAAGTTTTCTTATTCCAACTGTTATTTTATCACCCACTCTTTACCGACTTCAGCTAGAACGACACAAATGAAGAGCCTTGTCAATACGCTGTACCCAAGCCCTTCGCAAACCTAGAGTTAGGTTATGCCACTCAAGTTATTGGTGAGTGAATCACAAGTTTTGGGAAGGATATAAATTTGGTTTATTAATGTGCTTACATTTTCAAATAAGGAGCACAGCCACCATTTAATTGGATGAGGGTTTTACATTTTATTTTCGGGAGTAATTAGTGATATTTCACACAGTATATATAATAGTGAAGATTGGTATCTAACCAATGCAAAAATATACAAGATTTTTTTATCTTAAAACTCACTGAACAAATAATAAATAAGCTCTGTTTAAGTCTTTTACATTGTATAGATTATCAATTTTACAGGTTAAAACTAATCTATGCTAGTATATTTTGATTCAATAACATGGCAACAATGAATAAAATTTTCACAAAAGTGCATAAAATAAACAAACTTGAAAGAAATCACAAATATTACAATTTAAGCTAGTTAAGCATGATTACATCTTAATATGCCTGACAGTATTTTTTAAAAAAACATGACAGCCAAACTTGACAAATTTTGCAAAATTCTTGATCATCAGTTAAAGTATAGTCTGTCTTATAGATTAACTATTTTGTAATGTACACTTCATTTAGCCTGAATGGTGATGACGGTCTTACCTTAAGGATTACGCCATTATCCTATATTATAAGCTATGCTATAATGTAATTTGTCAAGGTAAACCTTTAAGGGTAAGCAGCGTATAACTACTAATAAAAGGTTAAATACATTGTCAACACAATTATAAGATGTTTTAAAACTAATTGAACTAAGTTTACTACACAACTGAAACCAGAAAAAATCTAGGAAATTTTAACAAATGTTTTTAATGACAATTTAGGGAAGGACATAGAAATGGTTTATCAATAAAGATTAGAGATTCTCAAATAAGCATTGCGACCATAGCTTGATAGAGATTGAGATTTCCAAATAAGCAGTGCAACCATAGCATAATTTAAGCTAAATGTGTTCTTTTAACACAGTATTTTCAAGAGTGGTGACTTATGTCTTTAATGATTTGAATCCTGTGTTTAAGAGTGCAGTAGCCACTGCAAAATTAGTCATGTATAATCTTTCTTAGCGGCAGGTTCACCTGTTACTGCTCATGGCAAGAGGAAAATTTAGCCAGTTTTTCCACCTACAGTCTTAACTCAAGATGGAAACTGACAGGTTGAAATTTACAAAAGGATTGCATGAATAATATTTATTTTTTATATAGTGCAGTTGCATAGTGTTGTATGGAGTCTTTTTTAAATAATTAAGTAAAAACAATGAAGAAACACAACTTTGTACTTTACATATAACTTGGTACTTTAAGAGGACTAGAAAAATATCTTTATTCTTTTGTCCGGAAAACTTGTTAAAGTGTGTGAACTTCAAACCTAAGAAATTCAGAAATGTCGGTGAGTAAAACTAAATGGCTATGGTTTAACAAACAACATTTTGATCTTTAAAAGCCCCCGTTTTCCCTTGTAACAAAACTGTACGGACAAATATTTTGAGAACTTTACTCAGATTTAACAGACATAATCGCACCCGTATCCACACAGACTGAATGTCAAAACTCCAAGTCTGGTTTGTCAGTGACAGAGAGGTTTGGGTTTGAATCTTGGCAAGGGGTACATTTCCTCTTAGTTCTACCTTCCTCATCCCTACTCATTTAGTGTAATATAAATGCATACCACACACACCTATTAATATGAGGCGCAAGAAAAACCCCATTTAATATAAACCTCTAAACTTGAATAACACAAATTTTTGTAAGTCCTTATTCCTGATTAATAGGGGTGTGCAAAACTTAGAAAACTTCAACTTCGCTCCAAATATTTGTCTAAGACATCAATTTGATAAAATTCTGTATTTGAGAATTACAAAGCTTCGTCAATTTGTTTTTTCATTTTCTGCTGTTATGTTTAAATAGAAAAATAATTAAATTACATTTTAGGATAGTAACTTTTCATTTTAAAATGAAATATATTAATTATGTTTGAAATATAGATTTTTTTAGATTATATTTAATACATACATTTACAGCTATACAAAGTATAGTATTTTTATACAACATTCAACATTTTTTAAATATATTAACTTAAATTCGACTTTGAGATACCACACCCCTATTTATTAAGTTAATGTATACAATAATGCCTGACAGAACCCTTATAACAGTGAACTTGGCTGTGTTCCCTCATCCCCAAGCTTGTATCAAAATGTGGATCGCATGTATGTGTGCACAGCAGATTTGATTCAATCAGCTGTTTTGCTGGACTAGTTGACTGCATTAAAGTGTATTTCTTTCATTTATTTGATATGCTCATTAGTTTTGATTGTAATTTGAGTATTGTAAAGAAAAAAGGCACAATGAAAACTTATTAATTTGGATACAAAATTGAAACTTCTTAGTTACGTAGGTAATGAATTAAATATTCTTTCATTGCATAATATAAAAGTAGCAATAAGCTTGAATGACACTGGAGCTATTCATATTTGTGTTAAGTCCATTATACTGCAACATTGCTATCAAAAGATAACTGCACGTGTTTCAATAAACGATGCACAGAGAGGTAAATAGAGAATTTGGAATAATTTGAGAATTATTAAACTTGGTATTAGAAGAAAAGGGAAAATAAAATAGTCCAACCCTGAAATGAATCACAATGAAGATGGTATGATTGGCATACATTCAAAATGATAATAGTTAAATTGATCTGCCATTTCTTACTTATAATTAAATCATTTTTCTCGTACAAAAATTATGATTCCTATGATGAAACTATAATTTTAAATTGGTTTTAATGATGATCAACAGTTTGATTTGGTTCAAGAATAGGGCTTTAACTACAAATATGCTAAATAAATTGTGTTCAACATAATATGTATGTTATCTAACTGGGATCTACTCAAAAGTTTGGACATGCAAACATTCACCACGAATACAGTAACTCAGAAGAGAAAATATATATTTTGTTACAATATACCTTACTACACTTAACAACTTTCGGGTGGGTTTAGGTTAACAAGTGTTTTTATCAATAGTAACACATTCATTTAGTAATCGTATAGGATATAACATGTTGGCGTAAAGCAATAGAATAGTGGAAAAGGCTAAATCAAAATGGATATATTTGCTTTGCTTGCAGTAAAAATAAATCTAGATAAAATATTAAATAAAAACACTAAATTATTAAATCCATACAGTATTCTTTAGCAAGTTAACAAAGGTTACATAAACAACATATTAGTTATGCTATCAAAAAGCTTCTACTTCGATCTAATCTATTTACTTAGTGAATTGAAGCAAATTACAAATTATAAGCAATCTGATCTTTTATTTAATTATTTATTTACACATAACACATGAACACCGGGTACTAAAGACTTGACAAGACAATTTTAACAGACATTTTACAAATATTCGCCATTAAAACAAATAGTAATGGCACAAAAAACAAACAAAAATTAAACTTATAAAAGATATAACATTATGCTAAATCTATTTAAAAAATCATCTTTCTTTTTTAAATCATAATGGCAATACCAGTAATGTTTTGAATAGAGGTTGTAATAAACATTACATTCAGTACCTTTGATGTGCAATTAATTCCTTGTTGAGGAAACTATCCAACCAAATATAATAAATAAAATACACATACACAGATCATAACTGCGGCAGCAAGAACACAAGTTGAGTATTTGAGGACGTTTAAACAGTCATTGATTTCCTGCATCAATATACTTCAACATCTTCCTTGTCAATGAGTATTCTTGAACACCAAGCTTAGCAGATCTAGAAATTTATATATTAATACTGATTATAATAAATACACCTTTAACAGCCAATAAATAATTTGAGTAGAGCAATACAATATTTATATACTATAAATTAGAAATGTGTGGGTTCATTCCTGAAACCAATTAATAGTATTATTATTGATGTTTAATGGCACATCAACACAAGTGGCAGACAAACTTAACTTGTGTACTGTTTTTATTCAGGAAATAAAATTCATAATAACACATTAAATTGACAATTACGATCTAAAATCTGGCTACTAAACAAATTGTACTAAAAATCAAGCAATGGTACACATTTTAAATCCAAAGTGATTTGCCACATACAAAAGTAGTCATAAAGTAGTTTTACCATAAATTTGCAGTGAAATACATGGAGACAAAATGCATAAATTTAACTAATACCCTATCATTAAGGACTGTAACTCATGTTTAATCCCTATTACATTTTGAAGAATGTTTAAAGTGTGCATTCACTATACTGCTTAAGTGAACAAATGCACTTATATGTACTTTAATTATTGCACTGCACACCTCTTTTCATAACCGGTCAAAAACATAACTCTCCAAGATCTTGTGCACAATTGTTTAACCAAAAATGTTAAAAATCACACTTATGGTATGCTGTTTATAATACACAAAATTATAACATTAGAATACTGCTATTTTACCAAGTGTATATGGATGTTCATTAATTTTGCTAGCTGAAATTCCTACTCAAGCATTTTTTTTTACAAAAAATAACTTTTTCATGACTAATCTAGGAAAACACAAGGTGAAAAACTTGTCCAAAGAATCCACAACATAATTATTCCAAAAGAACCTTCGAAGACTATCTTGGCAATTTAATTTTTCTAGTTAGCAAAACAAAAAGTTTTCTTTCCTTTTTAGCTAATCTTAAAATTCCTCCTTTCCAACAAAACCTTGAATATTATTAAAATCAACAAAAGTTGGTAATAATCATAAAATTGGAGATTTTGACCAAATTATCTCAACTGTAGAAAATAAATTTGGAATGTAAAGAAAAATCAAATTATATGCCACATAAAATAACGAACAATTACCTCTTAGATGGAGATGTTTTGATTATACCAAAAGATTTTGACAGTTATGATTATAATCTTAGGTGCCAAATCAACTAGTGATTATAAAAAAAAATCAAAATATATTTGGTGTATTGGGATGGATCACAATTTGATTGCTGCCTAAAGTAATACATAGGAGATGATAAAAATTTATGTTTAAATGTGTTTAAAAACAAAATGTGGGACAATAAACAGATGGCAAGACATTTAATTTAAGTTTTAATAAATTAACATAACAATGGCACAACATGTAAAACTAGTGTTATAAAATACTTTAATAATAAAGATATAAAGCAAACCACTAAGAAATTGTACCAGATAAATATTTTGTTTGGAATAGAGCGCTTGGCCAGATGTTGGTTAAACATAAGAAAGAACACCAAAACAATTATCTGGATAATGCTGGGGTAGTAAATATTTAGACAAAACACTAACACATACAAAAACACCACATTTAAACACTATCTTTCGCAAAACACAAATGTCTTCTTAAGTAGTTGAAAGAAGACCGGCTGTTTCACTTTTTGTTTTCAAATCCCAAGGAAGTTGATGCAGTTAGCGAAAGCTGGTGTTTAAATGTAGTTTTGTCTTAACTAGTTTTATTATGTCTTGCTTATGTTTTACAAACCTTTAGACCAAGGGTTGGCCACTGGTTGTTCTAACAGAAATTTTCAGTCAATCACTTAATAAAACTATATCATCCATTAAAGTCAATCTTTGAGTCTTATAAACTCATATAAATATATCAAGTACTTTCAAATTATATTGGAGTGTGAGCAAAATAACCTTGATTGGTAATGTTATAGGAAAAAATTAATAGTTCAATATGATGATATATATTTTATATATTCTATACTTAGGTAGGTACATAAATATTTGAGGGAAGAGTGGATTTAAGGGATAAATATAAGATATATGGACAAGAAAAAAAAAGTGTGGGAATTGTGATAAGTTTATAGGTCAATCGGAGACCGAAATGCATTTTTATTTAGTATGTAGTCTAATGTTTATGAACTGTTTTTAAGGAAGGTGGAAATGGCAAGTATAATATATACATTCAATGCAGGAAATTTACATCTTAAAATATTACCTCTTCTATGCTACTAGTTTCAGGTCGGCACCTATTATCATAGTATACAAATAAACATATAACCATTTTGAAGTGTACTATGTCTATCAATTTAGCTGTACTCAAGTCACTATTTAGAATAAATTAATTACTTAATTATGGCGTTAACACAGTATGAAAACAGGAACAATACATTGGTAGGGAAACTATGTATTACGAATATCTGATATATTTGTTTTGGAACCAAAAATTCGAATGAGTTGATCTTCATAGTCATCTATGTTTCTCTTCATTATCTGCATGCAGGGTCCCAGTAATCTTTCAAAAGCTTCTACATCGAGAACTAGAAGGAAACAAATATTCAAATAAAATTAAATATGAATCTAGTTACTCTTAGTTAATACATAAAAATGCAGTTAAAAAACTTGATAATTTGCATTATGCATTAGAGTGATATTTACTGGAGTGTATAATTTGCTTCTTTGAAATTATACCATAATGACTGAAAAATAAATCTTCGTATCACTTTAATAGTTTTTTTTTATAACTTAGATATCCATATGAAATATAACAAACAGAATATATTTTCTTTTCATCTACCTATTGATCATATTTCTAGTAGGGCTCTGCAAGTACTCTGATTTTGGGATCAAAATCGAAAGTTTTCTAGGTTTGTTATTTTTGAGCTTACTCTTGAAAGACGTACAAACTAATGTTTAAAGTGCAATTATAAGTATAGGTTGTTTAATTTAGATAACTTTCATCTTATAAATCATTTGATAACTACTTTTGACAGGTAGACTATTTCATTATATTTGTTCATTTTAAATTATTCTTGATGGAAGTTGAGAAGGCAATGGAAATTAAAATAGATAAGTAGATCACTATATACTTGAATTATCTTTTTTTATTTTTACATGATCCCTTTCTGGAATTATTATTTCAGTTAAATTGAAAATTCATGATGATAAGAGCTGCAGGTGTTTATACAGTGTGGTAAAATGGAGTGAAGCAGGGGAGTGCACTTTCACCATTACTATTTGTAATGGTAATGGAAAGGTTCATGAACAAAGTGGCAAGAAAACTCTGGGAGGAAAGACTGAAAGCCATGATGTTTGCTGATGACTTGATGGTATGGGGGGAGAAGGAAGAGGAAGTACAGGAATGGAAATATTGAAATATTGTGGAATGAAATTTAGCCAGGCAAAGTGTGAAGTGTTGGTAAAAACAAGGAACAGGGTAAGGCCTAGTAAAGCTATAAAAGTTGGATGTAGTAAAGCTGAGAAAAGTACAGAACGTAAGATATCTTGCAAGCGTGGTTGAAACGACAGGTGGACGTTGAGAGGATCAAATGAGAAGAGGACAGCAGGGAGAGTCGTTCTAAAAGTGCTTAAGAGACCTGCTATGTACAGGGGGACATACTTTCTATCCATTGTAACATATTCACCAGAAACATGAACATTGAATGTAAGAGAGATTAGGAAAGTGGAGGCTATGAGAATGCAGTTTGTGAGGGCATGGTAGCTGTCACGAGGAGACACAAGCTTAGGAATGAAGTTATCCGGGAAAGAGTAGGGAGTACGATTCTAGGAAAAAAGTACAAGTGAAAGAAGCTCACACAAAAACTCCGCACAGAAAAAACCTCACATGAAAAATGTTCAAACGAAAAATGCTCATGTGAAAAATTCTCACACTAAATGTACGCACACCCGTCTTGGTGGCGTAGTTGGCTAATGCGCTAGTCGTGTTGAGCTCGACTGCTGAGGACGAGGAGATAGAGGTTCAAATCTCAGTCGGGTGAACTGGGGGTGGTTTTTCCTAAATGGTTCTCCATTCTCCCTCCACGCAAATGCAGGTTCACTTCCTATAATTCAACCTTCCTAATTCCTAATCCATTAGCGTAATTAGTACTTAAAGCGTATAGCCCGAACGGGTAGTAAGACACGGTGCTAAATAATAATAATAAATGTACGTATACGGAAAACTGTTCATAGAGACAAATGCCGCCATTCACTTTTACTTTCTCATCAAAAGAGAAAGTAATGTAATCGTGAAAAAAAATAAAAATGTAAACAAGAAAAAAAACTGCATTTTACAATTTTATCAATCTTCTTGTCTGTCTGTCTGTCTGTCTGTCTGTCTGTCTGTCTGTCTGTCTGTCTGTGTATGTGCTCAAACTTAATATCTAGTTTTTACAAGTTTATACCCACAGAAATTTTTTTTTTATGTTCAACCTAGCCCTCAAATTAAGGGTGATGAGTGCTTTTTTGAATTACAATTTTTAAAATGGCTTTAACAATTTTGATTGAAATTGATGTATTGACCTCCCAAATAACTGAGATAACACCTTATAGTTAGTTTTTGGGTAAAAATTAATTGACATACAGTTGATATACAGATGAGTAATTTTGGAAAATTCTAATTATTTTGTTCCAAATTGGTATCTGTGGTATGTATGTCACTACAAAAATAAATAGTATGGAATTCCTTATGGACTTTCTCGCTCTAGTGTTAAAAAATGTAGATATTTACCCAAAATTCGTAATTTAATATACACTAGCGAACCTGAGAACAAATTGTGCTATAATTTCAAACAATTTTTTTGATTCACGGTTTTAAATTTTATAATCTTAATTTCTAAAGAATTAAAGTCTTCATTTGTATATCTGGACCAATCAAAAATATCAATATTGGGTCTCCAAGGGTTAACATTTCGTATTAAACTTTTTGACTTCTGATAAAAATATTCAACATTTTATTAGGGTATGCACATCTTATGGTTATCACATTACTATTAATTCCTCTTTTATACATTTAGACCAATAAAATAGGTAATTATTGACTATTGAGTCTAAAATGAGCGAGATAAATCATTGCTGTAATAGAGGTGGATCCAGGAGTGGAGCTTGAAGGGTGCGCACCCCCCTTCAAGAAATTAAACCAATTAAATCAATGCTAAAGTCACTACTAGTTTTATTGTCACGTAATACTATCTCACTAACCAGATTCCATTTTTTTAAACTGTTATTGGTAATATTATTAAATGATAATATACAGTAATTATTATTTATACTTAAAACAATCACATTAAGTATTAAAATGGTGAAAATGGGCATTAATGAAACTGCCCAAATTTAAGTTATGTGCCTCTTACCTTGTTGCACAAACATTGTTTAGGTTTAAATTTATTTTATCATTTTTATTATTACTATTTCAATGATTAATAATATATAAAGATCTTTAAAATAATATATTTTTAAATAATGCGCTTTAAACAAAATCTTTGAATGATACACATAACATGTTAATTAATATAATATTTAAAATTATTTCCCTCTTAATAACCACAAAATATGTTATTATTTGCTTTTTATAAATTTCAATAGTAATCGAAAATTTTGTGCTATACCCTTCATTAAAGGATTATTCTCAAGATTAGGATTACACTGAAAAATTACTCAAAGATTTTCTCTGAAAGTTGGAAGTATTTTTATGTCAAAATTTCTTGAAGCTCTCACCCCCCGACTCAATCCCGATGGGAGCACACTCATCCCTCCTGCCCTTATGGTAATCCTGGATTCACCCCTGAACTGTACAAACACTTACACTTATGTTAAAGGAAAAACAACATCAATTTCTTTATAGACACTTACTTATTTGCTTACTCTATGGCATTAGAGAATTATTGCGTTTGAACTCACCTACCTCTTCACAACTAAAGCTCACAAAATTGTATTGATATATTTGCCAATATATAAGAAACTATTGGTTTAATAAAAATATATTTCAAATAACAGTTTTTTACTTTTAATAGTACTATAATTGTACAGTGATAAGTTATTTTGTATCTCAAATAGTTGTGGAGACAAAACAAATTGCTTCTGTAAAGAACCCTAAATGTCACTTTCATGGGAAAATAACAAAATCAATTTTGTTTATAATCTTAATCAACACCTAGTTGCGAACTATAATAAATATCGTTATAGCCGATTCTGAGAAAATTGAATTTTTCTCAATTAGAATTTACACATCAGACCGGGATCCTTAAAGTCATCTTTACGAATTGTAATATTGATCAAAGTTTAGAAATGAAATTAAATCAAAATAGTTAAAGACAATTGTGATAAAACCGTTTTTTTTCTCTCTTTCCGCCCTTAAGAAAACTAGCCTTAATTTTGGGGTTGGATATCCAATTCAAAATTTTCCTCGGGGTAATTGTATGAAAACCCTACAAAATTGATACACACTTAACAAAAATTCAAAATAGCTCAAAAATTCCATTTATAAGAGGAAGCCCTTATAATTACCTATCTCAAGAGAGTTTACATGCTAAGATTGGATAAAAGTTTTAGCTGTACCATGCTCTTCTGTAGTCAACATGTATGGTAAGAGGAAGGGCTTGAATTAACGGTAAAATAGTTTAGGCTCTGGCCTGAGGTACAGACTGATAGACAGATGGACAGACAGACGGCATCGCGAAAACAACTTTTTGGGATTTGGAGGATTGTGATACGTTGACATTCATCAAAATCTTGAGTTCAATTTTTTTGACGATCACAATACTTGCTCTACCTGTAGGGTAGCGAGAAAGTAAAAATATTGATATCGGGCCTCCAGTGTCAACACATTGTATTAAAATGTAGACTTCCAGTTTAAAATCTTTAGAGTAATCGTCTTTATTTTATTTTATGTAATATGTATACTACTTATTAATCTACACCAGCATGTAGATCCAACTTAAATTGATAATAACCATTAAATATACCTATTTTTTTGAACCATGAGCACTTGTAAACATTTGTTATGTTGTTGTACTAGGGCCAGGATTTTGATGACCTAAAATGTGTCAAAAAATTATCCAGAAGATTCAAACTCTGTTAATGCACGAGAATAAATCAAGCGCAAACTTTACAAGTAGAAACTAAAATGTTAATGCAAAACCCCAATCAAACTTGCATTCCGTTAAAAATTAACCTTGATTCATAATTTCTTTCGTGTGGGCACTTTTTGTGTGGGTATTTTTCATGGGAGCAATTTTCGTGTGGGCAATTTTCATGGGGGCATTTTTTGTGTGGGCAATTTTCATGTGGGCATTTTTCGTGTGGGAATTTTTCAAGTGAGCATTTTTCATGTGGGCATTTTTTCGTGTGAGCTTTTTTTCCTGTGAGCTTTTTTCCTGTGTGCATTCATGACCGTGGGGTTTTTTCTGTGCAGAATTTTCATTTGCGCTTTTTTCCAACCACCGGGAGTACATGAGATAGCAAAGGAAGCAAGACTTAGATGGTATGGGCATGTAACGAGGATGGGAAATGAAGGATGCCAAAGAAAATGTTGGAAATGAAGTATGTAGGAAAAATACCACAACAGGGGGCAAGAGAGGGATGGCAGGAGCATATAACAGAAAGTAAGCATATGAGAGAAGAAGAATGATGGAAGGATAGAGGAAGATGGTGACATTTTACTAAAGTGACCCGACCAAAGGCTGGAAACAGTTGTTGATGATGATGGTTGTCCTTGAACTTGAGATGTTTAAAACTTTTACTAATGTGTTCAAATACAAAATTAGCATTAATTACTATATATAGTTTTAGAATAATGTTGCTTAACCTGTCTAAAATTGGTGTTGATCAACATTGCAATGAATTTTTTAACAAACTTACCATATTTAAACATTAAATGCATTTACTATTTCATATTGTTTCCTAGAAATATTATTTTAACCATCTTAATTTATTTTAAAGTATAAACACCAATTTTTATAAGCATTTTTTTTTTTTTAACACAATATCTTACTACTCATTTGGGTTATACACTTACGGTATATTAATAAAGCTACCGATTTTGGAGCTTAAGAAGGTTATGTAGAGAAGAAGTGTACCTGCATTATGTGGAAGGAAAGTATAAAAGCATGCTCAGTACATCCGAGCAAGATTTGGAGCACCTTAGACCATGTGGCTGGCTACCCAAGTGAGTCATTATAAGTCAAATTGAAATACATTTAGTAATAAGATAATTTTAATTAAAGCCCATAGAAGGTGCTGCATATGTAACTGCACATAGAGGAAGTGATCATGAACGATTATTACATTAAAGAGGGTGACCTGGCGGTCTAGGGGTAAGGTGTCAGACTTCTATGCTGGCGGCCGGGGTTCAATCCTCGGTCCCGGCACAGATTTATCTGATTACCAAACCCCTCCTTCACCTCTGACAAGACATCTTGTGAATGTGGGGAATGCCAGGCCTCCACCGTGGTTCGGATTCCACGTTAAACTGTAGGTCCTTCATTTCATCTCACAATCACCTACCATTACACATTAGCGTAAGTGCGTATAACCCGAACGGGTAGTAAGACGCGGTCCTAATAATAATAATACATTAAAGACCAATAAATTAAAAATGACACATTCTAAATTTATAATTACTTGAGAGCTTGTGAATCTTATATTTTCTTATAGGGTAATTACATCTAATGAAGCCTATTTTAGGGAAATATTAGTTCATTAAAATGTCATTGCTATTAACTTTTTGTAATGTAAGTGTAGTTGTAATGTTTTTAAGACGTGCGTTGAAACCATATAATTATTTTTCTTATTATATTTTTATTTGGGTATTATTATTTTTAAATCATGTTATTTTAAAGTGCTATTTATAATTTAAAACCCTTTATTGACGTTTTTTAAACTTTTTTCAAAAGTATCTAGGCCTACTAATAAAAAATAAGTGTCAATCTTATTTTAGAACATATTGTTCCCATATATTTTTTTAAATCAAACATTTTAAAGATGTTGTAATTATTATATTTCATGTTTGTATTGACTGGTGACATTTAAATATACTATTTTACTTTTAAAATAAACATATATATANATATATATATACATTCTAAAATTATGAATATACTCAAAGTCAGGAGTTTTTTTTTTATAGTTATCTTGAATTTTACACAAATGGAAAACCCCAAGCTCGCAGACCCCTAGTTTCTATACACTTTATTAGTGAGATTTTAAAATGGTTTTGATTTTTAGTCTTTGGCCAAGCTTTGTTTCTTTTTAGATGATTGTCCATATGAAATTAGCAAAAAATACACTTAATTTGTCTCAAAAATGACTTTAAGACTTGACCAAGAGACTGCAACCAAAATCATTAGAACATTTTTGAAAAGAAAAATTAGGTATATTCAGTTTGAACATTTCATTTGAGTAGCAATTTTGGCTCCCAGTTATATCTTTATTATGATGTAAAGTAAAATATAATCCAAAAATGAAACCTAAACACCTGAAAATTTGGCTTTGGTTAATGTGCTAAGGTGTAATTTTTCAATAAATACCTGTGATCATCATCTAAGTAGCAAGTGATAATTTATTTGAATTGTATATAAAAGCAAGGTCCGACCATTTTTAAATAATCATATTAAGGTTAAGTGATTTAGAGCACCATCTGTTGTGGTATTTTAAGCTAAATAAATATCGATACAACTACATGCAGTTTTCAAAGTTAAAAATGGTGTTACCAATTATTTAAGAATGCTACCACAGTAAGCCATATTATTATTATTATTATTATTATTATTGCTGGTGACACCGGAGAGGACGGACATGTATTGCAGGTAGCTCCGCAGTTTTTTGATTCCCCTGTGCGCATCATGACTGCTAACTGTTAAAATTGTAATAAAATAATTAAGGACTGGCACTCGGTAAAATGTTTCCGTTGTGCAAGTGATTTTCATTTCGGTGACTGCTCTGGAATTAGTTTTAACGCCTATAAAGCTGAGTCGAAGAACCTCAAAAAAGCATGGTGCTGTAAAGTTTGTCGTTCAGTGAATGCGTGTACTTCCGCCGAAGAAGACAATGTGGATCTGGTGAGTGTAAGTGACTTATCAACTAGTGATCAAGTCATTTCCCTACTCAAGCAGCTTAACACCATATCAGCAAAACTGTGAGAATCAGTCAACTTTGTCTCTGCTAAAAATGATGAATTTTAAAGCAAATAAGTAGCTGCCCAGCTGAGATTGCATTTCTTAAATCACAAGTGAGCAATTTCAATACCATAAATCAATCTTTCTGAGAAAAATGCATTTCTTGAAAATAAAATAAAATCTCTGGAACAATACACCAGAAGAAATAATATGGAAATACACGATATAATCCAAACACCAAATGAAAATTTATAAGAAAATCTGGATAAGCACTAGAGGTAGAACTCAAGGTCGATGACATTGAGATGCCTACCTATCCCTCACGCAAACAGAGAAAGGGGTCTCCCACCCCCAGTCATTGTTCATTTTGACTCCAGGCGAAAGAGAGAGAAAGTGATTGCAACTGTACATTCAAAAAATAGACAGGTAGCAAGTTAGTGAAAGGGGATGTAGTTAATAATGGTGACAAAAGTCCTTTGTTCTTCAACAATAATTTGTTGCAGTACTTCAAGACCTTGTTGTGGAAGGCAAAATCAAAAGGTAGGGAAAGAGGCTACCTTTATGTGTGGGGAAAAAAATGAAAAAATTCTTGCTAGGAAAACTGCCACGTCTGACATAATTGTGATTCAACAAGATAATGACATTGACAAAATTGTGTAATTATTTGTATATTATCTAGATCAAATTTGTTAATATAAGTTACAAAATACTTATTGACAACACCACCAACGAACTGTTAATTGATATAAATTTTAATATAAACACAGGAAAATATAAAACCCTAGAGAATTTTCAAAACAACTTTAAAAACTCGAATATTAATAGCTTGAATGTGATCGCGTGGAATAGCAGATCTCTAAAAAAGAATTGGAGTGAAATTTATTTTTTGTTAAATACGGTAGCTAATATTTTATATTATCATACTTACTGAAATGTGGATAACAAATGAACAAGTAAATCTTTATAACATAGAAGAATATAACTCTTATAATTATTGTAGGGAGAAAACCCGAGGCGGTGGAGTAATTTTATTTGTAAAGAACTCATAGAGCTTTCATTTAAACCCACAAAACACAAAACACTTTGAAAGCATTCAGGGACACTGATCTCAAGTCAAAATAAAAAATACAATATAATAGCTTTATATAAACCACTAGTTAGTAATAAGTGTGACTTTATACAAGAACTTGACGAAAACTTAAACCACTATCCTACAACAGAAAACCTCATTGTAGCGGGTGACACAAACATTAACATAAAAGACAAATATAACCCAACCCAGTCCATACAAGATATGAAAATATGATGTCAAAAAAGGGTCTAAAAATGTAATTAATAGGTGTACTCGGGAAGAAGTTTCTAAAAAAAATTTAATTAGATCAGTTATTGACCACCTACTTATACGTATATCAAAAGATCACTATGCTGTAATACCAGGAATAATTAGTATAAAAGTGTCAGATCACTACCCTACAGCGATGAAAATAATCTATAAAAATACACCAAATAAATGCTCATAGTCTCCTACGAACAAAACACTTAAAAGAAATAGAAAGTCTGCGTTAAGCAAACTAAAAGCAGTGGATTGGGGAAACTTGACTACGGACTTACAAGACTTGAACACAAAATATGACAAAATAATTTTGACTTTTAAGGGAGTATATATATATATATAATACAACAAATTGGCTAATCTCAGAACAAAATGCAACTAACACAATTTGGATTAATACCTACCTTTTAGGAAAATTAAAATCAGAGATAAACTCTATTGTCAATGGAAGTCAAATCCAACCAATATAATTTATGAGCAGGAATATAAAAAAGAGAGGAAAAAGGTAACATGAAAAACATGTGGCATGAAGTAAACAAAGTGATAGGTAAATGTAGCAAAAATAACCTAGATGAAGAGCTTACGCACACATTTAAAAATACAGAGAACTTGAAAACTGTGTGTAACAATTTTGAATTTTATTTTGACAATGGAATAATTGAAATATTGCATAAATGCGATATAAAACTACTTACACAAATGGAAAACACAATACCAATAGCCAACACTTCATTGTTCATACCTAAAACTACCTGTACAGAAATTAATAAAATTATCTCTTCATTAAAACAAGACAAATCACTAGGCTATGATAACATTACAAAGATGAAAATACGAAAAATAGGACCAAATTTAATTCCGGCACTAGTATACATAATAAATACCTCAATAGAATCTGGCACATTTCCCAACCAAATGAAACGCTCTCTTATTAGACCCATTTACAAAGGTGGGAGACATTGAGACTACGGTAATTACAGATCCATAGCAATTCTACCAACTTTTGAGAAGATATTAGAAAGATACATGGCTAACAAATTGACAGACTATTTAAATAAATTCAATATAATAAACCCAAGGCAATGTGGATTTTAAAAACACAAAAGCGCTAAAATCCTTCTAGAACATTTTCTAAATAAAATTAACAAAGCCCTTAAACACAATAAACATGTTTTGGCCCTATTTATTGACTTCAAAAAAGTGTTTGACATGCTTGAAATTGATATATTATTAAGATCACTAAAATTATTGGAATTGGTGGACCGTACTTAAGATGGTTTAGGGACTATCCCACTAACAGACTTTTCTTATGTACAAATTAGCACTCAAAAAAGTGAAATCAAAGTGACAAATATGGAAGTACCACAAAGCTCAATACTAGGACCTATTCTATATCTAATTTACGTCAATACTATCACAAGACACATTCAACATAAAATTCTACTTCTTAACCAATTATATGAATACAGCCTATTTATAAGATATTACCATTCCGATAAATAAAAGCAAATAAAAACCCATTCCATTAACACCCGCTCAATTTCTAACAAATAAGTGTATATAATCGGCAAATACTCTATTATGGTAAACAGGAACTGAGATGTACCATCCCAGAATTGTTTAATTTGCTACCACCAACACCCCGAGAAATTCCTGAAATAAATATAGTGAAAAATAAAATTAAAGACTGAATACTTCAAGGCATGCTTCAAACAACTATGAAAAGCTTTTTGTTTTTTAATTATTTTTTTTATATAATTTTTTTACCATTTTATAAATATTTATATTTAGCTGCAAGACCTGAAGATGTACCTTTAAGTACTTCAGGGTTGTATCAAAAAGTCAATTATGTAATTTTACTTTTAAATCCTAAATAAACAATGATTGATTGATTGAATTAGTATTATTATTATTATTATTATTATTATTATTAGATATGGGCTACTCGAATCGTTGAATCCACCGAATCCTGACAAGTATTCGAGATTCGAAGATTCGGTGTTTTACTGGATTCGATGATCGAATCTTTCACCTCATAAACAAAGCATCATATGTTGAATTCAAAAATTACTTAGTTAGGCCAACTTGAAAAGCACAACTTAATCCGTAATATTTATTTTGTCGGACAAAAGAGAAAAACATTAATAAAATCTTCTTTAAAAAAATAAAAAATTATTAGGTGTGGAAAATCTTACGTGCCTTGTACCCTACCCTCCCACCTCTTTGGGAAACTTGGACTCAACCGTTTCAGCACATACTCACTTATAAGCTTTCACCTCACGAACAATCTTGTAAATATTTTAATAAACACATTAAAACTCTTCAAAAACTGAAAATCAAAACTATAATTACAAATAAACTCGAAAAAAATTAAACAAATCATGGCTTTTTTTTAAAACATAAATAACAACTCATTACGGATGATACAAAGTCAGCCGCCATGACGTATATGTTTACTCGCCCGAGTGATGATTAAAATAAAGATACTGTTAATTCTTATTACCCAAATGGTTTTAATTATCTACAACTATGTAAAGAGCCCCAATTTATTGCATACGATCCTTAAGTTAGATATTTTGTTGGGTTTCATGAAAAATAAATACTGTCAACAGTCAGACACCGATAAAACTGTTTATTTATCCCTAGCAACCTACGTATTGTATATCGATTGTTTGTTTAAAATCGATTCAGGTAATCTGATCACTTAGTAAGCGCTCTCGAGTTTTAAGAATCAAATAACGACTTCCTAATCCATTATTTATTTTTTAATTGATTTTAACTTAGTTTTTATTATTTTTTTAAAAATATGTTTTTGAAGTAATTGTAGAAATATTCAAACGTAGTCCTGCCTTATAAAATGGGAATGAACATATTGTAGTCGAAAATATGTTCGTGTTTTAAATAGAATGTATTCTCATCGATATATCGCAAGAATCGAATATATTTGTTTTCTACACAAAAATTGATAATGGATATAAAAGAAAATAATAATAAAACATACTTAAGCATTATTGAGTTCACCATTTCCAATGTATGTTTAATTGTTAAGCATGTTGTTTTAGTCTTTATTAAAAATATGCGTTTGCATTTTTATTTTTGCTATTTTAATACAACATAATATCCTTTAATGATGATTAAAGTTGATCAAAGGATATATAGGCCTAATCTGTTTATTTCACATGTTTTTTTAGAAACTTAACCCATTCTAACAACACTTTTAAAAATAACTAAAAGACACTCAAATTTTGATTGATTTGATTTTTAAACAATAATATGAGTCTAGATTGTTTAATTTGGCTGGATTTTAACCTGTATTTTGCGAGGGGGGAGGGGGGGTTATTAAAATTGAAAGCATGATTGAAATAAACCTTAATTCACAGTTTAGGCCTATATTGTGTAATGTGGGTCTATTTGTAAATCATGAAAATTTATAACGATTTGCTAGGATTCGGATTCGAGATTCGAAAATAAAATGTAGATTCGGATTCGAGAAATAGTGGATTTGAGCCATCTCTTATTATTATTATTATTATTAGCACCGCGTCTTACTACCCATTCGGGTTATACACACTTACGTTAATGTGTAATGGTAGGGTGATTGTGAGATGAAATGGAGGACCTACAGTTTAACATGGAATCCGAACCTCGGTGGAAGCCTGGCATTCCACACATTCACAAGTTGTAATTAATACACATCTTGTCAGAGATGAAGGAAAAGTTTGGCAACAAAAAAAATCTGTGCTGGGACCAAGGATTGAATCCCGGGCCCCCAGAACAGAAGTCTGACACCTTACCTCTAGACCACCAGGTCACACTATTACAAAGCGAGTATTTGGGGAAAGTGTGTGGCTTATTTTAGAGTCAATACAGTACTATATAATGCCATATGCGTTAACCCTTTGAAGTGGTATTCAATTTTTGTAACAATTACTCTTTTAGCTGTAGACTTATTAACTTTCAAACTTAACCTTTAGTATCAACTAGACTTATATTTTTGGAAAAAAAATCTTTAGAGAAGTGTGTGTAAAAATTTAGACTAAATTAATACATAAAATATGTTAATATATTTACATAGCTATATAAATAGTTAAAATAAAAAAATTACAAACTTACATGCCAATTTTACAGTTCCGACAGCATAAACTGAAGCTGCTCTTGGTTTATGAGTCACCAGAGCTAATTCACCAAAGTAACCACCTTTCATAATTCGATTTATCTGAAACAACACAGTTATTCAAATAAAATTTGAAAATAAACTTTCTGTAAATAATAATTGTTATCATAACAAAACTATTAAGTGAACCATTAATCATAATATTATTTATAATTGACCTTTTAACTGCATTCAAACAGATTTCAAGGTTAATATGACTTTTCGTAAGCCAAGTCAACTGCTTTTGAGCATCAAGTTACTTCAAATGTAATTCTCTGGTTGAGTCGACCACTTTTAGGTGTAAAATATATTTTAACATGTATCCCCATTTGTTGTAAATATTTAAAACAATTTTTTACGTTTTAATATTACAAAGTGTTCAAATCTGTTTCAATTTAGACCATGATTTATAAATATTTATGCATTTATCATCATATTAGTTAGTGGTTTTTGAAGTCATAAAAATTAAAGCTTTTTTAATGAATAGATATTGAAATAATTCTAATTGTATCTGAGGAAAGGAAAATTCATAATGATAGTCTAAAGAGATTTTGATGACAATTTCTCAAGAAATAATAAAAGAAAAATATCCAAACAAATGGCCGGTGGCAGCTGTTTGCTTCACATAAAGACAAAGTTCCTTTCGAAGCCAATTCTGATATTCAAAAAAATGTGTCTTAAGAATGGGTTGAATATTTGTTACTGATGAATTGGCAAAGCTTTTTGTTGATCACTCTAAACTGTATCCTAAGCAGACCATTATTAACAACAACACAGTTTGGTTAAAATGTCAAAGTAAGGACCATAATTGGGAGAATACACATTTTGGAGACATCAAGTGTTTTATTGGTCTTAAAATAATACAAGGAAATGTACAAAAACAACCAATTGCCTTTTTTTGATAGTTAAATAATGGTGTACACACCTTTCTTAAGATAATTATTGAAGATAATAATTTCCATTGCCTTAAGTTATTGCATATCATTGACAATATAAAATTACCCAAACCCAAAACTGTTTAAAATTAAGTCTATTTAGAGAAGTAAATGACTGGATAGGACTTAAGTAAGGAGTAAGACTATTAAGTTTGCTCTTTTAAAAAATGTGAAATGAGCTTAATTCATTTTATTACATTTTGTGAAAAACATACACAAAGTTTAGTAAAATAATACTCATTTAAGGGATTATTAACTGGTTTAATGTGAGATGAAACAATTGTGAAAGAAAAACATAGTTTATATAATTGATTATACCTGCCTGAATTTGATTTAAATTTTGTGTATATATTTTTGCAGTTAGGTAATTCTAAAATTAATAAAGGTAAATCTTGGATTAAAAAATCATGATTAAAATTACTATTTTAAATCATACAATTTTGTTTTGTTTTTAAATTTTGATTAAATCTACTGCTGAAATGGTTAGGTATTTCCTGTACTAGTGCTTGCTTGGGACTCAACTGAAAACTGAACTCTGATTAACTTATACCCCAGCTGATTTCACACTATCTGAAGATTAAAGCTTTAACATGACAGGATTTTGAATCCAAGTCTTTTGTCTGAGGTGCAATGGTCATGAACATGGCTTAAAAATAAAGTCCTCTCCCTAGAAATAATTGTATAAGGAATTCAAGAGCTAAGTTTACCTGAATGACAGCTCGAAATATTACTAGAAGTAATCCCTAATATATCACTACGCCAACAGCCGACATCTATCACTTTGGGTGAATGTAATGAAAACAGATGGTAATATATTAATGTGATAGTTATCCACAGTAATTTAGGCCAATATTATTTATATATTTATTTGAGGTCGGACACAAAGTTTATCTATAGTTTTATTCCCCTTAAAAAAATATTAACATCACTTTCACAAAAACTTCTAACGAACATAGCCTCAAAATGGCGACTGACGAATTTTAAACCATATGATTGAACATAACGGTAAACAAGTTTTTTACAATAGTGCAGACACGCAGTTGATGAAAATACTTTATTCAGTTAAATATTTCAAAATACGATAAAATAATCATGTATTGTATGTAAAAAAAATGACAATTTCTTCTTTTCCAAGTAAATACGATGCCTGTATTAAAAGGTATTGATGTATGCACTGTATTACACAAAATCAGTAACGTTCCAAAATGAAAAATAAGTACTTTTAATTATGTTTAAAATATTGTTTCGAGTTGGACAAAAATAAATTAATTAAAAAAATTAAATAGTATGAGGAAACTTGAGTTTACGTTATTTTAAATGTAATATATAACAGGTAATTAAAAGTCTTTATATTTATAACAAAACTGTGATCTTTTACAAGTGTTGGCAACCCAAAACCTAAACATATGATTTTCGAACTGTCATCCAGGTAAAAACCTATCGTGAATGGAATATAGGTTATTACACTTGTGTTTAACCCACCTCCACTTCCTGACCGTCGTCACCAAGGATGGTAACCTGTACAACTCCATCCTCAACAAAATACATTCCGTCAGCCGCGACACCTTGCTTGATGATAAGGTCGCCATCATTGTATGTGCGAGGTACCAAAGCATCTGCCAGGTTCATCCGTTCATATGACTAAAGCACAACATACAATCAATAAACACTAACACCAACAGGAAACTCCAATCAATGCTGTCAAGACAACACATCCAATAAATTTTGTTTCTACTTTGAAAATAGAAAAAATCTTTGTATAGTGATGTTTACTTTTGCAAAAGATACCTGTCAAAAAATTACCTTAGATTACAACTATGTTGTATGAATGTCAATACTATATAATTTCAAATTAGAGTCCTTGTCATCCTAAAGATGATCAAAAATGCATGTCATTTTATCATACATACCTAATCACACCATTCCCTCACGGGGTAGGCAAGACACTGTCAATATCGCTCAAAAAACAACCCCGTACTTAATCTGTCCTTACTAATTTTCTCCACACTTACCTATCCTTGCATACTTCCTTCGCGTCAACAACATCCATAAACCAAGATATACATGCTCTTTTATTCTTAAAACTCTTAATATCCTGGTGTGTCGGTGCATCGCCTAACTCCTAGTGGTAGTGACATGAGCAACGGTATACTGGCCAAGGCAGTCTATAGTAGGGATACTGGTTTGTAGGAACAGTGCAAGCGTGCTCAGGGTAAGACTGAGCAACAGTTGTACTTGAGGTAAACTGGTCGATAAGGCAGTATATAGTAAGCATACTGGTTTGTAGGAACAGTGCAAGCAGGGTAAGACTGAGCAACAGTTGTACTTGAGGTAAACTGGTCGATAAGGCAGTATATAGTAGGGATACTGGTTTGTAGGAACAGTGCAGGGTAAGACTGAGCAACAGTTGTACTTGTACTGCACTGGCTAAAATGTGCCTACACCGATCGGTACAGCATCCTTACCGTGAGCAGCGAGGGTACAATCAAGGCTAGTAGCCTGGTCTATTCTATTTAAAATTACTACAAGAAACTGTGTTGTGAAACTGTTATTTTATCAATAAGTTAAATTTAAACACCACTTTAAGAACTGTATCAATAAAATTGTTTTATTTATTCATATATTTTTTAAACCATGTAATATAAAATTAACATAAATAATGTAGTCCAGGCTACTTGTAGTTGAAAAAGATGCTAGACCTAATAAAAGGAGTTATTCTTTAATGTTAATGTTTTTGGCAGGATTAGTAAGGGTTTATAAAGGGAGATATTTGTTTGGGTTCTCTCTCTTCCTCTTGCCCCTAGAGCAAGGGTGGGGGGTAAACAGTGACATCAATGTTAAGGCCAGTAAACTGATAGAGCATACATTCTTATCATGGACCCCACAGTGGTACCATGGGGGTTTTCATACTTTGGTGGGATTTGATATGTTTGTGTTCATTGTAACAAATGTGCAGTGAGTTAATAAATGAACACTGTGATTGTGAAATTGTTTTTGTTCTTTAACCAATGGCTGACAGTGATTTTATAAAAGATCCATGCCAGTGGTGGGAGGTGGCACACACTTTTCACTTTAGTGGAGAGCCCAAACGAGTAAAAAAGTTAATGTGCAAAAATTAAAATCAATTCAATTCAATCAATCCTAGTTATAGAATAGATTGGGCCAGCTCTTGCAACTTATACTAACTATTACAAAGAAACAAAATAAGAATTAAGAAAATATACCAACATTCAATTAAAGATAAGATATGAAACAACAATGGGGACAAAACTATCACCAGTGTCCCTAGCCAGAATTTAAACACTGACCTTTACAGTGAAGGGTGACCTGGCAGTCTAAGGGTAAGGTGTTATACTTCTGTGCTGGCAGCACAGAGTTCAATCCTCGGTCCCGGCACAGATTGCCAAACCCTTCCTTCACATCTGACAAGACGTATATTAATCACAGCTTGTGAATATGAGGAATGCTAAACCTCTATGGTGGTTCGGATCCCACGTTTAACTATAGGTCCTCCATTTCATCTCACACTCACCCTACCATTACACATTAGCATAAGTGCGTATAACCTGAACGGATAGTAAGACGCGGTGCTAATAATAATAATAATAATTTGCAGTGAATGTCAGTGCCAGTAATAAATGAAGATAAACTTTGATGTGTAGATGACAACATGTGTATCAACTAACCATGTCATGTGTTATCAATTAAGTAACCCTGTTACTAATCCATTGCCTGGAGCACAGCTAACTGCATAAGCTCGGGATACATTTTTCTACTTGTATACTCTTATCTGACAAATATTTTCAATTCTCATTTATTGCTTTATTCATGTCGATAGTATACAGGTGAACTGGAAGCTCCACCTATCAGCTTCATTATGAAGTAATCGGACTAGCTAAAAGCACAGTGGTTCATTGATAGAAGGCATTACAGTAGCTTTGAATGAGATGGTAACTCACACCCACACCTAGGATCGTTTGGGAAAGCAAAGGTGTTCAACGCCTGCAGCAGAGAAAGGCTTAGAAACCAAACAAATCATAATGTTGAACTGCACAGAGAGATGTGGGCTGACCATACCGGTAGTGTACACAACTCTAGAAACTCTACGTAATGGGTTGGCCACACATCTAGTATGTACAACTCTATACTCTTTACATGGTGGGTTAGCCTCACAGATATTATGCACAACTCTATAGACTCTACATGGTGTGTTAGCCTCACAGCTATTATGCACAACTCTATAGACTCTACATGGTGTGTTAGCCTCACAGCTATTATGCACAACTCTATAGACTCTACATGGCGGGTTAGCCTCACAGCTATTATGCACAACTCTATAGACTCTATATGGCGGGTTAGCCTCACAGCTATTATGACAATCTAGACCTGAGGAGGCATTTTCTCCTGTTAGGTTGGTTAACCTGTCAAAATGCAGAAAGCATGGTTATCCGTATAGTTAGTGTGTCTGACAGCAAAAATGTAATAATATCTGCAATTGTATCCCAGACAACAAGGATGCCATAATTAGCTACAAAGTCAGCATGTGAATAAAAATGACTGACTGCATTGCTAGTGCGCAAGACTTTACACCAGAATGTTGGGATTAAATTCAAAATTGTTCCATTGAAGGTTTTCTTTGAAACACTTTCTTAAATCCAGCTCTTGCATTTAACATGAGTTTGAGATTTTGACCCTTTGTAATGTTCAATTCAAACCCTATAAAATTATAATAGTTGTTTGGTATCACACTTGCTCCAATATTTATCAAACTACACGTTGATTAATTCGTGACTAAATTGTGAGTAGGTTTCAGTTCTCCGAATTTTCTGACTCTTGAAGAAAAGCCAGTGAATTAGATGAATTTGTCAGAAAAAATCAACCTCTTTATAATGTAGAACGAGGAATATTGGGTTATTTGTATGTGATTAAATCCATTTTCTTAAGACAAGGTTATTAAGTCTATTAATACTAGATCATGATTTGAATGACATATCCGTTGACAAGTTAAGAATGTAATAAACTCCTCAAGCATGTGACAGTGGATCTCAATGTTAAGGTGGGGCCGAAGGGAGCGTGAGTAATTTTACAGTTTTTAGAGCATTACATTTTTTTGGCCAAATTAAATAAAATATTTATCCAGTAACAACATAGAGTTTAATTTTTTGCACATGCTATTATCAACAGATCTTAAATATCTGTTAAGGGTGTCCTGGAATTTTGTCAACACTTTTTAAATAAAGAGAAAAAGTTTTGACAAAATTCCATGACACCCTTGACAGATATTCAAGACCTGTTGATATTAACATGTGCAGAAAACTAAACTATATGTTGCTACTAGAGAAATATTTTATTTATTTTAGCCAAAAAAATGTAGTGCTCTAAAAACTGTAGAATTACTCGCGCTCCCTTCTGCTGCACCTTAATGAATTATTGTAAAGCATTGTAATAAGTTTACAATTCTATGCTACATTAAGTATAATAAGGCCCCGCTCATAGGGTGGGCTAGGTTCCAGAGACCTGCTTCAAAAGAGAAATTGCTGTAGAGCAGAACATAACCTTTTTTACCTTTAAAATGCATATAAAATCCTAGTAACATGTTTACAATATCATATATTAAGTACAGAGATAATAACCATTTAATGAAAAATTAGTAAGTGATTATTCGATCGTTTCCATCATTTGATAATCGATAGATAAATTTATTTGATAGTGTCCATCACTATTGTAAACAGACTAAATAACCAAAATAAAATCGTGCCCAAAGCCATTCCGAAAAATGCCAGAAGAGTGAGAAAAGCACCGAATATAGTGAACAAGTATATAATTGAAGACCGCTGTATGAGCAGAACACCGTAAAGTGGGGCCCTACTGTAATTTTATACAAAATAAATATTTTAAATGTCACATCTTGGCTACTAAATTGATTGGTATAGCTCCCTTGCGAGCTAACACTATGGAGTTTTTTAAAAACATATTTCAAATATATCTTCAATTAATTGAAACAGGAACAAAGACCAATCCTTCCTAACTTCAATTCTCTCCACATACAAATGCTAGTTTGGTTCCTCTTAACTACCTTTTTAATTTATTTCCACAAACTAAACCATTTTTTTCCTTGTGATCAAACATATTATTAAAAAAACAAGCAAACAATTCACTAGTTTATGTTTCAAGATTAGTAATATTTTCCAAGTAATGAAAGGATAAAAAGTGTAGCTCTCAAATTTAACAGCCTCCCTGTTGTGTGCAACAGGTGTGCCTAAAGGTAATAAACCAATGGCTTGTAAAGCCATGCATGAGGCATTAGCCCCTTTCAATTATTAACACCCTGGCTGCTATAGTCAATACACAGATTACATCCTCCCTCACACACACTTCTCCTCGTAGCATGTTCTACAAAGGGATCGATGATCAGGCTGGAGGGAGTTCACTACACCTTGATCCTGCCTGCATTAAACACACATTTTTAAACTTTTTTTTTTGCAGTTCCTTTATTTCTTTTGCTTTCAATTAGATCAATAAGTGCCTTTTTTTAGAGAGTATTGCTAAGTAAAGTATTTATTTTGGCAGTTTTTATGCTGTATAAAATGTCAGACATAAACAAAAAAAGTTGTTCAAGAGCTAAGTTTTATTCACATTTAAATGAATGTGTACTTTGTTTATGGTAAATGCTTACAGTCTTATTTTGACAGGTTCTACTATGCCTCTACCATTAAAGCTGAACCATGGTGGAAACAACCAAAGGTTGCTACCTTTCAAAGTAAACGAAGTGTACATGATGAATTTAACCTAATGTTTTTTATGTCCTTTTTATAAAAAATAAAATCAGGCAAATGATGTGATTAATGATATAATAAAAATATACAGTAATTTACTTTTTATTTTATGTAAAATTAAATATTTATGGCTAAAATTGCTACTTGGAAAAACTGCAAATAAATACCTCAATACAGTGATTTGCAATCCACCTCAACATGTAGCAAGTAAACCGTATTTGAAAGCACTTTTTGAACTAAGAGGAAATAACAAATACCCTGTTATCGTCTGTTCCCTTGTGTGGATTAGAGAGAATATATTTAAATGTTGTGATAACCTGGGAGTTAGAACATCTAAATAAAGTGCACATTTCTCAGGTGTATGTGACATTAAAATAACTTACCTGAAGAGCTTTGAGCATGGGCACACTATCAATCAGTTGCTCGTACATCTTCCGCTTCCTGAAAGCGCTCTTGAGCACAATGCGGCGGAAGGTGGTGCGGTCCATAGCCCAAAGTGCCCCATCAGTAGCTGCTTGAATGGTTGCAGCACGGGGCATGTTGTACAGTAATGCCAACTCACCAAAGCTGCCAACGTTCTCATAAGTGTGGATGTGCTTGGGTTCCTGACCCGGTTCAATGGTCACATATGCATTATAATTACCACTGTAGAGAAATAACACAAAATATGTATTAATGAGATTAAAGCACACATTAGGTTGAGTTTATGATGAAAAACATCTGACTAAATACTCTTAAATAATTAGTTTGGTTAATATGAACAAAAATTACTTAAATCATAATTACAAACAAACAGAATGACATATTAGGGTTCTCAAATATAGCATTTTAATTGTGTTATTCATCTGAGGTTTGTTACATTTAAGACTGTAGTCAGTTGTATTTTAGAATTACTTTTGCAAATGAATGCATTTACGATATGGATGTTAATGACAATCCAAGAAGTAGAGATGGTAAGGATGGTTTTATTTAAAGAGAGTGCACCCACATTATTGTGAATAAGGATGGTAAAACCAAAGTTAATATTCACACATGTAAAATAAAACCCAGTGCATACCTCAGCTTTCAATCCTTGACCACCCCATTACTCATAATCAAATGAAAATTACCTCAAATCACTGTAAGATATTTATTTAATTATTCTTTTCCTCATTTATTTGAGTTGTTTAATGAGCACTTTCTGAACCAAAGATGATATTAACACACGCCTTATAAGATAACTTGAATCTAAAAAAAAAAAAAAACAGCTCCTCACCAATAATTCATCACTGGGAAAGGGAAAACCCACATTTCACCAATTATAAATTTTTCGGCCATGCCAGGTATCGAACCCAGGAACCTTAGCTCAGTAGACATATAGAATACTGACTGAGCTAAGGTGTCAGACTTTGATTTGTTAATATTGAAACAAAATTGAAAATGTCCACACACTAGTTGACAAAAGAATATTAATATTAACTTAGGAAAAAATATTAATCACAATTTTACATATAAAATTAATGCCTCTCAATTGGGCTATTTCTAGTGTGGTAGCAAACAATACCAGCAGGGCTATTATGAACATTCGACGCAAAGTTAGTTGCTACCGCTAGTTAGCTTCACTTTAGAGGAAAAGATAGCGTTTGGGTTATTATGACCACCACACTTTGTATCGTCCGCTAGTTTTAGCTTCGACTTTGCTTCAAACGTTAACGCACAGAATAAAATCAGTTTGCGTCAACAGTTGGCAACACTTTTCCAAAGAATATTACCTTTTAAGAAGTTAGAGGCTAGAAATTAGGTACATTTATTTCAAGAATGCTGGTATTCATGACTGAACATTATTCATTTATTTCTATTTTCCCAAACAGCTGATCACAAGTCACATTATTTGCAAGAAAGATTAACCCAACTTAATTTAATAAATCTCTTGCATAATTTTGTTTGCTTACGATTTGAAATGAAAAAATACTAGGCCTACATTATTCAATACATAGAACATATTGTAGTCAAAAAATCATGTGAACTATGCATTAAAATAGTAATGTCACACGGGGAAATGAATAAATTAGTATGAAAAGTTGGCTAATAAAGAAACAATGTTTTTTGTAATATGTATGCTTTACGACCCAATGCTTTATTCTTCATATATTCATGTTGATACTGGAACAAGTGTGTTTTATTCCATTAATTTGAAATCATTTCAACAGTTTATAATGTAGACTTCTCATTATATTTAGGCCTATTTTAATTAAAATAACTTTAATTTATAACTAAAAAAATATATGCCTTATGTAACTTTGTCTCGAAAACAACATTTATCAAACAGTAAATTAATATTTTGTATTTTGGCTTTATTAGTAGTCCTATTTTAAAACCATTCCTGATTTTGTCGAGTCAAAAAGTGAACGTTCAAAGATATAGGCCTACAGTAAGGTGTTTTAAATTTTATGTTGTTTGATTGACTTGAGATTAAATAAGGAAAATCACCTATCTATGTGGTACTCCACTTGAACATATATAGGCTGACTTTGTGCTAATTTTATTAATTTACAGTGTTGAAAAGGTTCTCACTTTTGAGATTGAATCAAATA
>CABEEJ010000540.1:122094-135761 GCA_901482245.1 Timema douglasi
CCCGCCCCCTTCTACACCCTTATTTTTCTATTAACCTTTTTTTTATGAATAATAACAAATTTTAAAATTTGAATATTTTTTTAATTCGTATTAAAATTGTTTAGCATTAATTAAAAATATATTACACAGCTACAAACAAAAAAATGACATAATTTACTGATTTAATGATTATCGTATTTCATATTTTGAGTAAAATATCATTTTCCAGGAATTTATTGTGATTTACCAAATTCCCGACTTATTCCCGTTTTTTCCCGATCACTTCAAATTCCCGTTTTCCCTGATTTTACCAAATGGTAGACACCCTGTAATAGCATTAACATAATAGACAAGTCTTGATGCAAATAAATGTGGTGATTGTGTATTTCATGCATAATTTGATATTTAAAATCCAATTTTATTATTAAGTGGAGTTAAATATATATATGTTTTATTGGCTTAAATCTATTCTATGTAGCCTAAATAGGTTATGTTCTTTAATGGCGCCCAGATGTGTTGACTAAGTAGTTGTTAAATAAAAGTGACTGAAGTTTCGGGTATACTTCTAATTAAAGGAAGATAAGGTTAATAACTTTAATCAATTGATGATATTCTTAATGAACGTTAAATACAAACCATGACAACTATATACAGTCGTTAATTCTAAATTTATCATATCCATTTTTCCCAAAAGATCCTGGGAAATACTTTTTCTGGCCTGAGTTTCGTGAACATTCAATTTCTCAAATTTTTTCCTGAAGTTCAAGATCCTGCACATGTCTACATCAGAGGAATTAACCCATGTTTCAAAATGATTCTGGAATATTGCTGCTACAGTTTATGGTTCAAATAATAGCGGTAAAAAAACTCACCTTTCAACCACATAAAAGTTGTCTCCATCGTCCCCTTGCTTGATGATGTAATCCCCTTTCTTAACTTTCTTTTCAAACATAGCATCCAAAACATCCTGCATTTGCTCCTAAACAAAAATCAATTAATGAAATTAGCAAATAATATATATTAGACAAATTACAGCCTAACACAGATTACAACTCATGACTTATCTTTATGATGTTTACAGAACACATTTTAATTCAATGTCAAAAATTGGGATATGTCTAAAGTGATCAGCTTATAGAATGAGATCTTGAAGAGATAAGAAGTTTAAAAAAAAACATTATCTTTATTATTAACAGAAACAAACTTAGCAAATAACATAAGGCTGATACATAATCAAATAAAAATGTGCTTTACCTTATCTAATGCTCTAAACAAGAGGATATTCTTTACACTTTCGGCTAATCGCTGCCTTTGTACATCTGATTTCGGGTAAATGACCTGAAAGAATGGGAAGAAAAAAAAACTAGACAAAAACAAATTTAATATTTCATTCACATTTATTTAAACATTTCTTATATTAGAGTTAACTAATTGTATATGCTTATTTTTAATGTGAAACGTGGACAAATCTAAAAGGATTCCAAAATATTGTTTATTTAAGACTGCTGTGTGTAGGCCAGTGACCAATGGATAACACTTCATCAAATAAAGCTGGCTTATGTACCTTGGCGCCATCATCATCGTCATCTTCTTCTGGATTGTATGTTTCTGCAAATACAGATTTCCTTCGGGTAGAAAATCTTGCTACAGGTGGTTCTAAAAAGAAGGAAACAATATATTAGGAATGATTGTAGCTATTGTATAATAGTATAAATATGTTATGGCTGTGCTATTGTTTGGTAGTGAGTAGTTGAGAACATTCCTCAGCCTGTAAATATGTGTTTTAAATCTAAGTACAGGCGTTTGTTTATACAATGTGTGATAGAAACAAAAAGAGTGGAAACAAAAACTATTTGTGTATAGTTGAGTTAACTTTTCTTTCAATGTCAGCAACTTTCATGAGAGTTCAACATTTACTTTATAATAATACTATTGAATTAACTGAATATTAGGATATCCCAAGATTGACACAAGATTTAAAAAATATGTCATGATGTCAGTGTTTATTCATATCATAAATACAGGATCAGAGAACACACTTTACATATGGTTTAAAATGATTTAGTTACATTAAAACCGATAGAGAAGTTTTTTTTAACTTTGATAAAGCTTGCTACCCTCTCAGAATCCAAGCCATCTAATATGATTTGCACCTTCATTTGCATGGAAGAACCCTACTTGAAGGTAAATATCCTGTGCTAATTTCTTACGAGAGTGACCCTATTAAAAACTGACTGTTTGAAGAAGGTTAGATCTGTGTGTTAACCATTAATTTTATCTCAGAAGTGCAACATTTCACATAAAACATTGATGAAAATAAATAATTTCACTTTTTCATTTTTAAAAAAATGTAAAACTTAAAATGTAAGGTTTTTAACCTCTTGATCTATCATTTATCTAATCCTTAAAACCATTAGCGTAATTAGTACATAATAACCCAAACCGGTAGTAAAATGCGATGCTAAAAAGGAAATTGAAAGTTTGAACAAGAAGAATAATTACATTTTAGCCATCTGAATAGATTTAATTTTTTATTTTTGTCAGTTAATCTCAATACCTTTTTTTACATAATATATAAAAAAATTGTATTAAAAAAGTATGTTATATGTACTAAAAAAAATGTATATTATATGTACTAATTATGCTAATGTGTAAAGGCTTAGGAAGATTTTTGTACCTGCTTTGGCGGCCGCATGCTCTAACGTGCTGCTCTTGCAGAGGACTAGTTTGCCAATGATAGGGATATTGAGGTTCAAATCTCAGTCAAGTGCACTGAGGTATTTTTTTCCAAAATAATTTTCCACTTTACCTCCATGCAAATGTGGGTACACTTAATCTTAATATAACCTTACTAATCCTTAAACCCATTAGCGTAATTAGTACATAAGTGTATAACCAAACGAGTAGTAAGACACAGTGCCAAAAAAAAATTGTAAGAAGTGAAATTGGAAAAATATTTAGTAAAAACTACCCTCAATACACCCAACTATGATTCAAACTCTGAACTCCGTGACACTGATTGTCAAGACTCTTGTGACCATAATATTACAGAAGTATCATAATAATCTTGTATTTAGTATAAATGAAGCTTTTTTTTAAATATTTAAACTCTGAAAAAAAAAGCAATTTCTGTATTTAAAGTGCTTTGTAATGAAAACAATATTATGTGCACGCTTATTCATACCTCCAAACCTTCTTAGTTATGTATAAAGCTCTGTGATTGGCCAACATAATTCCTAAGTATCTAATGTTTAGAAATTCCTTGACATCTCTTGTTGAGGGACTTCCCCAATAATTCAGTAGAGGTAGACATACATTTACTGGTATAGACCTGGGAGTAAGGCAGGTCAGATGTAAATGCCATCACAAACAACTGCCCTTGGTCTATTCTTGTCTCGAGGGGTCTGGGGGTTTGGGGAGGGGGGATGCAGCAAGAAAATAACAATTTGCAACACGCTCTGATCAATACTTTTTATTGCAGGTTCATAGTTGCATGACTGATACAATATTGATCCAAACATTGGCCTGGGATCTTCCTTTTTGGTATAAACAAGGTTGTAGTATAAGCTGATAAACAACTTGGCTAAACAGTTAAAATGGTGCATACACTACACTCAGGAATTATTCCAAGGAAATAAATAAATCATTGCTGAACTTTTGAATTATTAGTATACATTTTTTAATTGTGTTTAATTACAGCAAATGAGAATATAAATTAATTTTCAGTAGCATTACTGCCTCTGTGATCTAGCGGTCAGAGTTCCTGACTAAAGATCCAGAGGTTCAGGGTTTGATACTCGGCGCTTCCAGATTTTTCTGTGTATCGGTGGGTCTGGAACGGGGTCAAAATTGACCTTGTGAGGACAAATGTAGAGCTACTTAAATAAATAAGTAGCAGCTCCAGTCTATAAAACTGAGCTTAACATCCAGAGGGTTTGTTGTACTGACATTCTTGTGTCACATCATTTATCTACAGATGTTGGCACCATCTTTGACAATTTACGGTGGCCGCTTGATCGATATAGTTTGCCGACACCATGGAGTTTAATGCATAGTTTGTAGTAGTTAATGAGCCAAGAAGCATAAGTTTGTTTCCAACCAGGTGCACTGCTAAAAATTTTGTTCGCATTTGTTCACTTTTTACCCAGCTGAAATTCAGAGTGTACAGCCAAACTATATTTTAAAATTCCCTGTTTTTTTCTAGGTTTTCCAGTGCCAATTTCCAACTCTTCCAGTCACTGTACATTACAAACATTATTTGATTAAGATTGCAATTTAATGTAATAATATTTTTAGACACCCACGTAAACATTCTGAAATTGTGTCACACCATGAAGGGGTTAAAGGATTTCACCCTAGAGCACTGGCCTATTGGGTAGTGTGAACTAAATTGGATTTCAATTAGATCATATTGACACATTGCTTTACACCGGTACTGTTGAAAGCTGTTGTGAGACACATTTCTCTTTTGGTTTTTGATGTAATCAAATTTTCACACATTTGCATAACCATGACTCAACTTTGGCTAAGGATCTGAAATAGAGGGGTGGAATGGTGACAAGGAAATTCTATATTTACTTTGAGAAATGAGATTAGTATGCTCAACAGAGACTAGTGTGCTAAAAGACGCGATGTGTATAAACTGGAATGAAAGTGTTATTTTGACTTTTGTAAATGAAAGTTGTGTTGTTTTTTTAATTCTAGAAATTGTGTCAAATTCCCTGACTTTTCCCTGATCAAGAAAATTTCCAAACTTTTTGCTGACCAAGCGAATTCCCTGACATTTCCCGGTTTTCTAGGTCATTAGACACCTTGTGAATGGACCAAGCCAAGTTTAAGTTACCGAAAAATTCACTGAAGGAATGTAAGTACGAGTACATTTCTTTAAAACACACTCAACTCACTCTTCTGATTCTATTTCTTTAGATTTAGATCGACTTTCATTGGACATACGAGGTGTGGCTATTAAATAACCGGACTGATGCTGCTCCCAGCAAACTGCGAGCATGCCTTGACATGTTTGAACATGACTGTGTCTGATTGTCCTTCCCCCACCCTGAGCTTGCTAGACAAGCCAGCAGGTCGCTCAGTTTGACTGTAGCAGTTGATTGAATTAGTCTAAGCACTAATGGTGCATTGTAAAAATGCCAAGTGGTCAGACGGAGCAACGGGTCAACCTCAAGTTTCTTGTTAAACTAGGGAGAACTGCCACAGAAGCATATGCAATGTTGAAAGAAGTCTACGGGAACGAATGTTTATCCCGCACACAAGTTTTTGAGTGGTTTAAACGGTTTAAAGAAGGGCGTGAAACGACCAAAGACGATCAGTGCCCAGGACGGCCCTCGACATCAAAAACGGATGAAAACATTGAAAAAATTGGTAAATTAATCCGCGCTGATCATCATCTGAGCATCCAAGGGCTTGCTGAAATGACAGGAATCGACAAAGAAAGTGTTAAGACAGATTTTTCATGAATTATTTAACATGTGAAAGGTTTGCGAAAAAATGGTGCCGAAAATCCTCACTCCCAAGTAAAAGGAATCAAGACAAAACATTTGTACTGACATCCTAAACAACATCACCACTGATCCAGATTTGTTAGAAAAGGTGATTACTTGTGATGAATTGTGGTTTTTTACTTACGATCCCGAAACAAAGAAGAGCCCAAGCTCGCCAAGGAAAAAAAAAAAAGCCAGGATGAGCAAATCAAATTCAAAGCAATGATGATTGTCTTTTTCGACATTCGTGGCATTGTTTACGTTTACTGGGTACCCGAGGGTCAGATGGTCAATAAACATTTCTACATCGAGGTTCTGACGGCCCTACATGAGCGTGTGAGAAGACGAAGACCCGATTTGTGGAAGACCAAGTCCTGGATCCTTCACCAAGACAATGCACCAGCTTATTCTGCCTTGTCTGTGAAAGCGTTCCTCGCAAAATACGACATCACCGTGTTGGAACATCCACCGTACTCACTTGACCTTGCCCCCCCTATGACTTTTTTCTATTTCCCAAGGTCAAGTCGGCGCTGAAGGGGACAAGATTTTAAAGTGTGGAAGCGGTTAAAGCAAAAGCGACGGAGGTTCTCAACCAGCTGACAGAAGAGGACTTCCAGCACTGCTTTCAACAATGGAAACATCATATGGCGCCGTGTAGGGATCACCAAGGGGAGTACATTGAAGGTGATACAACTTCTGCTGTAATTGGTGACGAATAAAAAGTTTTATGACTTCAGTCCGGTTATTTAATAGCCATACCTCGTATGTATTTTCTCTTGACTTATACTTGATGAAAATTCTAAGCTTTCAGATGACGGTGTGCATCACAAGAAAAAAATCTAATCTTATAAAACAGGCCTGGGTAAATTATTTGGCTGAAGGGCCGCAATGGGAACATAAATTTAAAAGGGGGCTGCCAATTAATATAGAATTTTCTGGAAGACGCAATTAACTTTAAAAAAATATTTATATAGACAACATAAAGGAAGATTATACAAAATAAGTAATTTATTCTCAAATAAAACAGTGAGTAATGCAATTATATATCTCATTATTTATTTAAATTTGGTAGTTTAGATTCTTAAAACTGATTGTAAATATTCATTGGTGTGATGAATATATTATTATTATTATTAGTACCGCGTCTTACTACCCTCTCGGGTTATACGCACTTATGCTAATGTGTAATGGTAGGGTGATTGTGAGATGAAATGGAGGACCTACAGCTTAACGTGGAATTCAAATCACGGTGGAGGACTGGCATTCTCCACATTCACAAGATGTGATTAATACACTTCTTGTCAGAGGTGAAGGAAGGATTTGGTAATCAGGATTGAATCCCGGACCCCCAGCAAAGAAGTCCGACACCTTACCCTTAGCCCACCAGGTCGCCGATGTTGAATATAAATTGTATATACCGTACTTTCATTAAGAATATTATTTTCAATTTTGGTATTTTTAGCACTAATTATTTTGTTCATAGATAGATATGCAATTGGATTAATTTCCACATATGATTTTACAATATATTTTTTCATCCCCTCTGCACTCTAATAGGGTGCAGTTCCTCTAAAACCTACCTGCCTTTCTTATTCCCATCCCTTGAACAAAGTGTTTAATAACTTTGGTTTTAAACATAATTATTTAAAAAATAACAATGCACTCAAATTTTCTAATTTATTAAAATATAGTTAAAGTTTAACACTTGATTTATTATATTTTTATATTATTTATTTATGTATAATTTATATTCATACTTAAATCTTGTTATCTAGGTCCATGTTAACTATAGGTAGATACTTACAAACAAAAGTTTATTATTACTATTATTATTTCTAAAAGGAGCATTGATACAAAATATGTCATAAGACCCAAATTATTAAATAACTTTTGAATAAAGATGGTTTTAATCCTAATCTTATATATAACTTTTTTTAATCTTGAATCCAAATTCAAAACCTTGTATCTTTAATAAAAGATACAATAATTCTAGTATAGTGAAAGTATTTAAAATTGAATTTTGAAAGAGTTGTTAATGGCTTGGGTATCAGTGACAACCAATTTTTTGCTTGTCATATAAGTTATGTAATAAAAAACAAAAATTACCATTTTCAAGTAAATTAATTATCTTAAAACAATTTTGTCCTTTTTTTGTAATTGTTTTATTTTTCCAATCACACAAGTCTGTAAAACTACTTTCACCAATTTGCTTAAAATTGTAATTTCAAGTCAAGATCTCATAATTGTATTTGAGTTATCTTTTTGAGACTTTTACAAATCAAGGATTCAAGCATCCCATCTCTAGAACTTTTGACCCATGGAGATATTGGGCCAGGAATATGAAGTAACATAGCAAATAGTCCCAAATAACGGTGGTGTCAGAGCATGCAAGAAATCCTGTTAATGTCTTATAATGTTCAGCTAACATATTGTTGTTTATATCTTGAATAAGTAATTAAATTGATTTTTTCTCTGTCGTGTTGATATTAGAAGCGCTTCAGTTTAAACAGTCCATGTAGTGTGCACATTAAAACACATGACTAGTGTTTTATTGTAAAGAAGGAGATGGTGGCAGAGTTTAACCTAAAATTACTCAAATTAAATAAAAGCTCTTCATTGTGTAATTGCTTGGTGGTCACCTTATAATGTGAAATAAACGGGCACCATACAAACTGCTAGACAACAAACTCCTCGACAAGCTATAAAAAATATTTGGAAGGTTGGGTGGGTCAAGTGGCCGACACGATTTGGACCAACTGCTAAACAAGCTCAAGTATAGGAGTACAAAGTGATAGACAACCAAGCGATCGACACGAGAGGACAAATCTGTAAACAGACCAACTGCTAGACACCCAGAAATGACATGGACCAAGTGATCGACACGAGCTGGACCATGTGATAGACAAGCTCCCATATAAGAGGACAAAGAGATAGACAGCCAAGCGGCTGACACAAGAGGACAAACATCGAGATGAATCCAGTTAAGAGTGGCTCAAGTGACAGACAAGTTATTTCAAAACTAACAAAGTGATAAACATGGGCTTAGAAAGTTGGGTATAAGGATGGTCTGGATCCTCCTAGAAATTGCTGCCCTCCCAACACCCAAGATTTAACTATCCCAAAAGGGTGAGGTCCACCTATATGTGTATAAACTTAAACCATAGTGTTTTTAATTTTAATAATTTACTTAAACATTGCACTCTTTAAAATATATTTTCTAACACTAGTTTAGTTATCATTTCGAATAAATAATAGGTTTTGATACATACAATATGATATCTGAAAATATAGAATGTTTCTTTGAATGAAACGAGTTATCGGATCTGAGGAAAGAAGACAAACATTTTGTTATAAATGGTAAATATCATACTTTAAGAACTGACAAGATGAAATAAAATATTATATAAGAGAGCAACTGCCAGAAACCAAGTTGGTATCTTATGATCAGGGTTCGATTCCCATCCGGTACAGTGAGGGTGATTTTTTTAAAAAGGTTTTCCACTCTGCCACCACGCAAATTCAGGTGCACTATATATAAATGTAATCTTCCTCATTCTCAACACATTAACGTAATTAGTAAATAAGCGTACATCCCGAACAGGTGGTAAGACACAGTGCTACAAAAAAAAATCTAATTGCACTAATGGATTAAAGAATAAATGTTGTTATTATAAGATTTGTACTCTCATTTGCATGTAGGGAGAATGTAAACCATTAATTAAATATCACCCTCCATACACCCGGCCGGATTTGAAGCCTGATATCCCCGTCATTGACAGTCCAGTCTATTTTGAGAATGACGCCTTAGACCATCAACCATCGAAACTAAGAACATTTTGTTGATGTTGCATTAGCACCAGGTTTATTAATTGGTTAGAATAAGAAGCTAAGTTATGATGTAGTAATCCCACATTAGTGTAAAAGTTAGATGTAAAAACCACAAGGGTGGTAACTAACTATCTGCCCAATCCACTCAGTCGGAATGATTACTCTTGTTCAAACTACTCTAAAACCTTATTAGGCCGCGTGACAATCGGTATGAGTGTATGGTTGTTACAAACTGTCAAATGCAATTAATATCGGCAAATAAAATACTCAACAAAGTTATTTTAAATTTACTATTTAAATATGAGCATTGCTAAAGGTTTTTAAAAGAGCAGAAGTTATTTCGATGCGGATATTGGCCTACATTTGGTGTATTTTACTAGATACTGTGTATGTACTATGTTGAATCGAGTACAGTTCACCAAATAATAATGTTACTGTCATTTTGCAAGATTGTAAATCTAAAGTGTGTGAACTTGTTTTTAAATCAAGTCAAGAAAGCTAGTATAAATATTTTACTAGTATGTAGCTCACGCGTTTGAAAAGGTAGGTGCATTTTTGAACATTTTTCCGCTCCCCACCACCCCTCATTCCTCTTGTTCTGTTTCTATATAACCCGCTTCAGGGGTAGCATGTTCTAAGGCATCCCACTCGCAATAGACTAGACTGCCGATGACAGGAAGATCGGGGTTAGAATCTCGGTCGGGTGTACTGAGGGTAGTTTTTCATAAATGGTCTTCACTCTCCCACCATGCAAATAAGGGTAGCCTACACCTAGCATACAGTGTTATTTAGGAGGTCAAACAATACTTACACCTAGCATAGTGTTATTTAGGAGTTTAAACAATACTTACACCTAGCATAGTGTTATTTAGGAGGTCTGACAATACTTACACCTATCATAGTGTTATTTAGGAGGTCAAACAATCCTTACACCTAGCATAAAGTGCTATTTAGGAGGTCAAACCATACTTACACCTAGCATAAAGTGCTATTTAGGAGGTCAAACAATACTTACACCTAGCATAGTGTTATTTAGGAGTTTAAAAAATACTTACACCTAGCAAACAGTGTTATTTAGGAAGTCAAACAATACTTACACCTAGCCTAGTGTTATTTAGGAGGTCAACCAATACCTACACCTAGCATAGTGTTATTTAGGAGGTCAGACAATACCTAGACCTAGCATAGTGTTATTTATGAGGTCAGACAATACTTAGTCCTAGCATAGTGTTATTTATGTGGTCAAACAATACCTAGACCTAGCATAGTGTTATTTAGGAGGTCAGACAATACTTAGACCTAGCAAACAGTGTTATTTAGGATTTGAATTAACTGTTCTGTCACTTAGCCCACTCTTAACTGGATTATATCAAAGTTTTTCAAGCAGTTGGTCCTCTCGTGTCGACCACTTGGCTGTCTACCACTTTGTTGTCTATCACTTTGCCTGCTCCCAAATAAACGTGCAATATTAGTCAAGAAGAGAGGGGAAAGGCCTGTTGGTGGGGAAGAAGGAGGGGTATATCTTCTTTCTTCAAGGAAAAGCTGTGATTTCAGTGTGTGCTGTCATTAACCAAATGCTCCAGCCCGCCTTCACAATGTGTTGTTAGATAAAACCAACAAAATCAGCTACAAGTGTTTCCAGTTTTAACACTAATCTACTACTTAGGGACTGGACAAAAATCATGCCTATAATGCAGAAATGAGAACAACCACACTTTGACAACTATAAACATTTTTATAGTGATATGTTTTAAAATAAGAAATATGTTTGCCAGGTTTATGCAAGTACAAATGATCATCATTGTTATGGACATTCTCATCTTAACAATTCATTCTAATATAACTGCTGGAAAGGAGAGTTTTTTCCATGGTGAAACATATCAAGTTGTGCTTATGTGGCACTAGGGGAAAATTTTGTTTATCTGGTCTGGTAAATATATCAACTGAGTAAATATTAATAAAAACAATTAGATGTGAGTGGATTTCTTGTACAAATAAAAAGTAAGTTTAACCTGATGCTGATAGATATAATTATATACCCACCAAAATGGGGAGAATGTTATTTATTGAGGGTTGTATAGTAATTACTGATGAATTAAGTTTAAAAATATATTCCCTGCTCCAGTTATAACTGGTTCAATGTTTAGTAGCAATCTGCATCTCACCAATCTGTAGATTACTTATCAATGCAGGAAGAATGAGTAAGGCAACAAATATCTGATGTAAGTACAATAAATAACATGTAGAATGGTTTACTAAAACTATTAATAATTAACTATTTGGCATAATATAGGTATATAAACAAAGAGATGCCTGTATGTGTATACTATGATGAAACTTAACCAAAGATCTCAATTAAGCAAACAGTTTTTGTTTAAACTAAGTCCACCTTTCAAAAATTTTGTTTTTATTTTGGTTGGAGAAAATTAGGCTAGACCTAGGCAAATGCCACAGGTTTGTGAAAATAGTGAATAAGTAAATAAAACATGGAATTTAAAATAGAGTTCTTTCTTAACTATAAAGTTTAAAAATTATAACTATTTCCATATTTCAAAATATAGTCTTAGTGGGCTTTTTAAATATAAACTAAATTTATATTAATGGTTACACAATGCCATTAAAATTATGAGCAGTTAATGCCTTAAAGGAGAAAAATTGGTGTTCCTAAGAAATTAAAGTGTTTGCGAGGTTTTTTTAAAAGAGCTAGGAAAATATATAAGTATTATAAAAGAAAAATCAGCCTGAAAAAATTATATTTTAAATAGAATTGTCTGAGCAAAGTTATGAATATCAAGATTTAAAATGTAATGTTGTAAATAAATTGAAAGAAAACAAAGACTAATAATTGTTTTGGTTGTTTATTATACATTTCTGAGGGTTGTATATTTTTTATTTCTTCAGCTCGTAATTTTAGTGCCATAGTGGTATGGAATACAACCAAATGAACCATTTTATAATAGTCATGTTTGGCGCTAAGCAGTTATTAATCATAAATACACTTGATCAAATTTATCACTAAGCCATTATTAGTAATGGTTGTGACAGTATTAAACTAGGTGCTTAAATTTAACTAAAATATTTTGAATTATAAAGAAAAGTAGGATTACATTTTTTTGAAGGAGTATAGAAAATATTATTTGAGTTTATTCTTACACTATAATCGGCAGTTATATTATTCTTAGTTTGGACATTGTTAATACAGGCACGTAGTTGTCCTAGTGACAGCTAATATTAACTGCATTTACCGGTAATAGAAATAAAAGTGCACCTTTTCAAGACATCAAATGAAAAAATAATGATACATTATTGAGTTTTAACTGACATATCAGGCCTTATTATCTGAAAATGATATTGTAATCTTTGCTGCACGCAACAGAGACAGTCATCAAAGACATGTGAGGTAGGCGAGCTATTTTCATGTCATGAATCATACGCCATAAACTTGTTTATTTAAGATACACAAGTCAATGTTTTGATAAAAACATTGGTAAAAGTATGATTGTGACAACTGGCACAAATGTTCTCTTTAAAATTTAAACCTTGATACATGCTTGCATTATATTCATGGTCAAAATGCAATTTTTTAACACTTACAAATTTGTTGGCATCTGAATGAAGGCTCAAAGAATTATTCAATAAAATAAACCAAAGATCTCAAGGTGTGTGCCTAATTGTGTACAAGGTGTAGTTGGTTGAAATCAATTACTTATCTAATGTTGAACTAGCAATTATCTCAAATTAAATAAAGTTATTATGGTTGTATTTTAAAGTAGGTCTACTTCATGCCATTGTGATGTAGCTAATGTATTGACTTGTCTTACAGTACATTGTAAAAACTGTTACTACGCCATATCATTACAGGAAATACTACAAACTAAAAATGTTTTGGCAGTCAGGCTTTAATAATTATTATAATAGCTCATATAATAATAGACACAGGTATATTATATCAGTTAGATCTTCATAATAAAATATCATTTTTAATAACTGATAATAGGTAAGTAAACATATAAAATAATTCTAAAGTGAAGGGGAATCACATTACAAACATTATAGAAGTTAAATGAAAAGTCATAAGGTAGTAACAAAGCTTAAAAGGGTGTAATTAACAAACTTTAATCAAAATAAAGAAAGAAAATATGAATTGATTTATCTTTGAAATTAATATAACTGTAGGCCTCTAAGCAAGGCATAGAAGGGTGGAGGTTGTGGTTACTGGAGAGTAAGGGTGGTGGTGATAGGAGAGTGAGGGTTGTAGTGATAGGAGAGTGAGGGTTGTGGTGACAGGTGAGTGGGGGTTGTGGTGACAGGTGAGTGGGGGTTGTGGTGACAGGAGAGTGGGGGTTGTGGTGACAGGAGAGT
>CABEEJ010000540.1:139181-159743 GCA_901482245.1 Timema douglasi
GGGGGGGTGAAGAAATAACATAACATTTTTAAGTACAATTCTTTAGCCAGGCCAACATTTTAGGGGAGTGTTTCACAGTCAAATAATTCTTTTTAATATCAAATGACTATAAAAACTATCGGGAGTTTATCTTAATGTTAGTTAATGGCAGGGATTAAATACTTTAAATGTTATCAATTTGTTAAAAATTTAGAAACTCACATTGCTGAATGGCAAAAAGAGTAAAAACTTATTTTTTCAAAATTCACTCTAATGATTTTGATTAAGATTTATATCTGGACACCATTTGTTATTATAAACAAGATGGCAACTCATTTTCTCATGGAAATGAGTTTGAGGGTACTTTGCATTGTTTAAATTTTCCAATTTTCATCATTTTTTTGCAACTATTTTGAGATACAAAATAAGTGATAAATGTAAAGTTGTAGTACTATTGAAGATAGAAGTCTTTTATTTGAAATATATTTTTATAAAACCAATAGTTTGAGCTATTCACAAATATTTATACTTTTTAATTCAGATCTTTCAATTATTTTTTTAAATATTTCTCTCTTTGGTGGATAAAGATGTTTCTGTTTTCTCAATTTTTCTCTAACAGTGCTCCTAGTTCCTAATGCCATAAAGCAAGTAAATAACAGTGTATATTATTTCATTTACGATCTTTGGTGTAGTGTTTCTATAACAATGTATATACCTATTATTTTGTTTCACAAATCTTACGAGTTTTTAGTAAATGTCTCTATTTTAAGATAAAAGCAAAAGAAAGTTTGTGCGGCGCACCGTACCATTTATTTTAAATGTACATAAACATTGTAATGGTGATGACAATCTTTATACTCTTATAATAGTGTTTTGTCTAAATTGTAAATAGTGCAGTTTTTTTGTCAACTTTAGGGTGGGAGTAACTGGGGNGAGCTATACCGTTGTTATAAATATTGAAGCATTAATAACTTTGCAAATACATATTTAAACAGAATTATGTGACTACTTATAATTTTATATGTAAAAATAACTCTTTTTGACACATGACATATATAAAATGCAATAAAGCTAAAGTATATCAAATGCAGATTTAAAATTCACCCATCAGTATTCAAACAAGAGATACTTCAAATGTAAGTCATAAACATGAACAAGGTTGTTTACTAAAGCAAGTGTAACAGAGGGAGATAGTCGAATAACAACTAACAGCCCACACAGAAGTGGTATAATGAGAACAAGTATCCATTCCACTTCAGTTGCCACACCTCCACAGACCGAGTTTCTTGACTGGTACACAATTGAGCATTCTTATTACACAGTTGGCTACCTATAGCACAATTTTCATAAGAAGGGCCTTTTAAAAAGATGAGCATATCTTTTTGCAACCAAAATTGATAACATTTCCCTATTTTATTTTTATTATTTTATATGGTTTGATAATATCTATCAAAAGTGAGAGCTGTAGCTTACATGACTTACATCAATATGTGAAAGTAGATATAGTACTAACTTTTCTGTCAGATAAGGTTCTTCCCATGAAAATTGGACTGTACTAACTAAATCTACAAAAAATACAAAAATAAGCTACTACAAAGTTGGTGGTTTATATCCATTTTGCTAATGATAGGTAAACTAGATATTTTTTTAACTTTAGTTAAAAGCATTGAACTTAAAAGATTTATAAAACACTAGCTCAATTCCTAACTAGGTCGAAATGTAGCGCTTTATAGTGTGAAAGCATTTGTGATGTGGTACATAAGAATTAATTAAAAGTGCCATCTCAGACACTAATAATCCCACTTGTGTTAAGTAACAAACCATAATTCTAATAGTACTGTTTGTTTTAAAACAACAGCTTTGCAATAAGTTCACATCAGTGACATGACAATTTTAAAAATTCAGGCTTTCCACCTAAAAAAAATAGAAAATCGGCATGTGTTAAATCATATGATTGGATTTATTATTATTATCTTCATTATTATTATTATTATTACTATAATATTTTAATAGGCAGATTTATAAGGCCAAGAGTTGGCCTCTGGAGTTTCCTGATGTCCCAAATTTCATAAGACAATCTTGTGTCCCATTTTGTTCTAGAAGTTGACATTAGCCCATGTATAACTAGAAGATATAACCTAGATCAGATTATTTGAGGTTAACTTAAAACATTTGAACTAACAAACTGTTTTATACAAGTGGGGGAGCTGAGGATTTCACTTATGAGGTAATTTCAAAATCACATCTACTGTTTTACACAAGTGTGGTAGCTGGGGTTCTCACTTATGCGGTTGCCATTTAAATTTCAACATGAATTAGTAGGTATATATATATTAAGTTGATTTAGATTTGACATCTAAAATTCCAAAATTTTGCGAAGAGTGAAACATTTAACATGACTCACTATTGTCAATAACCTAAGCAGCAGCAGCAACACATGAAGTGAAACTTAAATGAATCACAGAACAGGGTCAGAGGATAAAGCCACCCAACCAATAAAGGTAAGCCATCCAACAAATATGAAATAAGGCCACCTAAATATCCCCCCTCCCCCCAACCAACGAGGATAAATACCCACCCAACTAATGGGGGGTAGATACCCACCAAACAAATGGGGATAGATATCCACCCAATAAATAGGGGGTAAATATCCACCCTCCACCCAACCAATGAGGACAAAATACCCACCCTCCACACAACCAATGGGGATAAATAACCACCCAACTAATGGGGGGTAAACATCCACCCAACAAATAGGGGGTATATATCCACCCTACCAATGAGGGGTGAGTATCCACCCAAACAATGGTAAATAGCCACCCAATAAATAGGGGGTGGATAGCCATCCAACCAATGGGGGTAAATAGCCACCCATTAAATAGGGATTAGATATCCACCAAATCAATTAGGGGAAGGGGGATAAATATCCACCCAACCAATGGGGGGTTAAAATCCACCCAAACAATAGGGGAAAAAAGCCACCTAACCAATTTGCCGTAAAGCCACCTAAATATCTATCAAACCAATGGAGGGTACATATCCACCCAACCAATAAGGGGTATAAAGTCGCCCAACCAATGGGGCATAGGCCCACCCAACGAATGGTGCGTAAGGCCACCCAATCAATGAGGGGTAGATCCACACAACCATTTATGGGTAAATCCATTCAGCCATTTAGGGGTAAATCCATTCAGCCATTTAGGGGCAAAGCCACCCTTTTGTGGGTAAGCCCACCCAAACATTTAAGGGTAAAGCCACCCCATTTGTAGGTAAGACCAACCAACTAATAAGGGGTAATAACATCAAATCAAGGAGCTTTTACACTCCATCCCCCCACTCCCCATACCTCTCAAAATGTTGTTAAAAATTGAATGATTAAAACTATCATATATATAAAACTTTGATAAAAATAAAGTGTGATAGATTTATAGTCTATAAATGGTATTATAACCACATAGTTTCCTTGAGGGGTAGGCAAAAACTTTGCATTTAGCTATAAAAAAAACTCCATACCGGTACTTAATCCATCCTCACTAACTTTTCCCACACTTTCCTAACCTTGCATACTCCCTTTGCTCGAACAACAACATCCAAACACAAAGTTATACATGCTTTTTTATTTTTAAAACTCTTTGAGGTTTCTCTTTTTCACACATTCATCTACCACATTTAGCCACATCTACATTAGGGTGGAACGAAAATGGCTGATAAACAAACAACAAAAAATGTGTGATAGCGCGGAAAAGCTGCCTATTTATCTAATCAATAAAAGTGCAAAAACTGGTTGATATAGGACTACATCTTCCATTGCTCCACAAGCCTTGAATATTGTACCAGGTAGAACTAATATTTCCAAACAACTCTTAACTTATTTCATTTTTAAAACATTTAAATAGCTGTTTTAATAACAAAATAACCCAGAGCTCACCATGTGGATGTGGTTTCATAACAGGCTCAATCCCCTCCAGCCTCACTTCCACACTTCCCAATCTGAAGGCCATTTATTTAGTGGTTACATATTGTGCCCTTGTGTTGAATATTGGCGTTATTTTAAAGGACTCTAACCCAGCACGAATGAAGCCATCTCTAGACTCATGGCACAAACTGGTGAAGATGCTTCTGATACTAGTTTAACACATCTTTCAACCGCTTGGGTATGGCAAGGAAATTTGTGAAATTCTATATTAATTATGTCTTCTTTCAAACTTTCAAAACTAACCATAGTGGCAAAATCTCCATTGGAATAATGGAAAGTCAGTGATGATTCGGTTATCTCACAAGCTTGCCATTATATCAAATCTATGTAATCTTTGGACTCAAAGTTTAAAGGTGAGATTCGAAAAAACTTGATTCTGGTAGGTAATATTGGTTTCAATCTAGCTTTCAAAATTCTCCCCACTGCAAGCTTTCTGATGTGTTTACTCTTATCAAATAACATTATCAGTAGAATATTTTCAGGATGTCCAAAGTGTCCATTTCACTGAATCACAGGGTCGAGGACACGGTTTAGTTTATTGGTGAGATACCAGGACCATCTAATTCCATTAAATTCTGAACACCGTCCTTGAAGGATGGGCTGCATTTAATTCTGAACCAAACTGGGGTATACACTTTCACCACATATTCCGCTAATATATTGAGATTTTCATATGGAAATTTTGTGCCAATATATAAACAAAGCACTCAATTGGCTGTTATTGACCATCTGGATTGACAAACGTTTCCAGGATATCTTTGTTCTAAGTTTTCGCTGCAATTACCAGTAATTATGACATAACATATTTCCAATTAATACGTCTGATCCGTACTTAAATCTGTTTCGTCAACTTCAGGTAAGTCTGCTTTAGTTGGAATGAAGTCCTTTACCATTTAAATCTTCTCACAGTTGGCCATATTTTTACCAAAAGGTCCTTAAAACCCCCGTGGTCCTGTTGTTGGGCCATCTAGATGTTCAAATAGATGTCGCAGTGGAAGTTCGTTTCCATATAGTTGTCAAATAATCTAGTGTAGTGGTCCTCCACAAAATTCTTCAAGTAACCTAATAACTCAGCCTTTATGACCAGTATTGATATATGTTCCATCAAATCCAATGGCAATAATATGTGTCGTATTGTTTTCATGACTCTCTAAGTAATGGGTGAGACTTAATTTGATATTTGCAGCGGACCAAGAACAAGGCGAGACATGGCCGATGTATTTGGCCCCTGGTTCTTGAACTAGAACATAATGTTCTGTAATAATTTTTCTGTGTGATCTGGAACCCCTAGCTTCTAAAACTAGAGTTTTGTCCTTACGACCATGAAAAAATAGTCCTTTTAGGGATGGAGCATTTGCTTTTTGTTTCTTGGCAATATTTTTTCAAATTTTGTTTTTTGTCTTCTAATTTTCATTATGTATATTATGTTTGTAATATCAGATTGTGAAACTTTTCCAGTATCTTCTATTACAGCATTGGCAATTATGTCCCCATTCCTATTTGGCACACCCCTTCTTTCAAATGCCAAAGCAAGGGAAGGTAATTAAACTCTCATTTGGGTCAACTTCTTTCTTTGTAATGTTGAAGGTTTACAGTTTACAAGAGTTATTGAGGATCCACCACTTTCCTCCTCACTTCCTCACTGCTTATTCCTTCATTTGCTGAAATCTTAGTAACTTCTGTTTTGTCTCCTTTATTATGATTAATGAACCTTAACGCTTCTTTCTTTTTACTTTTTTCTTTCTGTGGGATTTTCTCGGTTGCCTCAAGATCAGTCTGTTGGTCAGTGAGAATTGAATTATCTTTCTTAGGTCCATTTAGGGACTTTTCGCAACAACATCCTAATAAATCCCTTCATTTGCACGCTGAAATATCAAATAATCATTTTATTGCATCATCTTGAAATTGTTCTAATTTTAATTTATCTCAATTATCTTTTTTCCGATCTTATGCAGGTTTTAGGACTGTTTTATATCTATACTAAAAGATACATCAGTGAGTGAAGCTTTCTTCCATAACTCTATTAACTTTGAAGTGATTATTTCATCTACTTTGTGTAGTTTTCATTTGCTTATCACATTTAAAATATAGACAGTTTTGTTGGAGACACTGACTCAGATGCACGATCCAACCACTGCACCAATCACGAAAGGCGCTGCAGTAGCGCAAGCATCACGAGTTAGCCAATCACATAACTTTCACTTACACAGTTCTTTTTCCGTCACCAAACCGACCGCGTCGTTTTGTGCTCACGCTAACCTTCTTTTTGTGTTAATTAGCCCACTAAGTGTATTTGTAGATTCTATGTTCGTCTCAGACGTTAATTTTGTGTACTCGACATTAACCTTTGCTAACAGGTTATGGGCCCAGTACTCGTCACGATAATTATCGTGTGACTAATCGAAGATCGCGAAGCACGTGACTCTAACGGACACTGCGCCATATTTAGTCTAGAAAAACTCGTTAGTACGCTGCGAAAATTAACGCAACCGGCGTAAAGTTCGAAGTTTTAATTAAAGAGAATTACGAAACATGGAAGCTACAGATGTGTGCAGTTCTCATAAAGAATGATGCATGGGGCTATGTGAGTGGGACAATCGTGAAGCCGGAAGCGGCTGCAGCCGAGCCAGCGACGATTGAAGCCGAACGACGGTGGAGAGAAGCCGACCTGAAGGCACAATCTGACATAGTGCTCGCCATGAACCCGTCAGAAATAAAACAGACTAAGGGCTGCGAAACCTCACGAGCAATCTGGGAAAAATTAGAGGGAATATACCAGTCCAAAGGGCCGGCACGGAAGGCTGCTTTGTTGAATAACTTGATGTCCTTGAAACTGCAAGATGGCGGCGACATGCATGAACACACTCGGTGTTTTTTCGACATGGTGGATAGGTTGGCAGAACTTGAAGTTGACATTAATCAAGAGCTATTGGCAGTCATGTTTTTGCGCAGCCTACCGGAGAGCTACGAAAACTTTCGTTGCGCCATGTCGTCACGTGACGCATTACCGCCTTTGGAGATGCTTCGAATCAAAGTTACGGAGGAATTCGACGCGCGTAAGGAAACGAGCCGGAACTCAACGCAAAACGCGATGTACGCGGGAAAGTCGGTCGGAAGTAATAGACGAGAAAAGCCCAGATGGGAGAAATTGAACAAAGACTATGGTGCGAAAAAGGACTCTAAAATGAAGTGTTTTAAGTGCAATGCAATCGGACACCGGGCGAAAAACTGTCAGAAGACAAGGAAGTCGAACGAACAATCCGCGAAAAACGTCGAAAGCGTGTGCCTAGCCGCGACGGACACGTCCAATAACGGTGCACTTAAAATCGCAAACAATGCGGGTCGTGTTAGCTGGTGTTTCGACAGTGGATGCACGTCTCACATGTGTGGGAGTATCGAGTCGTTCGCACAGATCAGTCGGAACTTCGATCACGGAAAGTTAAATCTCGCTAACGGAACCTGCACGGACATCGAAGGAATCGGTACCGTGTCATTCGGGACGAGCGTGAGCGGTAATCAAAAGGTGATCGAATTCAAAGACACATTGTATGTACCAGGCCTACGCGCTAACCTCATTTCGGTCGGTAAAGTTACCGACAGAGGTCACAAAGTGATTTTTAGTGAGGCAAAGGCCGAGATCATCGATCAGGATGACAACGTGCTGCTTATCGCGAAACGGGAAAACGGGCTATATTATTTCCCAGAGTTGAACGACCAGGAATGCAGGAAAATCTCAGGCCCGGATGACGCCGCTATTACTCCAAAGAAGAATTCCATTGAGGATTGGCATTCTCGCATGGGACATCTTAATGTTAAGTCACTACGTGAGGCTATCAAGATGGGATCGATTCGAGGAATCAACATCGAGGACATCAACAAAGATTTTCAATGTAGTGTTTGTCTCCAGGGGAAGATGTGTCGCGCTCCATTTCCAAGGGTTTCAGAGAGAGTGTCGGTACTGGGTGAGCTCATACACTCCGACATTTGTGGTCCAATGCGAGTCGCTTCACACGGAAAGAAGCTCTACTTCGCTACGTTCATAGACGACTCTTCAGGATGGTGTGAGGTGAGATTCATCGAGCAAAAGAACCAAGTGATGGATGAGTTTGATAGTTTCAGGGCACTTGTGAGCACCCAACAGGGAAAGTCGGTTAAGTGCTTACAGTCGGATAACGGACGCGAATATGTCAACAAACAGTTTGACCAACTGCTCCAAAAACACGGCATCTTGAGGCGTTTGACTGCACCTTACAACCCACAGCAAAATGGAGTTGCTGAGAGGAGAAACAGGACACTGATGGAGATGGCACGTTGCCTTTTAATCCAGTCCGGACTGCCACCGACTTTTTGGGCGGAGGCCGTCAACACCGCAAACTTCATACGCAATAGGTCACCAACAAGTAAACTAAAGGGAAGAACCCCGTATGAGGTTTGGTTCGGGAAGCCACCGGACGTGTCCAGCTTTAGGATCTTTGGGAGCGAAGTCTTCGTCATGGACAGAACGCCGGGCAAGGGGAAGCTGGAAGTAAGATCAAAGAAAGGCATCTTCGTAGGTTATAGCTCAGAGTCAAAGGCGTACAGGGTATGGCTACCGGAGCAGAGGAAGATCGAGGTATCCAGAGATGTGATTTTCATGGACAGGACTACGATCCAGTCATCGAAGAGTTGGGAGGACTTCCTCCCGCAGGACAAGTCCCCAAATTTGTCAAGTTCTTCAGTTGATCTTAACGCCACGGAGACTGAAGATCAACCTCTCTAATAGTCAAGAATCGCATAATCCAATCGAAGAGCCATTGCCAGAGGAACGTTACGAGTACGAAGACGCTGAGGGTTTCCAAGGTTTTCCCCCAGAACAACCATTGCACGCTGTAAGATGAGGTCCAGGAAGGCCGAGGGTACTGCGGACCGGACGTCCCGGAAGACCCCCCAGAGTCTATGCAATGGCGAATCATGTCGTCAAGGATGACTTTGTTTTTATGACTGAAGTTCCAGTTGCTCGAGCAATGACAAGTACGGATTCAACCGAATGGATGTTGGCCATGGCAAATGAAGTGGAGTCAATTCTTGCAAAGGACACATGGGATCTAGTGGACAGGTCAAGAGCGTCAAGGGTGATCGGCAGTCGTTTTGTGCTACGAAATAAGTACGGGGCAAACGGCGTTCTGGAGAAGCGCAAAGCCAGGATAGTGGCGAAGGGATATGCTCAACAGTACGGCAGGGATTTTCACGAGACGTATGCGCCAGTTGCACGACTAGATTCAATACGGTTGGTTGTTGCATTTGCAGCCCAGAACAATATGCACATACGCCAGTATGATGTGGAAACAGCTTATTTAAATGGGAAACTGGATGAGGAGGTATTCATGGAGGTACCAGATCGTTTTGAAGAAGTCCTAGAGCACATAGTGAGCAGTAAAGGACGCAAGGATCAGACCGTCAGCAGGGCGAGAGCCACACTAGACAAGTTAGCAACAGGTAACAGGGTCTGCCACGTAAAGAAGGCTCTGTACGGCCTAAAACAAGCTGGTCGTGCCTGGAACAAGCGTCTAGATAAAGAGTTGCGCACCATGGGCGCGAAACCCACCAATGGGGACCCGTGTGTGTATATAAGGCATTGGAACGAAGAGATCATGATCATCATCATCTACGTCGACGACATCTTGATAATATGTCGTGACCCCGAAGAAACTACCCGTTTCGGGGACAGACTTGGAAAGATGTTTGAGATGAAGGATCTGGGTGATCTGAAGCGCTGTTTGGGGATGGATTTCTCCAGAAACGGCGGTGGGATATTTGTAAGTCAAAAGACGTACATAAAAGACATCCTTCAACGCTTTGGTATGTCGGATTGCAAGCCTGTTTCAACCCCACTAGACGTCGGGACGAAGCTGGCGAAGGGTGAGGTATGGTCAACTTCAGATGGTGAGAGACCCCCATACCGAGAACTAGTTGGTTGCTTGTTGTATTTGTCAGTGGCCACACGCCCGGACATATCTCATGCAGCTAGTGTGTTAAGTCAATTTAACGACTGTTTCAACGGTACTCATTGGAGCGCAGCAAAGAGGGTGCTTCGGTACCTCAAGGGCACTGCTGACCAGGGAATCTCATACAAGCGTGGGGAAGGCTCATTGACAGGCTACGTAGATGCTGACTGGGGAGGATCACTTGACGACCGGCGTTCCTTTACAGGATATGTTTTCGTCATGAATGGAGGTGCGATTGCTTGGGATTCAAAGAAGCAACAGACTGTTGCGCTATCTACCACAGAGACCGAATACATGGCCCTGAGTGAAGCAGCCAAGGAAGCCGTGCACCTCCAACGTTTCCTGCTCGAGCTTGGAAAGGAGGAATTTGGACCACCTCAACTGCTCAATGTCAATGTTGGGGCGCAGAGGCTGGCAACCAATCCTGTCTTCCATGCATGTACCAAACACATTGACATTCGTCACCATTTTGTACGAGAGACTGTTGAGTCGGGTCAGCTAGTGCTGGGACACGTGGCATCGGAAGAGATGCCAGCTGATGTATTAACCAAGGCTTTTACGAAATCAAAACATGGGCACTGTGTTGATCTCCTGGGACTGATAAAGGCACCCGATGAGTCTTAAGTTGTTGTCTCGAGGGGAAGTGTTGGAGACACTGACTCAGATGCACGATCCAACCACTGCACCAATCACGAAAGGCGCTGCAGTAGCGCAAGCATCACGAGTTAGCCAATCACATAACTTTCACTTACACAGTTCTTTTTCCGTCACCAAACCGACCGCGTCGTTTTGTGCTCACGCTAACCTTTTTGTGTTAATTAGCCCACTAAGTGTATTTGTAGATTCTATGTTCGTCTCAGACGTTAATTTTGTGTACTCGACATTAACCTTTGCTAACAAGTTTCATTACATCTTCATAAGTAGGTAGAACTCTATGACTTATTTCTTTAAGAGCACCAAAAACAATACATTTTGCACATTGCCTAGACACATTGGGGCATCAAAAGGAATCGTTTTACACATTCCAAATTTTAAGGGTAATATACTTGTACCGAAAGGCAAATTTTCCGCACTATTACAATTTGAATTTAAAAAAGTTGGTTTTTCTTATAATTGTGTATTTTAAAAAGAGAAAGTCACATTTTAATTGTGTTGAGGCACTGGAAGGAATCGTTTTACACATTCCAAATTTTAAGGGTAACATTCTTGTATCAAAAGGCAACTTTTCCGCACTATTACGATTGGAATTTTAAAAAGTCTGTTTTTCGTTCCACCCTAATCTACCTGGCCTACTCCTTCCTTTTGATCCACACACTCATTCATAATATATTTGCTCATAACTCAATACATACTCATCCTCTCAACATCCCAAACCAACGTTACTTCTTTCACAATGATCTATTGTAAAAACTTTCATAACACTCCTTCTGTACCCATTCATTATTCACACTATCCATGCGAGTTTTTCAAAAACATTTCTTAGATCTCTCATTCCAACCACATTCACTTTGTTCTGTTTCTCATGACTAGCCTACACTTCACATCCATACAACAATGTTGGTGTTAACACACTTATATAGGCCTACTACCATATTTGTATCTTTCGATACTACTTCATTCTTTGCAATAGTCCACACACATCCAACTACTCTGAGATGCAGTCACCCGTCTGTCAATTTCACCTTCCATTTTTACAGAACATTCTGACTAGATACACAAAATCATTCCCTTGTTCTCACAGTTTTCCATTTATACTAGGCTGACAATCATTTCCTGAGTCACCCTTTTAAAAACTTTAGTTTTGGAGATATTTATACAAAGATCCATTCTGCTTGTCACCACATTCAGAAGATTTAATGAATGCTGCAATTAACTTTTCTTGGCCATTAATACAACATAATCTGCATATAACAGCACTATCACATTCAAACATTAAAAATGTGTTTCTATAAGCTACACTATGTCATTTTCATGGTTTATTATTGAATATTAAAAAACGTAATTTACACTGAGGTATTGAGAATCAAGTCTGGGAAAAACCACTTCACAACACAAGTTGAACTTAAGCCTTATTTATTATGTAACAAGTTGGATCCAACACAACATGTTGGAAATGACTGGCTCCTCCCAACTTCAACATGTTGGCCAACTTTACCGACAAGTTGTGAATATGTTTGTATTGTAACACAACTTTTTGGGATTGTGTTGGCCAACATGTTGTGTATAAAGACAAATGGGCTTAACATCTCATAATTTGATGCAGCTAATAATAACAATAATAGGGACACCACAGTCATCACAATTTAACTATATTCTAAAGTTTCAATTCACTGTGGGATTCACTCAAAAAGAACAGTAGGATGCTATCGAGTTGTTAAAAAGTTTAAAGTAGCCTAAGTGACAGCCTTGCTGCTCAACTGCAACTCTTGCCTTAAAATTCCTTCAACTGAACCCACAGTCCAAAATAGATTGCTAGAAAGCGAGGGGGTTACTATAACAACAGGCTTTAAGTTCCGTCTTGAAAGCAGAGTTTGAGTGTCGAAAGAGTTTGCTCTGCAGTTGAGATGCCAAATCAGGTCTTTTTGATCTATCTTTGACAGTGCTTTGTCTTTCATTGATATTGGCTAACATTTGTTTTTTAGTTCCTACTTTTAAAAATTGGTTATTTGGTTGAATAAAAGAACATTTAAATGTTATGGATAAAGAGTTCATCCAGGACTCATTTTAATGCTGTTAGTCTAGGTGTGCATTGAGGTGCAGTGTGCACAGGGCAGAGCAACACAGCTCAGGGGAAGTGTACACATTAGAAGAGAAATAGACCCAGGACAGATGTTGTGTCTGATGGCTAGCTCAAACTATATGGACCTAACCTCTGAATCAGATGTGGATGCAAAAATGCAAATTTTGCTGTGTAATGTGAGCAAAAGAAAAAAAATCATTCTGGAAAAGGAGAAAAATAGAAATATGCATGGTGTTATTTGCCTTAGCAACAGAATGTTCAGGTACAGTATTTACCAACTATTTCAAACTAAAGAGTCAAGAGTTGAATGATGTACACATTATCACCAAAACTCCATAAGCCCCATCATTATGAAAAACATGAAATAAATACCACAAATCGATACAGGCCTGCACTTGGTCACCCTGATCGTGCATTAATGTGTGCACTACCATTTATTTAACACAGATTACAAAAACCTGTGCTGTATCACTTGCATTGACTGTGCCTCAATGTGTGATTAACCCTACAGTTAAAATTGGATACAACTTGACAGTTCAACAGCTAACACAAACCATTTACTGTAGTTACATTCATCAAAACTAGCACTAATTTATTTATAATTTATTTGATTATAAACTTAAAATGATTTGAACTGGACTTTTGGAATACAACCTTCTTTTATAAAACCATGGATCATACATCAAACACTGTAACTCTTTGCTATCTTTTAAGTGTAAAACATTTTTAACTAAAATGTAAAAACTGTTTTTTTTATCGTTGACACCCTTGGTTGAGAGACTTAAGTTATCCTAGTTAGGGAAAATATTATTCAAAGTTTGGTCAAATTATCAACTATAGTTAATTATTTAGTTTTATAATACACACACTCAGAGAAACACAAAAACCTAAAAAGTAGCAGTTATTTTACTTTAATAAGAAAAAGATTTATGCAAATGTTGAAATAGTCATACAGTAAGGTAAAAGGTTATTAAATGGGTGATTACCAAAGTCGACTCAGCCGTGTGAATGAGAAACATTAAGACAGGATCTCTCACTGTTTTTAGCACCACATCGTACTACCCATTCTGGTTGCATGTATTTGTACTAATTACACTAAAAAGAAGGTTGCCTTGAGTGTAGAGCCCACAAGAGTGTGGAGAAAGAAAGACTTGAAAACCACTTAGTAAAAAAAACACTAAGTACACCTGAACAAGATTCAAACACCGACCTCTTCATCATTAGTCCAGTAAATTGCAATAATGACGCCTTGCGGTCATCGAAGTTGGTATTTCTCATTGTTTCTTTTCCTGATGGCGCGAGTGCTTATGACAATGAGTGCATGTCATAAAATTATGGTCTAGATCAGCGGTTCCCAAAGTAGGGTATGCGTACCTTACGTGCCAAGAAGTTTGGAGGTACGCGAAAATGTTTGATTAATGGAGTAAAGAGCTACATATGCCAACAGTTTAAGACAAATGATCAGTCAAATTTATGAAATTAGCTCAATGATATGGCGAGGGGCAGTGAGGTTTTTATTAGACCTATATATTTGAACTTGAGAAAATTATTTCAAATTTCAAACATAAAACATTTTTTATAATTGTTAGTAAATAAATTAAATATTATTATTTTTATTATAACTTTTGCTTTTTGAATTAAAAAATATCTGCACCCTTTATTAAGTTTATTATCAAACTGTTTTTCAATCCCATTGTTAGTTAATTTATTTTCAGTTGCAACAAATAGATCAGAAATAACTACTATTGTCGTAATTAAACATTTTGCTGAAAATTAAGGGCACAATTTATGGAAATGGGATGGCAAGGCGTATGCAAGGGAAAAACAGTTGGGAACCGCTGGTCTGGATACACGAGACAACACTTTGGTAATCACTTTAATTTGTAACAATTTTATTTTTATTTATTTATTTATTTGAGGTATTTCATGTGCGCTTTCTTAATTGAGTGATTATAGTTGATTGTATCAGTAAGGGCCTACACAATAATTTTTATGAGCGAGAATGAAAGGGCCTACCAATTTTAGCAGGAAAAGGTTTCACATACCTTCCAGGGTTCTTTAATAATCGACAGCTTTATTCCCCACCCCCACCCCCTCCGCCCCCCCAAGGAAGTTGTGCTACAGATTTTTTATCTCTCAAGAAAAAATCCATTAACCTCAGGTTTGAAACCACAGCCATCAGGTCCTGAGGCGAGCGCTTTACCCCAAGACTGAGGTCGACAATTTGTCAATGGATATCTCAATATCATTGTTTTTATAAACTTTTTACATAATCTTAATGGCACTGAATATCATATTAGGCCTGAACTAGTTCATAATATATTTTTAATAACTTTTAAAAAACATTATATTAGCAAGAATAATATAGGACCAAAGAGTATGGTTACAATTCACTTTTTAATTATTTTTATGCTTAGCCTAGTTAAAATAAAGCTATTTATGGTGTACCAGTATAGTCATTTTGATAAAGTGAACTGTGTAACAAACAACACCATGAATACTTTTGCAGTAGACTAGACTGCTGATGACAGGAAGATCAAGGTTCGATTCTCGGTCAGGTGAACCGAGGGTGGTTTTTCTAAAATTATTTTCCAATCTTCCTCCACACAAATGTGGGTACACCTCATCTAAAAATAGACTTCTTAACCCTAAAAACACTAGCGTAATAATTAGACAAAAATATAGCAAGAACAGGTAGTAAAATGCAGTGCTAAAAAACCCCATAAAGCATGGCTATGTTCAATGTAAGTGAGTAGGCCTAGTTAAAAAATTTGTGTTCCTGAAAATTAGGCTGAGCAAACTACTGGCTACCTGGTTAATAACAAGATATCTCAGACATTATGATAGTGGAGTGGTTTTCAACTTAAGGTTTGTGACCTCAAATGGGTTAACCGTGTTTGGGTTGGGGTCGCAATGCTTTTTGAGATACCTATTTTCTTTTATTATTGATTATAATGACCATACGACAGGGTGAAAATAAAACAGAAAATCAGAAATGTTACAGGTTAGAATTATAAGGCCTGCTGACTTATTTTACTGTGCAGTAAAGCATATCAATCTTGTGTTTGGGTGAGTGGCGTCCCCAACATAACTTCCAAAATACCCTCCGCGCTTGTTGATTCTCTTTTGCAACCTTTTAGTCGCGTTCATATAATCAAGGTTGGCTTGGTGTGATTCCTCATTAATTCGGACAATTCATGCAACTAGATTTTCGGCTGGTTAGTGCCACTCATCACCTCCATTTGGGAGAAAGCACATGTAAGAGGGAAGTTATGAATAAGTGCACTGGTTTCTTGTTTACTTCTGCGCTAAATTTCTATGAATAAGCGAGAAAGTGCCAACAAATTTTGCCTCAACCATATCACATATCCTGCCTTAGATTCCCCAGTAGCCTACCTACACACATGTTTCCAATTAAGAAAAATAGCTTTTAAAACCAGTCTTTTTCCTCTAAAACTATAGGGACAAGATAATTTTATTAGAGGCTATTTTGTGACTTATGTATAATGGTAGCTTTTTTTTTAACAATTTTTATATTAAACTTATAAATATGTATCTTTAGGACAGAATATATAAAAGAAATAACCTAAGTTTAGTTATAAGGGAACACATTAAGCATAGATACTGTACAGTAAATTCTCTTAGTACATGGGCTTTTTACCAGATAATGTAGGCAGCACTAACCGGCTGAAGGGCTGAGTGCGTGCTCAGTGCTGGATGAATAGAAATCACATCAAAGCAACCTTCAGGTTGTTAACTTAAGAAGAGATTGTACACTAACACATTTAGCCTATCACTTGTGACACACCTAGCTTTATAAATGAAATAGGTTCAGTTATTTTAATAAAGTTTGTGAAGGGCATGCTGGCTGTCATGAGGAGAAACAAGAGTAGGAGTTAAATTATCCGGGAAAGAGTGGGGGTACATGAGATAGTAGAGGAAGCAAGGGTGAGATGGTATGGGCATGTAATGAGGATGGAAAAGGAGAGAATGTCAAATAAAATGTTGGAAATGAAATATGTAGGAAAAATAGGGGAGGCCAAGAAAGAGATGGGAGAAACAGATAACAGAAAGTGAGCAAATGAGAGGATAAGAATGAGAGAAATTAAAGGAGGAAGTGTTGGAAGTATAGAGGAAGATGGAAGTATTTTACTAAACAAACCTGACCACAGGCTGGAAACAGTTGATGATGATTCTCAATGGATCTAGAATATAACTTATTACGAGGGTGATCCCAAAAGTAAGGTTTCCGAGGGGCTGGGGGCGTAACAAAACTGTTTTGGCAACTGTTAAATATCTGTTGTTATTGGGAGTTACTCCAACCCTACCTGAGCATGCTCGCGCCTTTCTGTGACGCTCAGTCTGGTCCTGGCAGCCATTGAGAATGGAGCTCCCATTGAACTTCACCGCCAAGTGCAAAATCCGCGCTGTTATTCGGTTTTTGAATGAGAAAGGCATTACACTAGTTGAAATTCATCACCAGTTGACCGAAGTGTATGGCGAGTTGTGCATGGACATCAAAAATGTTCGCAAATGGTGTAGGTAATTTATAGCTGGTCGTAATGAAATTTATGTTGAGCAAAGGAGTGGGAGACCATCAATTTCCGACGAGACAGTTGAGAAGATCGAGGAAAACCTGTGTGAAGATAGACGGATCACTCTGGATGATCTTTGCATTTTGGTCCTTGAGGTGTCCTGAAGCACCATACAAAGGATCTTAACCGAAAAGTTGTAATATCGTAAGGTTTTAGCTCGATGGGTTCCATGAATGCTGACAGCGGTAACGTGTTGATTCTTCCCGCAAGTTTCTTCGCCACTATGTGGACAATGAAGACTTTTTGGACTTTGTCACAGAAGATGAAACCTGGGCATTTCACTTTACCCCAGAGATGAAACTACAATCGCGGGAGTGGCAGCATTCCTCTTCTCCGAAGTCGAAAAAATTTAAACAAACACAGTCTGCCGATAAAGTCATGACAACTGTCTTTTGGGATCGAAAGGGAGTATTGTTGGTCGACTGCTGGGACCACAATAAACGCTGATCGGTATTCTGAAACTCTGAAAAAACTCAGATAGGCAATTCAGAACTGGAAAAGAGGAATGTTGAGCAAGGGCATAAGCATTCTCCATGACAACACTCGCCCACACGTCGCCTGTCAAACTGTCTAGTTTCTGCAAAAGTTTGGATGGGACATCATCAGACACCCACCCTTTAATCTGGACTTGGCACCCAGCGACTATCACCTGTTCCCTAAGTTGAATGAACATTTGGCAGGACAGCAATTCAGCTTCGACGGCGAGGTGAAAGAAAAGGTTCAACGATTCCTCAAGGACATGGTGACAAGCTGGTATGACATGGGAATATATAAGCTGCCACAGCGTCTACAAATATGCATCAACCGAAATGGGGATTATGTAGAAAAACAAGTAAAACTTAACTGTTCAAACTTTAAAAAAATGTAAAGATTATTGCAAACAATTATTTTTTTTGAATTAATAAAAAATAAAAGACATTTTTGGGATCACCCTTGTAAAAAGAATTTATAAATTAGTATTGTAATAATTCATTTATAAGTTTCTTAAATTGTTTTACTAGTTTGTTAACAAAATCATCACGAAATCAACTTTCAGAATTAATTGATTGAAAAGTTTTTAAACCAACCTTATTGAGCTTACGCACATGTGTTTAAGTATATGTTAATAGGTTGAATTGTTCCAAACAAGACTTTTAAACGCTATCCCGTCACATAGATGAGTGAAGTAATAAATGTATAATCCAAGAAACTAGCCTATATTGTAAGAGTGATCTGATGGGAATCATAGTGTGTTTCTAGTGATTATTTAATAATGTATTGTTGTCTTATAGTTTTAGGGCTTAGTAGCAAAGGTTTAGATATTATGAAAATATGTAGCTTACCATATTCAAGAAATCTCTAAAATATTCTTGATTAAGTCTTAAAGCGCAATCAAATACCACACTAAATACCCTTGCAGTTGGTCTGTTATAAATAATATTGCAACGATAACTAATGACACTTGAGGAGTTATAAGGGCATTAAGCCTATTAATATATTATCGAGTATTTTTACACTTTAGTGAGCCAAGCCCTAATAGTAGACTATTGCTGTGTGTAAGGTTTCTACTTTTAAGTGTTTTTTTTTACTTCCTAGAGTTTAGTGTGGTATCTTGACATAACAATAGTAATTAGAGCCTTAATATGCTTATTTCTGATTTATTATTTATTTCATTACTTGGCATTAGTGGCTAGTGTTGGGTCACTAAAGTGTATAGAGTCCTTATTAATTTAACTAACCTTCCTCCGTGGAAATTACAGAGTCATCTGGAGATTCTGGATTATCCAGAGTGATTAAGGCTGTTGTACGACTTTCACGTAATTTATTAAAAAAGTCCGCAGCATAATCAATAATGTCACTAGGTTGTTCCAATAGATAGCTTATAGTAAACTCTAGAAGTAGATCTCGTAATTCATCAGGCACTATTATTCTTCCTCCCTCTGGGCGACTCATTCTCCGCCAATCTGGTCTACAACCGTGCAAGGCAACCCTATTTCGACAATAAAAAGGTACCTGAAAGACCAATTTACTTAAATTTAGGAAATATTAAAGGGCAGAAAAAGTTTAAATATGTATCCAACAACGTTAATACACAATACACGTCAATAATCTTGCACAGTAGTCTGCTCGTTATAAATGAACACTAGAGATCTCAAACTGAAGGATATTGATATATTATTAAAAGTTTAACATAGAGGATCCATTGTTCACACAATGATTAAAATTATGACACTATCATATTAAGCGGGTTTATAAAGATTATAACTCAACAAAGTTGATATCAAGTTCACAATTGGTCTTTTCCAAATTGACACTTCTGAGGTTTGCGTTCAACAAAATCCGTCTGCTAGAGTTAATGAAAATGGCGGCTGATTAGCCTAGTCGTAGCCTACGATATATTTTATTGAGGCCGTAGCGAGCGACAACTTGCTGTATTCGGGTCTCCTGTTCCAAACAGTTCTCTTGGTACAAGTTAGGTGCTTTATTTTTTTTTACCGTTGCAGGAGAAAGTCCACTACCTCACTTTTCGCGTCGCCGAAGTAACTATTTGTACCCGTTCAAGAAATTAATTTGCCTTTTATATTCCATTTCATGAGTGTAAGACAGTTTTGGAACTGAAGAATAATAAAAAGCACTCCATTTTTTAATATCAGGCATAAGCTAAAATCTTGAATACATTTTTTTAAACTTGACTAATTTTGAAATGACTACCAGACAAGAAAATGTGTGCGTACATCGTGACAGACTTTGAAATAACTATGTACGTGAATGAAATACTCAATTCAGTCACTTTTAATACAGAAGGAATTAATTTATTTAGTTATATCAGAAATTAAAATAAGTACTTTCTACCTACTTACTATATTAATTGGTCGAAACTCACGAACGTAACCATAAAAATCAAGGGCTGGGCGAATAGAGAAATACTTTTGACACATAACAAAGTGTGGTACACCCTAAAGGGTGCATTGCAAAGCTCACACAATGGAGGTGGATCCCCTCTCAAGAAAAAAATAAAACCCATGTGTTGTATTCTAGACAATCTTAGAGGCTACCTTGCACATAATACAAACGTGATAAATTGCTATGGTTTTAGTTTTACACACTGTAACGAAAACTCTTGGAGTTCACTTTCCTGACTGCCCACATTTGTCCACACCCACTGTCCTTCACACTGGCATGTATATCCCAGTGTAACCAATCACTCCACAACACATTTCCTCACATTCATAACACTCCTTCCTCCTCAGTCTGAACACCCCCCACCACCACCTGACACTTGATATTACTTGAATTGAATTCGCTGGG
>CABEEJ010000540.1:159750-218800 GCA_901482245.1 Timema douglasi
GGGGGGGGGGGAGGGGCACGTTCACAGAATTTCTTCTCTTCAGAGGTTGAGCCTTGCAGGTTGCTTAATTATGCGGCCACTCCTAGTAGAGGTCAATCGAGCTGGTGTGCCTCTTGAAGCTGACTCTTCGTTGATGGGCTGCCTCATCTCCTGGGGTAGGTCCAAAGGATTACTCTTGGGTGAGATTCTTTCATGAGGAGGGCTGGTTCTCTTCTCTTGAGTGGGTGACTCAAATTGACTCCTGGGAAAAGTGGACGGCGCTGATAGCAATGGGGGTTCAGATGGCTCAACTACTATTGACCTCCTAGATGGTTTTGAATTTGAGCTTGGATTCTGGCTATTTTTTGTGTTCATATTTTGTCTACTGAGTTCCTCCTCTACTGGCCTCATCTGATACACATGGCGGAAATATGTGCTATCCCCTTGTTTTATTAAATAATGTAAATCGCCTTTTTTTTCTTTGACAATTCCCAAAAGCCACTTTTTTTTCAGGGTTTCTGTAGGAACGGAAAGCGACGTTTGATCCTTACTAGAAAATCCTTGGAACATCCACCGGATCCTCGGAACACCACTGAAGGGATAAGGGACCTAAAGGCTTTACTAAATCTATACGGCTCCTTAGCGTACGTCCCAAAAAGAGAGATGCATGAGATACTCCAGTGATGTAGTGGGGAGTCCTCCTATAGGCTATCAGGAATTGAGTTATAGCATTACTAATATTGCTTCCACTCAGTATGGCTGCTTTGAGAGAGGCTTTAAAAGTCTGCACTCCCCTTTCCGCTAAACCATTGGAAGCTAGATGATATTTTGCAATCAAATTTTGTTTGATTCCTAATTCAGAACAGAAGTTTGAGAATTCTGAGCTAGTAAATTGAGGGCCATTATCTGATACGATGACGTGGGGGAGACAAAAATTTGTAAAAAAAAAAATTGTTCAGCAGTTTAATTGTTGTAGAATTTATATTTTTTTACAGGGTGAACATCAACCCACCTGCTGAACGCATCCACAATAATAAGACAATATATGCCTTTGAGAGGGCCTGCATAATCTATATGGAGCCTTTCCATGGGTGATGAGGGACAGTGCCACTTGTGGTAGGATATCTTGGCTGAGTTTTTTTCATCTGTTGGCAAGAAAAACAGTTTGGAATCATTTTCTCAATATCTGAATCAATTTTAGGCCACCATACATAACTTCGTGCTAATGCTTTGCTCTTAACCACTCCTATGTATCCCTCGTGTAGCTCATCTAATACTCTGGATCTTAGGCATGTGGGTATGTACACTCTCTGGCCCAAGAAAATACAATTATGGAACAAGGAATATTCGTGCTGTGGATGTCCCCAACTACGAGGGTTATCCAGAAAGTAAGGTTAAAAAGGCTCCTGAGGCTGGGGTAAATTTTTTGTTTCAAATTTGGCGCACCTGACGTGTAGGGGGAATCTTAACGGTCAGTTTGTTTGGTCCCACGTGTTTGTCGGCCATTTTTTTCAGTCACAGTAAATTCTTCCGATGGAGAGGTCGTCACGTGCTCCCGCCACCTCCTGTACGTGCGAGATCCGCGCGGTCATCCGTTTTTTGACTTTGTAGAACAATACCGCCCACGAATAACCATCAGAATCTCATGGAAGTTTATTGTAGTGATGTTATGAGTTGACAACATGTCACGAAGTGGGTTAGGTTGTTCAGAGAAGGCCGTACTGATACAACGAGGCAAGCAGTGGGAGACCATCAGTGATTTCTGACGAACTTGTGTGAAATGACCACCGTGTGACGCTTAACGACCTTCACGAAAAATGTCCTGACATTTCTTGAAGTCTTCTTGGTGATATTGTGTCGGAAAAACTTGGTTACAAGAAGTTGTGTGCGAGATGGGTGCCCAGAATGCTCACACCGGAGCACCGTCAAAAATCGCGTCACCGCCGCGCGTGAATTTTTGGATCTTTTGTACCGGAGGGAGAAGCTTTTCTGGACTCTATTGTGACGGGGGATGATGCGTGGGTGTGTCATTACATCCCAGAATCGAAAAGACAATCACTTCAGTGGCAACATTCATCTTCCCCAGCCACCAAAAAGTTCAAGACAACCCATTCAGTCGGAAAAGTCATGGCATCTGTTTTTTGGGACCGTAAGGGAGGTCCTTTTGGTGGATTTTATGCCTAAAGGGACTACCATTAATGCAGAACCTTACTGAAATAGCCTAAAAAACCTCAGAAGAGTCATTTAGAACCGCAGAAGCGAAATGCTGACCCGGGGAGTCATCCTCCTGCATGACAACGCCAGGCCCCACACCGCGCGAGTTTCACAGGAGCTGCTGACATCGTTTGGATGGGATATTGTCACCCATCCACCCTATTCACCCGACTTGACGGCTTCGGACTATCACCTTTTCACTAAACTAAAGGAATTTTTGGGTGGGAAACGTTTTTCCAACAATCAGGAGGTCGAGGAAGCCGTGAAGAAGTGGCTGAAAGAGTTGGCAGCGGAGTTCTATGACACTGCCCATACAAAAGCTGGTGCTACAACTACAAAAATGTATTGATCTAAACGGCGATTACGTTGAAAAATAGTATAATATATTTGTGAAGTATCCTGTGAATTTCAATTAAATACAAGAATTTTTCGATCCTAAATAATTGTTGTAACCTTATTTTCTGCATGACCCTCGCATTCATGCGTTTTAAAGTAACCCCCGATTTGAGTGCTTGGATGAGTTCCGCAGCTTCTTTTTCCTTATTCAAGCTTCTAATTATTTCCTTTGCAGTAACTGGTATTACATTGATTTGGCCTAAACTAAAAATTTCTAAATTCCTGTCAAAATCCTCTGCTTGGTTTTGCAAAGGTAAACGTGACAAACAGTCTGCAATCCCATGCTCCGCACCTGGATGATATTGAATTTCATAATTGAACGCTTGAAGAAATATAGCATACCTCTGGAGTCTTAGAGCAGACATAACCAGAAGACCCTTGAATGATCCGAAAATGGATAGTAACGGACAATGGTCCGTTATTAAGATGAATCAATGGCCAAAACACTTTTTTACACCAAACATAATGGCACATGCTTCTTTTTCTACTTGACTTCGCTTTTGCTCCCCCAGGCTCAAGGTCCAACTTGCAAAGGTAATTGGCCTTTCAGTGCCATCACTCATGCGATGGGACAATATTGCCCCTAAACCATAAGGGCTGGCATCAGTAGAGAAGACCATTTTTTTCTTCGGGTCGAAGTGGGTAAGTACCGTGTCAGATGCTATTGTTTCCTTAATTTGTTCAAAAGATTTGACACAAACTTTATTGAAATTAAAATCCACTCCTAATTTTACAAGATTGTAAAGGGGATGGGCTAAAGTACTGAGGTCTGGTACAAATTTACCATAGAAATTGACTGCCCCCCAAAACGATTTTAATTCTGTTACTGAAGTTGGTGGCTTTATTTTCAAATTTGCTTCCACCTTTTCAGGGCATTTGTGGATACCCTCCTTGCTTATGATAAATCCACAGTACTTAATGGCAGGTTTTAGGAAGGTACACTTGTCCACATTAACCCTGATGTTATAATCTTCCAGCCTCTGAAACACCGACTAGAGCAACTGATAATGTTGAGCTTCGGTTTCAGAGCTAACACAGATATCATCATAATAAACTTGAACTCCTTTATTATCTTTCAAAATACCCTCAATTGTTCTCTGCCAAATGGTAGGAGCAGTATTAATGACAAATGGAAGTCTATTATACTGATAGAGCCCCTTTATAGTGTTAATTGTTAAGTACTTGCGATCAGACCCCTTAACTTCAATATGATTGAAAGCCTGGCTAATATCAAGTTTTGAATAAAATGAACAATTATCCTATATTTGCAAGAATACCTTCGATATTCGGAATTGGGTAGTCGATGATGAAGAGTTGAGGGTTGATGGTTGTCTTAAAATCACCGCTAATCCTGATTGTACCGTCGCTCATCATTACAGGAATCACCGAAGTAGCGTAGTCCACATGGGTAACTTTGGATAAACTACCTTCTTCTTCCAAGCGATCCAGTACTGCTTCCATCTTAGGAACAAGGGCGTAGGCCACATTACGATGTCTCCTGTACACTGGAACAAAGTCGGGTTTATGTCGGATCTGAGCCACCACTCCTTTGACTTTACCTAATCCTTTTCTTAAAACATTCTCAAATCTTACTAAGATATCCTGTAGATTTTCATTTTTGTTTGAAGTTCTTGAAGGTTTATCGAACACGTTTACAGTTCCTAAAAGTTCTGTTGAATTTAACTTAAGGGTTCATAACCACTCAAGACCTACTATGGTGGCAAATCCCCCTTTGCTAAGTATAAATCCAATTTGTTTCCATTAACTAGGACATTAGCTTTACCCAACAATGGTATGTGTGCGCCGATATAGGTACGCAATTTTACTGTAGTGGGTAAAATTTCTTTATTTGGAAACTTGCTCCTAAAGATAGCTTCATTGATTAATGTTACATGTGCCCCAGTATCAACCTGGAACGCCATATTTACCCCATCTACTGTTAGCTGTACCATGATTTTATTAGGCTTCACTGAATTTTTAATATGAAAAATATCAGAAAACACGCCAGAAGTTTCATTTAAATTGATACTTTCTCCATCACATGTTTGATCCTCTGAGAATACCTGATATAGAGCCCTATTTATTTTAGAGAAACTCATTTTTTTTATATGGATAAGTACTTATTGTGTTACCGGTAACCTTTTGCTCACATGCAGGACTTATATGGCCTTTGCCCCCGCAAATACGGCAAGAAGCGTTTCGTTACCAACAGTTACCATAATCGTGATGTGTAAAGTTACAATGTATGCAACGTATCTTTCCTTTACTGGATTTATATAATTTTTGTTTCTGAACCTTCTTTTGAACTACATTGATATTTGTGGTACAAATGCCATCTTGTGGGATCGAAAGACGTAAACTAGAATAAGAACTAGCATACTCAACAGCAGACCCAAAATTAATTGTGTAAAGCTCCATTAGTTTCAATTACAGATCTTGAGAACGCAATCCGTGCACAAATTGAGTACAAAGGGCGTCATCGAAACAATCATTTGGAAATTTACAGTAACGCGTAAGTTTTTTTTTAAATCCAGATGCAAAATCAGCTGGTAATTCCCCTTCATTTTGCACCCTGTTTTGAAACTTAACCCTTTCTGCCAGTGCATTCGGTTCTGGCTGAAAAAATTTACTCAAAATATTTGCAAGTTGTTCCAATGTTTTAGACTCTGGTTCAGTTGGCTCACATAGATCACATAACCTTTCGTACGCATGTTCACCAATGGCGTCTAATAAATATAAAGTCTGATTATCTCCTTGTACATTGTAAATCCTAAGCTTATTTTTTAATATTTCTAAGTAAACTTTCCAGTTGGACTTAGTTTGATCAAAAGGTTTAATATTAAACTTGGGAAATGATTCAGTAACACGAACAGAAGCCCCTTCCTACCTATTCACCATTAAGGAGAATTTCGTTCGCCAGGAAAATATCCAGGCGAAAAACAAAATGTACGTGGTTTCTTATCCTATCCTCGTCTCCACTATTGTATTCTAGACAATCCTGGAGGCTACCTTGCACATAATACATGGTTGTAGTTTTACACTCTTTGACGAAAACTCTTGGAGTTCATTTTCCTGACTGCCCACATTTGTCCACACCCACTGTCCTTCACACTGGCGTGTACATCCCAGTGTAGCCAATCACTCCACAACACATTTACTAACATTCATGAGTAAAGTATGCCCTTCGCGTAGTATTGTCACAATGACCTCCCCTCTTCTAGACTCACGTATAGAAGAGCTCCCTCGTGACACACAATTTTTAATGGACCGCAGCTTGCTCTCAGTAGAGGTTTAAGCCCTCTGTTCGTGCACGGTGCGACCCCACGCCGAACATAACCCTTTGGTATAAAAATATGACACCCAAATTTGTCTCAGGGAAGAGGGAGAAGAACTTTATACTTGGCTTCCCGGTCCACTTGTTTATTAAATGAGAGCCCAACGTGGCCAGGGGTCCAGCAGAGGGGGCTGGCTGTATAAACAATTGATATTAAAATCGGTTTATGGATCATTTGCACAAAAGGATTCCAAGAGCACATAGTGGACAGTGCCAACCAAGAACTCATATAATCTGTGCAGATGAATGTGTAACTGTGACAATTACGATAGACAAGTCACAACGATTTAAAAATCATATACAATTTATCCGTTACTTGGTAAACCAAATTTAAAATAAAAACTTTCCACAGTAAAACACTTTCCACGGAGGTCCCAGGCTTAGAACCACCCGTGTAGTTGTAACTAAAACCTTGAAAGCGAGTGGCGAGAAGCTCACTGAAAGCCCTCTTATATAAGATATGTGGTATTTTCATTTTGAGAAATCGACCAGATCAAGATGACATTTCGGTTGGTGTATCTTACAAGAAGTAACTCTACCTGGAAAGGTTGGGATAGCCTTTGGAAGGAATAGCCCACACGTGTCGGAAACCGATAACATACGGATCCCAATTGGGCCTTGTACTACGCCATTTGGTTTTATACAAGACATGGTTGGAAGGATGGAACACAGGACGGGAAGCAACATACCTTGGCATGCAATAGAGCTAAGATGATAGAAGATGGTTTGAGAGAGGTGGCTCCTCACCGGCATCGGCACATATGACGACTGGACTTGTACGAAAATCACCAGTAGCCAGTTGGATGCCTGCACGGTCGATACTATCTGGTGAATGTCTAGTGGAGACATATACAAAGTTGTCGTAGTCTAGCGTAGATATTACCAAGGCCCTATAGAGGTGCATCAAGTATTCCCTATCCCTACCGCAAAAGCGACCATTAACAACTTTAAGCAAATGGGGGCATTGGCACACTTTACTTTCAGGTCTTTAAAATGAGAATTCACGTTAATTTGGTATAAAATCAAATCCCCAGGTACATTGTGGTTGCTGGAATGGATAAAATTACGTGGTTCATTACAATATTGGGGGTTATATGTATACCACGTAATCTAAAGAAATGAACGACCGTTGTCTTGGCTGTGGAGAAGCGACAGCCATTATGTGATGCCCACGATCATAAATTAATGACAGAGAGCTGTACTCTGCCATTCATCCCTGTGGAGGCTTGAAGAACTGCAATAAATTGCGTAGTCATCCACGAAAAGGTATGAACGGTTGGGTAAGCGTACATTGTCCAATAGCAAATAACGCACAACCTAGGATGCTGCCCTGAGGCACCCCATTTTTTTTTAGTGAAATCATCAAAGTATATATATTTTATTTATTATTTTTGCTAATATTTTGTATAAACAACTATTTAAGGATATGGGTGTATTATAGCTAGTTGGCTCTAATTTATCTTTTACACTTTTATGTATAGGAATAACGATTGTCTGCCTTCATAGTGATAGAAACTGACGATATTTCCAAACACTATTGTAGAGGTCCAATAGGAAAGCCTGACCAGCAGCGGACAGCTGGTGCAACATATTATAATGGACGTTATCAGAACCTGTAGCCGTGGTGCTTGGCTGGGACAAGGCGTAGGTCAGTTCATCTAAGGTGATGATGGGGTTATAGTCCTCCACCCGACTATGACTAAAGTTAATATTATTGCTTTCCATGTCCCGCTTATGGACTTCTAACTCGTTGGTGTAACTCATAGTGCTTGAGATTGCGGCAAACATCGAGCCCAATACATCAACGACCTCCACAAAAGAGTAAACAAGTGAACCGTTAGGCATAAGGGCACCCAGAGTAGGTATATTATTTATATAGTTATGCCTGCTATGTAATATACGAATATTATCCTAAGCCTTAGTTGTGGGAGTGGACATTATAAGGGTTGAAATAAATTGTCTACGAAACTCTCTTCTTCTTTCACGAATGTCACGGCGGGCTCAAGCATGTAAACTCCGGAATGACTCAAAATTCTCCAAAGAAGCCCGCCGGTCAAAGAGACTTAGTGGCCTTCGACGGTCAGAAATTTCTACCTGACCCTTCTAATTCCATTCGGGAATAGGATGGTGGAGTGGATTCATCGAAGGTCTCTGGATGGAAGACCTCATCGCTGCGATTACTGTCGGGGTAAAGTGTACTGTTATAACATCGACGTCAGGAGAACAGGGTCTCTGAAATAAGGTGAGCTCGTGATCAGTCAGGACGTTTAAGCACCCATTGGGCAACCCGTGCTACACTGGAAGGATCTTGAAATGGTGAAAGCAGAATGGGAAAATGATAAAAGCCACAGGAGTCAGGGTAGACCCCATCCCCTAAGGAAAGTGAACATCAATTCCGGTTATACAAAGGGTTAAGTCGATGGCAGAGGATAAAGGTGGATAAGTGTGTCTGTATCCTGGTGTTCAGTAACACCATTTAACCCGAGACAACAATCTTCTCTATCATTCTTCCACGGGCATTTGTAAAACTAGACCTCAACGCCAGGTTATGAACGTTAAAATCCCCCAAGATGATATAGGGGGCAGGATGTTGTGTCAAGAGGACCTTTAGATGTTTCTTGGTTTCACGTTACCCATGTGGCAGGTCGATGCAGCATACTGCTACCTCCATAGAAAGGGAGATACGGACAGTAATCACTCGGAGATCAGAAAACATATTTATATGTGGTATTTATTGCTATGTGTGAGTATAGCCCCACCTTCGCTTGCCCGATCAGAGAATGGCTTGTCGGTACAATATATATCGTACCCACAAATAATTGGGTTTATCAGCAGGGTGGAAGTGAATCTTCTGCAAACACAAGATGGAAGGATTCAGGTTAGAAATTAGTAGTTTAATTTCCTATACACAAGAATAAAAAACTCTTACAATTCCATTGTAGTAACGACATTATTAATTAATATAAAATGGATTCATCCATGCAATTCATAAAAATATATTTTAAAACATAATTTGATTTAAGAGCATTTAAGTCCTCGCGCCTTAACGAGTCTCTCGCTGTAAGAGAGGTTTTCATTTTTCCAGCAAAGACAAGGCTTTGCGTCACTGCACCAAGGCTTAGATATAGCCTTCGACGCCTTTTTATTTACATAAGTATCAGCATTACCTCGCTTAATTTTCTTTAAGGCACCAGTGGTATTCGCCTTTGCAGCCTCCCCTATTCCGATCAACCTCTGGAGTACCAGAGGCGAGAGTAGGTGGTTCAAACACAGCCGCAGGTAATTTGGTTGTCTCCCGGGACGGGCTCGAAGGGGTTTTCTAAGGATACAGGGGGTTACCTCGGAAGAAGATCCGGGGGATTCCCCAAAGAGGAATCGGAAGAGAGCCCTGAGATGTCCTCGAGTGCGTGGGTGGTGGAGACGACCTCTGAGAAGGTGTTTACTCCCGTGACAATTACTGCCCCACCAGGGTTAGAGTGCTATGCCAAATATTGTGTATACTAGAGACCAGTTGCACGGGTTGTGAGGATGTATTTGCAACATTTAATGAGCAACGGTAGTTAGGAAATTTAATATTCTGGCTAACCATTTGGCTATATGAGGTCTGAAATATCAGAGCCTACAGTAATACATCTTCTTTGCTTGCCTGGGTCTAGTCAAAATAAGTGACCACTCCCTTGCAAGCATTGAATAACCTGTGTGGCTCCACCTTCACCTGTATATTAGCCGAGTTGCTCAATGGTAGTTCCGTTATTACCATTACGTTGGAAGTCTGAATGTTAATCCTGGTTTGAATTGTGATCGTGCCCTCGCGCAGTTTTCTAATATAAACATTGGATTTAGCAGCTCTATTTATAATTCTTCGAGGATAGATGGGTAACAAGTTTGAGGTTTTCACCGTCCACTACTCGAGACATCACCAGGAAGCGAGGCTGGGTCCCCATAACTTTTAGGATTTCCTTCAAAATTGGGTTGGACGGCCTTAATCGTTCCCTTTCTTTTCAGTGTTATGGCCCCGTGAAGGGTCAAGCAGTAAGTTGCCAGTAAGATTTGTCAGAATGGTGCCAGCAGACAGTAGGTTGTTAGCTTTGACTAAGGATTCAGCCATGTCATATGAGGACAACCTGCAAACTACTCGTATAGTAGAAACTGGGGGATCTAAGTTGGTGCTGCCACCTAAGGGATTGTTAACACTCCCGACGGGGAGCTCCAGCAAGTGGGTGTAGGAAAGTGCCAATTTTATGTCCGGAGCCCTCATTAAGACAACCGATATTTTTTCAAAGTATAGTAACCAGTTTTTGTCAAGCTCAGGTTCCTCCTACTAAGATATTACAACCAGCGCGCTACTCTATGACGAATTTCCTGATGGTATCCTATAAATTATCCGAGGAAATACGTGTATGTTGGCAATGTCGTCAATGGAAGACCTGAAAGCTTTTCATAGGAATGAATGGCAGGCAAAGGAAATAAAAAAATAACGTGAAAGTAAAGAGAAAAGAGATAAGAACGTTAGTCCCTTACAAGGTACATCCTGGGTAGAAGCTTCTCCTTTAAGTCAGCTCTTACGACAAGCAGGGTATACTGCGGGACTATTCTATCATGAGTGAGTTCTATCCAGTCCCCCTCATTGCATCCTATCCCTATCTAGAGTAGGCTCTATCCAGTCCACCTCATTACACTATATCCCTATCTTGAGCTAGTTCTATCCATACACCTTATCTCCTTCAGGTCCATTCTAGTGTTATCCTCTCATTTGAGTCTAGGTCTTCCCAATGGTCTCTCCCCATTGGGTTTGCCAGTCAGTACCCTGAACACAGTTCTTGACCCTTCAATTTGTGCTACATGTTGTGCCCACACCTCTCGTGGACCCTTCCAACGCTGTGGGAGACAATGTGTCAGCCCCCGTTTACACCGGTGTCGATAGTAGGGGTTCGCGCACCAGACTTGGGGCGAGGCACAAGTCGTTATGAAGGGGTTGTACGAAGAAGTCACTCAGGATGTTGTCACACAAGTCTTTATTCAGGACTCTAATTCTACCCCTTGGTTGATTCGGTTACACAACTGTACTTAACAAAAAAACACCTCATATCCGTTCCCGCGGGTGATAACATCGCAATGGCCCGACTTGCTCTCAACAAGCCCGGAACCGAGAGCCAGCGGCTCGTGAACACCCGACGCGTATGGACGTGAGCCCGAAACCAGAGTGAGAAAACGAACCACGCAACCCAACGCGCCAGGCGCGACGAGGCCGTGCGCAGTTAACCATGCACGGTAAGAGGGGTAAGGGGGAACGGGCGAACAGCGCTGCGCGCGGTCCCAAAGATATGGAACGAGGAAATAGGCACAGAGTCCTCCCCCTTAAACCCAAGAGCAGGGTGGGAGGAGATGAGGTGTCCAAAGTAAAGTAATTATAACCCCAAAATCCGGATCAACCAAGGCACACGCTGAAGATTAACTACCTGTCCTAAAATAACAATAGCAGAATCGATTACATCAAATATATATATATATATTAATGAACAATGTCCAAAGAATATTCCTCTAAGGACAAGGTATAAATGACATGATTATTAGAACAAACGGATTAAACAATATACTCAATCGCTATCCCTACAAAAATTCGGAATCGATCGAAAGTGCATTTTCGAGAGGGGGAAAAATACAGAGAGATCCAATTAACTTAACACCAAGTCCTTATAACTTTTGTTCACTCAGTTCCTAGTATGCCCCGTATTATCTTAGAAGCACTTAGTATCGTCTTAGCAAAGAGCTGTCACATCCTATTGCCATTAGGCTGAGATATGGGGTACATGTAACATACGGAAACGAACATCAGCATATAAAGAAACACTTTTCCATCTCAAGCAGAACATACATATGAACCACAAGAGAACGTAAGCACTTGGTTCACTCGTTGAGTCAGTGACAGGATCCATTAATTGGACCGTAACAGGGGTGAAAAACTTGGATATGATCGTCGGAGCTGACCACCGGTAGTCCAACTTCACCGTTTTGCCGTCAATCGCTCTACTGTAATTATGTAATTCGTATAGTTTATCCCCGACCTTGTATGGTACTGGGTACCTCCCTGCGTCGTACCCGCGTGCTACCTTGCTGTGTTTTTTTTTCAGCTGGCATAAAGTTTCCCCCCACTCTACCTAAATGCATCTGTCAGATTGATCCTCCAAGGTACCCGGGAATATTTCCCACCTCAGTTTGATTGGGGAGAGTAAGTCGTGACCTAACATCAAGGAGAAAGGGGTTTTCCTGTGACTGCCATGTACAGCGCTATTAAACGCTACTTGCAATAGCGTTAGGTTTCTATCCCAGTCCTTATGGTGGACGTGGTGAAAGGCAATCAAGGCGGCCTTGAGGTTCCGGTGGAACATTTCCACGTGCGAAGGTTGCGGATAGTAAGGGGTCGTGGTAAAATGTTTTATACCATTGTTAAAACACATATCTTCAAATATTTTTGATGTAACTGGCTCATGTTGTCGGACACCAGGATGAGGGTACCCAAAGTTGCGAAACAAGGTAGCATCAAGAGCGTCAACTACCGAGTTGGAAGTCGCCACCCTCAATGGCGTCATCCACACAAACTTCGAGAATCCATCAACTATGGTAAGTAAAACGTTGTGTCCTTTCTGTTACCTTGGTAAGGGACCGAAGAGATTAATAAACACTCTGTCAAGCGGGAAGCAAGCAACTCCGGAATGTAACATCCCATATCGGCGATTCCTAGTAGACTTAGCACTAAGACACACCTCGCACTTTCTAACCCAGTCCCGGACTTCCGCTTTCATCTCTTTCCAATACAAATACGAACATATCTTACCTATGGTCTTGTTCGCACCTAAGTGTCCCCCCACCGGGGACTCGTGATAATACGCGAATATCATCCTAGCCAAACTATGGGGAACGTAAACCTTCCAACCTGCGCGACGGGTGGGTCGTATCAAAAGAGACCTGTTAAGCAGTTTAAGGTGATCGGGATTAGACTTGTCTTCGCAAGATTGAATCAGGTTCGACTACTCCGGATCCTTTCTTTGAGCTTCTCCGATTGGGGTGAACAATTCAGGCATTTCGCTCAACACGCCCAAAACTGCCTGGACCTGCATTCCCACGGCTATTGGGTTCCTCGAACATGCGAGACAAGGAATAGGCTACTGGGTTGTTCGCCCCTGAAACATGAGCAATAGCGAATATAAGTGACTACAACTTCGCCACCCAGCGTCCTATCTTCCCGATCTGTCTAGGATGTCTTAACAACCCCGAGAGAGCCGAATTATCAGTATACAAGTCAAACGGATGATTTTCGAGATATTCTCTAAGCCGGTCAGTGGCGTACACTATTCCGAGGGCCTCCAACTCGAAGGTAGAATAGTTACGCTCATGAGGATGCAGAGTACGGCTAGCGTACGCAATCGGTTGAAGAGACCCATTAGTCTCTTGGCAAAAACGGCCCCCAATCCAGTCGAACAAGCATGTTTAGAGAACAAATTTTTAGAAAAATCGGCCATCTTTAATACAGGGGGCCCAGACAATGCACGCTTCAGGGCGTCAAAGGATGCCTGACACTCGGGAGACCAAACGAACGGAACTCCCTTTTTCTTTAAGTGGTACAAGGGTCCACCAAAACGGCCAATTCTGGAATGAACCTTCCAAAAAACTTACCATGCCGAGAAATCTGGAAACTTTCTTTTGGTTGACGGGGACGGGGAACTCCTTAATAGGTCGGATACGCTCGGGGTTTATAGACACCCCCTGGTAGGATACCACATGACCCAGATACTTCTGAAACTGCCAACCTAAGCTTCTTCGGGTTAACCGTCAAATTGGACGCACTCAACCTGTTCAAGACTTCCCTAACGTGTCTCTTAAGATCCTCCAATTTGTTAGCTTAGATAACCAGGGCATCTAAGTAATTGAAGACATACAAAAACTGTATATCTGAGAACACGGTATGTAATAGCTGTGATAATATTTGGGCCCCAGTTGACACACCAAAGGGGACGTAATTGAACTCCAAGAGACCGCATTGCTTGATGAATGCCGTATACGGCTTAGATTCCTCAGTTAAAGGAATTTGGCAGTAAACTTTGTTTAGGTCTATGACTGTGCAATACCGGGCCTGGCCTAAATACTGAAACGCCATCTCTACGGTGGGCAAAGGGGTCACCTCGTACAGTATTTTCTTATTCAACTTACGATAGTCGATAACCATACGTGGCTCCTGCCCGGGACGTCCTACTAACAACGCGGGAGAATCATAAGGGCTTTTAGACCTTCTCACTATTCCTTTCTCCAAGTTCTCAATATACCCCTTAAAAATTTTGAGCTTAGGGGAGCGGGGGGCATAGAAGTAGGTCTTTGACCTAACAGGGGTGTGGTCGACTAGTTCTATGATGTGAGAGAATACATTAGTATGACCAATTCTGTCGCAGACCACATCGGGTTACTCGGCCAAAACTGTCTCGAACTCAGGTCTATAGTCGCGTCTCTCTTAAGAGTATAGTGGCGCCAGGAGTATCAAGGAAAGACTGGAGTGTCAGCCTCACTAGGAGTCATGGATGGGATCTAAAACTTATCGTTCCAGAGTACACGTCAATGGTGGTCCTAGTCCCCCGGAAAAGGTTGTGTCCTAAGATCATTTGAGTCACCAACCTGGGTGCGGTAAGGAACCACAATTGCCAAGCCAACCCTGCTATTTTTACTAAGACCTTGATTCTCGTTACCACCCGGAACTTCTCAAGACTCGCAGTAATACAATCTATTTCACATCTCTCTCGAGTCCTTAACTAACCTACGTGTGCGAAGAGTCCCCAAGAGATCTTCCGAAACAACGTTATGTAACGAGCCTGTGTCCAGTAGGGCGACTATTTTAAGTGGTCCAAGTTCGACTGGGGCTCCCAACATTGTTTCCCCAGAACGACACGCAGGGCAATTAGTGACGATCTGGCGAGGATATTCAATCCCACGTTTGAAATTTAAGTTTTCTCCCCTCACGCCGCAGACCTGCCTCTGCCGATACAACCGAAACATTCGACCGGGATTGTTTGTCGCAATTGCGCGTTAGGTGAAATTTGGAATTACATCTATTCTGACTATTACCGTAAAATCCATGGCCGTTCCCTGGGTCAAAAGTTCTACCACTCACACGTAGCCGCTCATTCCACTGATCCCCTACAATCCGAGCCTCCTGTATACTTGGTTGAGCCTACCTGTTGTAGTCCCGAATCTTATCATTACATTGCTGGAAGTGGACCACCACTTGCAGCAGCTGAGCAACTGTCTCTACTTCCCACCTTCTTATGTTAATCCTAATTGAGGGCCTCAAGTTAGAATAAATACGATCTACCGTCTGCGCTTTAGAAAATCACCCCCGCTTACAGATAAGGGTCTGGATACGAATAAAGAATTCGTTGACTGGTTCGAGAGGCGCCTGAACGCATCCAAAAATATCCCTCTCAAGTTAATCTACATAGTTGGCTGGGAAAAAAAAAACAATCAGAAAAATCGACGAACCCGCGCCATGTAGTCCAGTAGTGGTGGTTGTAACGCATCCATAGTGAATTTTAACCTAAAAATATCTCGGGCAGGGCCGTCAACATTTCACTGTCGGTTACTTTGTAGCAGTTTTCTAACTTCTCTCTTTTCTAGGAAATTTATGGGATTAGACCCAAGGTCAAACGTCACATTCCATTTGCGGACTAAATTCAAAATTTGAACGATTTTCTTGCCTTGAGGATTGTTGCCACTGGGAATTTGTCCTATATTTCCATATAATAAATCGCGTTGAGATGGTAATTGGTCCTCTACCCATCCTATGTTTTCTAATGATGTGTTGGGCTCTCCCTTTCTAATGTTAGTTTCTTTTCTGAGAGCCACGCCCATCTGATTCTCCAACTCGTCACAAAATCGTTTAAGTTCCTCAAACTTCGTGTCCTCCTCAGGCGACTCCGGTGATAACCTAAACAGGAGACATTTCAAATGACCGAACATACTGCGAATTTTCTTTTCAACCGATGGAATAGGTCTGTCATACTGAGCTATCAATAGTTTGCAAATTGTTAAATTTATCTGTGAGCAAGGGACGTTCTAAAGAAAACACGGGGACTTTGTCTATTAACTTTAGAGAACGGTTCTTGTCCTTCTCGACGTCAAATACGTCACTGAGTTGTGACCTTAATTGATCAACGGTTTTTTCTGGTTTAGAACCACGAATTGTATATTCATAAAACTCATTCTTAAACGATCGACTAGGATCAGGATGTTCCATTTTGCAATTCACAAATAGGATTAGATACCACAAAACCAAACAATACATGATATTCCAAAATTATTAAAACACCCACGAAATTTGGTTCCCCCTTTATTATCCACCTCAATCTGGGTAAAGTAAGGCACATTAATCACGAAAATGAGTCTCGCATCTTTCAACAGCGGCGTGCCGGTCTCTGAAATGGCCCCATGTCCGCCCTCACAACGAACAAGAACCAATCATTCAACTTGGGTAAGTAGTGTACTTCCCCGATTTAAAACCTTGACATTGCTCGAAAGTGATATGTCATTGTAAGATCGGTACATCTTATTAACTAACATATTAGTAAACAATACTAGCCTCACATATGGCGTTGCCCCTCCCCACATGTCAAATAGAAAACTTTAAAATTAATAGTTTCATTAAGACTAGTATCAAACAGTTCAATAACGGTTAACATGTCCAATAGTACCAATGCAAGCAAAACACAACAAACATAGCCAAATTGTTAAGAGTTAATTGAGTCCCATTTGAGAGGAAAAATAATTGTTTTAGAGAAAATATACAGTCGAAACCAACTTAGCTGGTACAGAGATTTCCCGAAGTTCTAGGAGATGGCGGCGATGACAACGACGATTTACGCCGTTGGGTTGAGTACTATCTTCTTAAGGGGGTCAAATTCTTCTCGCCTCGCCGGGAGACAACTTTTATGAAAACACAAACCACGTTCTGCAACCATCTATGCCCATATCTCTCGTGGACCCTTCTGACACTGTGGGAGACAATGTGTCAACCCTCGTTTACACCAGTGTCGATAGTAGGGGTTCGCGCACCAGACTTGGGGTGCGGCACAACAAGTCGTTTAGAAGGGGTTGTACGAAGAAGTCACTCAGGATGTTGTCACACAAGTCTTTAGTCAGGACTCTAATTCCACTCCTTGGTTGATTCGGTTATACAACTGAACGTAAAAAAAACCTCATCTTCGTTCCTGCAAGTGATAACATCACAATGACCCCGACTTGCTCTCAACAAGCCCAGAACCGAGAGCCAGCTGCTTGTGAACACCCGACATGCATGGATATGAGTCTGAAACCAGAGTGAGAAAACGAGCTACGCAACCCAATGCGCCAGGCGCGACGAGGCCGTGCGCAGCCAACCACGCATGGCAAGAGGGGTAAGGGGGAACAGGCAAACCGCGCTGCGCGCAGTCTCAAGGATAAGGGACGAGGATCTCAGCACAATGTCCTGCCCACTGTATTTATTCTGTGCGACTTGATTATCCTAACACTGTCTTGTGATAACTACAGGGTACGTAGCTCATTATGTAAATTCCTTAACTACCCAGTATCTTCATCTTATTTTGGTCCAAATATATTCCTGAGCACCTTATTTTTGAATACCCTAAATTTGTTTTTATCATGTAAAGTATAGTACATTCACGACATTAGTTTACTTAGATGACAGCTCAAAAGATTACTAGAAATAGTCCCTAATGTATCCCTAGCCCAAGAGTTGACATCTGTCACTTTGAATAACTGCAATGAAAACATAAAGTACTGTAAGAATGGGATAGTTAACCACAGTAATTTAGGCCAATATTATTTACATATTTATTTGATGTCGATCACAAAGCTTATTTATTGTTTTATTCCACATAACACAATTATTATTCAAAGCAATTTCACAAAAAGTCTATCAAACATAGCTTCAAAATGACAACCGAAGAATTTAAATCATGTGAGTGAACATGACAGAAACACATTCTTTACAATTATTCGGTCAAATATTTTGAAATATGATAAAATAATCATAAAATAATTTACTAAACATAAAAAAAGACAAGTATTTTCTCTTTTCAAATTAAATATGATGCCCTGTATTTAAAGGTATTAATGTAAACACTATATTACACAACATAGATTACATTCCAAAATGAAGAATAAGTACTTTTAATTGTGTTTTAAATATTGTTTCAAAGTGGATAAAAGGAATTATTAAACATGATGAAATAGTATGAGAAAACTTAAGTTTACTTTATTTTAAATGTAAAATATGGCATGTAAATAAACAACTTATCATTTATAACAAAACAGTGGTCTTTTACAAGTGTTGGCAACCCAAAACCTTAACACATGATTTTTGAACTGTCATCCAGGTAAAAACCTATCATGAACAGACTCTAATGCTGAACTCACTCATAAAGTTACGCTATGCTATGACATGCAACATTTTTTCTCTTATGTTTCACAAAGTGAGCTGTACTAAGCTATAATTTAAAATACTTAGTAGAAGCCCACGCAAACATTCTTCAAGAGAGCTCTCGTTTCACAGCCACACTGATTAGGTGGGAATAGATTTGAAGAGATAGGTAAGTGTCTGTTGTGTGCATGTGCAGCACAAAATGTAGCGCGAGTGAGATGTAAAAATCGCCTAGTCTATGATTTCGCTTGCAGAGCGTGATGTGTGAACTGGTTCATTTAAATACTTGGCTGGCAATTTTAAAACATAGTATAATGTGGCATAGCATAGCATAGTTTCATGTGTGAATCCAGCTTAAGAAACCATGTTTCAAACCCCTAGAGAACAACCCTAAAATTATCATTGATGTATTTTTAGTTGTACATTATTGTGACAGCAGGCAAGATGACAACAATTTACTGACAGAGTCATAAATTACTAATTAATATAGTTAATATTTAGACTTGAATAATCAATAATAACATAAGAACATTATTAGAGATAAAAAGGTGACTTTTGACATATTTAATCTTGAGAGTACATCAACTTATAGACTTGACAGTAATTTTTTTCTGTTCTTCCTCATAAACCTAATATTCTAGCTGTCTTATTTTAAACACAACTGTTCCTTCATTTTTACTTTTCTTAAAAACAGATTAATATAATGTCAATATTTGATATGAAATATAAAATGGTGAAATGGGAGATGAAAGCTAGTTCAATGAACGTTCACGAGTCACAGATTTTGATGTCACACACTTAACACAGCAGCAAAATAAAAGTGTTGTCTTTGTTGTGAATCAAGCCATTTCAGGTTCATTATCATAAACTTCCATTATTTTTTCCATTATCTCCCAAAGTTGATCTTTATGCAAGTCTTGAACAAATGCCTGAAATAATAAAAAGCAAAATAAAATGTTTCCATATAGTTATAAATCTGTTGAATGAATATGGAATGTTTTAAACCAATTAGGTCAACAGTTTAGGCCAGTTTTTGTGGTTAAAAATATAATATGTTAATTAGGACTGTACAAAGATTAAATAAAATTGATTTTGCTAAGAATATTTATTAGCTTTGACCAAACCATAAAAAAATTACTTCCAACTGCTAGACTCTGAAGAAAATATTGACTGCTAAAATACCAATTATTTTTAAATAAACTTTGTTATTGTGCTGTTATATACATGACCGTTATTGCTCGCGTCTAAAATCTAGGTCTATAGGAGTTGTTTTAGTAATACATCAATAATTGATAATTATTAGCTCAGCAGTTTTTTCAACAATTAGTAAATTATATTTCGTGTGTAAAGTGAAGTTAGATACAAAAATAATAAAATATTTTTCTTCAACTTAAAACAATAACAAAACCATTGAAACTTGGATTTAACATGAGAAATATTTCAATATGATATGGAAAAAGTGAACTTTATACACCCTTGATATAATTTTATCAAAAATTTCATTAAGACCTGTAGTATAAAAGCACTCAAGGGGAAGGACTGCTCAAAAGTGGAAATAGTAGCTTTTAGAGTTGCTTTACACAAAGCAACTATTGGCCTGCTTCAATTACCTGTAAACTTTCACTCTGTAAAAAACAAACAAAAAAACCATACCAACTTAACTAGAGTACACGAAAAATAGGTCAATTATCAGGGATTCGGAGGATGAGGTTCTTTTTTGTGGATCCTTAAATCTAGAGCAGACACACCACCCACTCCCTGGCCGCCAATTCATCACTGTGAAAGGGGACATCCACATTTCAACAATGATAAATATTTACCCATGCCTGGGATTGAACCCGGGAACCTTTGGTTCAGTGGCAGACATGGTACCAAATGAGCTATGGAGTTGAACAATATAATTTTAATTACAAATTAATTATCAAAATGTTCTTTCATTGGAATTGATGGCACTTTCAAGCCTTAATATAAAACAATTCAATCTATATGTTTAATAATAATAGTAAAAAAGATGGGAATATCCTTGAAAAGGGTCAAGGGCTAAGGCCTTGTTTATAATGCAAGCAATTTACTTCAAGGTTAGAGGCTTGCATAGCGAGGGAGCGAACCAAACAAACGCTTGGTATTTAATCTACGTATGCATATTGGAAGCGGCTCGAGGGTTGTCGTGAACCGAGCCTTCTAGGGAACCCACTAAGTGATTCAACTTGTCGAATAAAATCGCCCGGCAGCCAGGTGGCCACCGTTCTGTGAACAATCGCATTTTATTTAGTAATAAATATTATTATTAGCACCGCGTCTTACTACCCGTTCGGGTTATACGCACTTACGCTAATTTGTAATGGTAGGGTGATTGTGAGATGAAATGGAGGACCTACAGTTTAACGTGGAATCCGAACCACAGTGGAGGCCTGGCATTCCCCACATTCACAAGATGTCTTGTCAGAGGTGAAGGAAGGGTTTGTTAAACCAGATAAATCTGTGCCGGAACCTGGGATTGAACCCCAGCCGCCAGCACAGAAGTCTGACTCCTTACCCCTAGACCACCAGGTCACTGTAATAAATAAAATGATAGATTAGGAAAAATAAAAACACTAACACATATTTACACACACTTCAATATTTCGATGCTATTATAGCATCTTCCTCAGGAAGTAGTAGTAATTAGACTAAACAGGATGTTGTCTTCAGTGATGCCAACTTGATTGGTATGAATGAAAACTTCTCTGGTGGAGTTGAAATTCTCTGAATGTTTCTCTATTACTCTATGGATGGTAGGTGGTGCTGGTGTAGCCTATGGGATGAAATTAGCGGATATTTATGTTGGGTGGTTTTTTAGACTTTGTGACCCATTGATGTACCAGTTCCCATCTTCTTAAATGAGACATATTACATTGTGTCTTGTGGAGTGATTTTAACACCTTGACAGTGTAGCAGTCCTCAAAGTTGAGGTTATGAGTGGAGGCATGTACTGAAACTGGTTTTTCTGGATTCTTGAATTTTATGTCATGGAGGTGTCCATTCATTCATTTACGGAGTGTGTCAGTGGTGAGGCCAATATATTGTGAAGTATTATTATTATTATTAGCACCGTGTCTTACTACCCGTTCGGGTTATACACACTTAGGCTACTGTATAGGGGTAGAGTGATTGTGAGATGAAATGGAGGACCTACAGTTTAACTTGGGAACCGAACCACGGTGGAGATTTGGCATTTCACACATTCACAAGTTGTGATTAATACACGTCTTGTCAGAGGTGAAGGAGGGGTTTGACAATCATATAAATCTGTGCTGGTACCGAGGATTGAAGCCCGGACCCCCAGTACAGAATTCTGACTCCTTACCCCTAGACCGCCAGGTCACCTATTGTGCAGTACAGTGTTGGCATTCTAGATAGTACATTAGGTTACTGGACTCACATGTGTGACTGCCTTTGATGGTATGAATGGAGTTGGTGTGTTGCTAGAGAAAGTGGCTGCTGGATGATGTGTTTGTCAGGTTTTGCAAGCTGTTTTGTTACAGGTCTGCGAGCCTTGTTGTGGTTGAATGAAAGTAATAGAGGCTGTTAATACACAAGGACTGGTGGTTTATTGAGAATATTGTTGGTACGGCTGGATGCTTCTAATATGTGAAAACCTGACGCTAATATTTTGTTTTTCTTTTGTATTCACTAGAGGTATAGTATCTGGTTTTTTAGGTTTGGGTGATTGTGGAGTTTCAGCTAGTCGAAGTAGGTTATTAATGAGAGGTTTAGGGTATCCTCTCTTTGTAAATGCCTCTTGAAGGTTTTCAAGGTGGTTTTGAAGACTTTCTGGATCGAAGGAGATGCGGTGAGCCCATATGGCAACACTGTATGTGATAAATCTTTTAGTGTTTAATGGATGGCAGCTATCAAACTACAGATATTGTTGTCTATTAGTGGGTTTAAGATCTACCGAGGGTTTGAAGTGGCCATCTGACAGCCTAATGTACACATAAAGAAATGTTGCCTGGTCATGGAATTGATTTGATGTGAACTTCAGACCCAAAAAGAAGTTTAGGTTGTTTAAAAATAGGGTTAGATTATTTTGGCCAGCTGTCCATAACATGAATATGTCATCGATGAAGCGAAGCCAGCAAAGTGGTTTGTTGATTTGGCAGTCAAGAAATGTTTTTTCCAGTTTGCCCATGAAGATATTGGCATACGAAGGTGCCATCCTTGTACCCATCGCTGTGCCTTTGGTTTGAATTAAGTTCTGATCCATGAATTGAAGGTTGTTCTTTTATAGTATAAATTCATTCTTTACCTTTTTCTCCCCTTTTGTTTTTTTGATTGAAGTTGCGTTGCGCGTTTCACACTCCTCCCTGACGAGTTCCGATAGAATGAAACCTAGGTTGGGGGATTGGGCGGTGACGATCGATTTTCTTTAAGAGACATCTATTACCTCTTTGTCCATTGGCAGCAGTGTAAAGTGCTAACTGTGTTCTTCTTTTCATTGTAAAGGCCATATTGTGTTTGTCCCCCTATTATATGTTTCTATCCACCTTTCCTGTACCTTCTTCCATATATAATACAATTACCTCATAAAGTGAAAAGAAGTTGTTTTCCTTATAGAGTTATAGTATAAATTTAGTGAGATCCAGAATAAATAATGTTGTAGGTGTGGTATTGATCGGACGCTTGTTGAGAAAATGTTCCACTGCAGCCAGACCATGAATGAGGAATGTTGGTATACAATGGCACAACGTCAATGGTGACAAGTATGGTGATTTGAGGTAAAGGTTCTGGAAGGCTATTGAGTTTTTGAAGGGAATGGTTGGTGTCTTTGATATGGGATGGTAGTCCGGTATCAAATGGCCGCATCTGTAGGTCGACATAGGCTGAAATTCTTTCTGTAAGTGATCCGCAGCTAGTGGTGGAATGGTATGGTATCTTTGTGAATTTTTGGAAGCATGTAGAATTTTGGCGTTATTGGGTTTTTTGGTAGAAGAATTTGGATGATGGGTGGAAAAAGGTTTTGTCACTTGGTCTCTTTAGTGGTAAGTTCTTGAAGCTCGTTGGCAAATTTGGTAGTGGGATCATATTCAATTTATCAGTATGTAGATGAGTCCGAAAGATGTCTGCGCAAGAATTAAATATATGAAAATTACTTTAATGGAATAGGGATGAGGAAGGAAACATTTTAGAGGTAATCAACCTGCATTTGTGTGGAAGCAAGGTGGGAAACTATTAAATAAATAATCACCCTTAATGGACCCAATTGGATCCAAATCCTGACCTCCTCGTCATCAGCATTTTCACATAATGCTAGCAGTTTATCTAGTAAAAGCCCCATTATTTCATAATGGCCTCACTTTTACAATTTCCTATCTAAATGTCCTATCATTCTTTACAAATTTACTTTTACTCTCTTTTGTGTTGTAAGGGTTTCCTCTTTTAGGAAGTTGTGTTGCATATTTCACAATCCCCCCTGATGAGTTCTGCTAGAATGGAACCTCGGTCAGGGGATTGGGTGGTGGCAATCAATTATCTTCAAGAGGCAGCAATGTGAAGTGTAAACTGTGTTCTTCTTTACTTTGTAAAAGTGATACCGTGTTTGTTCCTTGTCTATGTTTCTATCCACCTTTCCAAATATAATATAATGGTAGACCAGTTTTCACATACCGAATACCACAAGAGCTCTGCTTCGTCAGTGTAGGGTACTTGCATTCCATAGCATTGAAGAGCCAAGTTGATACAGGCAACTGCAATGTGTTGGGGAGTGTAGTCCAGGATTGATGGCTCAAAGTGAAAATCCTTGACAACAAAACCATGCAATTGGCAATCAAAATCAGTGTAAAGTAAGTTTAATTCACTATGATGGAAGAGCTTTGAAATAGAGCAATGAGCTAAATAATTTTATTAAGTGTTTTAAATGTTACATTTAACATCAAGGTTATTAACAGCTTAATTTATGGTGGGGAAACTACAGTACAAGACGACCTCTACATTATTATTATTATTAGCACCGCGTCTTACTACCCGTTCAGATTATACGCACTTACGCTAATGTGCAATGGTAGGGTGAATGTGAGATGAAATGTAGGACCTACAGTTTAACGTGGAATCCGAACCACGGTGGAGGCCTGGCATTCCTCACATTCACAAGATGTATTGTCAGAGGTGAAGGAAGGGTTAGGTAATCAGATAAATCTTTGCCGGGACCGAGGATTGAACCCTGGACGCCAGCATAGAAGTCTGACACCTTACCTCTAGACCACCAGGTCACCGACCTCTACATAGATCAGAATGGAATGGTTCAGTTTCTTACGCAGAACTGGCCCATTCAATTAGAATTTAGGAAGGTGTCATCTTATATTTAGTATAGCACCACAAATGAGGTGTACTAAATCTGACTATGAAAGTGGCCCTTAGTTATAAGGATAAGAATAGGTTTTAATGAAGTTGAATCATTGCTAAAAGTAACATAAGCCAAGTTAGCTTATTTATTCATTTAGTATGATTATAAATAACTTATAAGAGTACAAAGACTACACACAACACAAACTAAGAGGAGAAAAAAGTTATAAAGAAATAATAATAATAATAATATTTAGTACCGCGTCTTACTACCCGTTTGGGTTATACGCTTATAAAGAAATACATTTATACATAATTGAGTGTTTAGGTGTCCTCAAAGTAAGTAGTTATTTTCTACTTACTATATAGAAAATAATAAGTATAATCAGTGGCTGCTTGTCCTAAATAACTCAAGGGTATATGCCCTCCCACCCAACTATGTTATACATACACACAATTGTAAACTTTAATAGTATTATGAGTTACATAAACAATAGGAATATTAAAATTAAAATAAACGTTTTCAATTTTTTTTTAAATTATGAAATTTAAAATTGCTAAGCGAAAACCTTTAAACAAAATAATTTTTTGATCAGAGCATAATATTGAATGTCCTCAAGTTCACAGCAGAAGAGCGGGAAGAGAGGAGGGGCGCTGATGTGCAGAACGCTGTAATCAAGACTAAAGGGGCACATGTTGGTGTGTGTCCTTCACAGTATAAAGAGGGTGTATGTGTGGTCCAGCTCAGTGTTGCCAACTTAACAGTTGTCCCACCAGAGTGGGCCTGAGAGGCAAAATAAGTAAGCTGCGGCCAGTTAGATTTCTAACCTTTTAAAATTATAATTTATCTTTTTTCTAGTGGAAAATGTAAATACTTTATTTAAATTCTTTTACCTTGTGTTTGTATGAATCTAAGTGTGACATATATAAATTCAATTAGGCTTTGTATTAGTGGCTCTACTGCTGTTTAAAAGTGGAATTCCTACTGATATTTGTCTCAGAATTCAATCGCAATATTTTGATGGGGATTTTACTGTGTTTTCATCTGCACTGTGCAATTAGTAGTGAATTGTGACTCCAATTACTTGCAAGTCTAACATTTGATTTTCCTTATTGTTTCTATCTTCGTTCAATGGTTAAAATGTTTTAAAAATGAATCCTGGAATTAATTCTATGCAGTCAGTACATTATTAATAACAGACTTAGTTTTGATGAAAAGCTTTTAATTAAGAATAAAGTTAGGTCACTGCCATTTTTAAATATACTTTATGAATATAGCATCTTAGAAAAAATGTACCCACATCAGTATGGAGATAATGAGAAAATAACCTTTAATAAACCTCAATTGAATTTGAATTCTGAGCTATTTGTTAAAAGTGACCAAGTACAATGTAAGTAAAGCAACTTGGGCCACTTCTGAGGATATTATTTTTCTATTTTAGTTTTGTTATAGCTCCAATTATACTAATTTTAAACGACTCAAGAGCTTATGAAGGAAGTAGTTACCTGTTTATAACCAAGCCGGTTCTACCTACCTGAAGAAAAGCGAAAGATGTCTTTGTCAGTGGTACTCTGCTCCACTCTTCCTTACTGAACCAACTTTCCAAAGACTTCAAATAGTGAAACATGTACTGTAATTTAAGAGGAAAAACAATTAATGTTAGCCTACTATATACAGTAGATCTTTTCAACTTGCATGAATACATGGGGAAATTAAATTAAATATGGCATTCATAGTGCTTATTAAGTACTACAGATAAATATGTAAATATCGGTTTGAAATATGGAATGTTGAGGTGTTAAAAAAAGTGTAATGCATTCAACAGAATTTAACAATAGTTACTTCGGTTTTGACAGTTTGAGAGGGTGATTGTGGATCGAGTGACAAAGTAAATTTATGAAGGTAGAATGTGTGGATCAAAAGGAAGGGGTAGGCCATTAAGAGGTGACTAAATGTGGTAGAATGTTTGAAAAAGAGAAACATTAAGTGTTTTTCCATGTATGACTTGTTGTATGAATGTTGTTGAAGCGAAGGGAGTTTGCAAGGATAGGGAAGTGTGGATAAAGTTAGTAAAGATGGAGTAAGTACAGTGTTTCTTTTTTAGCTATGAGCACAGTTTCTTGCCTACCCCATAAGGGGACGGTGTGATTAGGTATGTATGCATGCATGTTAACAACAGTATGACAAGTCAATGTTTGAAAACATATTAAATAAGTTTTTTTAAATTTTTATTCAATGCAAAGTTAAATTGGGAATGTTTTAAAACATAAGATCCAAACTTAAAAAAATTACTTTAAACTTACTTGTACCTTTATGAGGTACCTATTTTGTTATATTTGGAAGGTAGAGGTAAGGTGTACATGGTGGTAATTGTATTATGTTTGAATGAAGGAACATAAAAGGTAGATAGAAACATGAAAGGAACAAACACAATTTGGCTTTTACAATGAAAATAAGAACACAGTTTACACTTTACAGTACGAACGGCCACTGGATAAAGAGGTAACAGCTATCTCTTGAAAAATATTTATTGTTACAGCCCAATCCCTGACCTAGGTTTCATTCTATCAGACCTCAGCAGGAGGAAGTGCAAAACGCACAACACAACTTCCTATAAGAGGAAACAAAAAAAAATACAAGAGAAAAGATTATATGAGCACATGAGAAATTCTAAGAGCGAGTGCAATTTGGCTGGGAAAGGTATTTTCACATACCACAATCAACATGAGACCGACAAATTTATTTACCCTCTGAAGAAAGTTGTACTCCAAATTTTTATTGCTCAAGAAAAATCCATCACCCCTGCTAGATTTGAACCCACAAACATCGGGTCCTGAGGCGAGAACTTTACCCCAAGACTGAAAAGGTTGACTAAAATCCATATTATGATAATTCCCTTTTATATGTTCTATCCACCTTTCTTGTACCTTCTTCCATATTCATTTAAACTTATTTGTTATTAACATTTAATCTTATAGAGGTTTAATTTAAGTTATATTAAATTAAAATATGAATTCAATAGATATAATGGCACCATACAAACTGCTCGACAAGCTATAAAAAAATATTTGGAAGGCTGGGTGGGTCAAGTGGCCGACACGACTTGGACCAACTGCTAGACAAGCTTAAGTATAAGAGTACAAAGTGATAGACACCCAGAAACGACATAGACCAAGTGATCGACACGAGCTGGACCATGTGATAGACAAGCTCCCATATAAGAGGAAAAAGTGATAGACAGCCAAGCGGCCGACACGAGAGGACAAACATCGAGATGAATCCAGTTAAGAGTGGCTCAAGTGACAGACAAGTTATTTCAAAACTAACAAAGTGATAAATATGGGCTTAGAAAGTTGAGTATAAGGATGGTCTGGATCCTCCTAGAAATTGCTGCCCTCCCGACACCCAAGATTTAACTAGCCCAAAAGGGTGAGGTCCACTTATGTGTATAAACTTAAACCATCGTGTTTTTAATTTTAATAATTTACTTACACATTGCACTCTTTAAAATATATTTTCTAACACTAGTTTAGTTATCATTTCAAATAAATAATAGGTTTTGATACATACAATATGGTATCTGAAAATAAAGAATGTTTCTCTGAATGAAACGAGTTATCGTGTATGAGGAAAGGAGACAAACGTTTTGTTATAAATGGTAAAAATCATACTTTAAGAACTAACAAGATGAAATAAAATATTATATAAAAGAGCAACTGCCAGAAACTAAGTTGGTAGCTTATTATCAGGGTTTGATTCCCATCCGGTACAGTGAGGGTGATTTTTCTTAAAAGGTTTTCCACTCTGCCACCATGCAAATTCAGGTGCACTATATATAAATTTAATCTTCCTCATTCTCAACACATTAACGTAATTAGTAAATAAGCGTATAACCCGAACAGGTGGTAAGACACATTGCTACCAAAAAAATCTAATTGAACTAATGGATTAAAGAATAAATGTTGTTATTATAAGATGTGTACTCTCATTTGCATGTAGGGAGAATGTAACCCATTAATTAAATATCACCCTCCGTACACCCGGCCGAATTTGAAGACTGATATCCCCGTCATTGACAGTCCAGTTATTTTGAGAATGACGCCTTAGACCATCAACCATCGAAGCTAAGAACATTTTATTGATGTTGCGTTAGCACCAGGTTTTTTAATGGATTAGAATAAGAAGCTAAGTTATGATGGAATAATCCCGCATTAGTGTAAAGGTTAGATGTAAAAACCACAAGGGTGGTAACTATCAGCCCAATCCACTCAGTCGGAATGATTACTCTTGTTCAAACTACTCTAAAACCTTATTAAACCGCGTGACAAATGGTATGAGTGTATGGTTGTTACAAACTGTCAAATGCAATTAATATCGGCAAATAAAATACTCAACAAAGTTATTTTAAATTTACTATTTAAATATGAGCATTGCTAAAGGTTTTTAAAAGAGCAGAAGTTATTTCGATGCAGATATTGGCCTACATTTGGTGTATTTTATTAGATACTGTGTATGTACTATGTTGAATCGAGTACAGTTCACCAAATAATAATGTTACTGTCATTTTGCAAGATTGTAAATCTAAAGCGTGTGAGCTTGTTTTTAAATCAAGTCAAGAACGCTAGTATAAATATTTTACTAGTATGTAGCTCACGCGTTTGAAAAGGTAGGTACATTTTTGAACATTTTTCCGCTCCCCACCACCCGTCATTCCCTTTGTTCGGTTTCTATATAACCCGCTTCAGGGGTTTACACCTAGCATAGTGTTATTTAGGATGTCAGACAATACTTAGTCCTAGCATAGTGTTATTTAGGAGGTCAAACTACTTACACCTAGCATAGTGTTATTTACGAGGTCAAACAATACATACACCTAGCATAGTGTTATTTACGAGGTCAAACAATACATACACCTAGCATAGTGTTATTTAGGAGGTAAAACAATACTTACACCTAGCATTGTGTTATTTAGGAGGTCAGACAATACCTAAACCTAGCATAGTGTTATTGAGGAGGTCAGACAATACTTAGACCTAGCAAACAGTGTTATTTAGGATTTGAATTAACTGTTCTGTCACTTAGCCCACTCTTCACTGGATGATATCAAAGTTTGTCGAGCAGTTGGTCCTCTCGTGTCGACCACTTGGTTGTCTATCATTTTGTACTCCTATACTTGAGCTTGTCTAACAGTTGGTCCAAGTCGTGTCAGCCACTTGACCCACCAAGCCTTCCAAATAATTGTTTTCATTTTGTCTACCGGTTGGTTGTCTAATCACATGGTCCAGCTCGTGTCGATCACTTGGTCCGTGTCTAGCAGTTTGCTGTCTACCACTTTGTCCTCTCGTGTCGACCACTTTGTTGGCTATCACTTTGCCTGCTCCCATATATAATTATATTCCATTATAAACATTCTCTTAAAAAGTAGGAAATCCAAAATAATAACCTCTCAAACACATATGTTTCTACTATTACAATAAATATAATTAAGCATAGGCCCTTAGGTACATGCAAATTCACATTTGCGTTAATGTGAATTTTTACGTGAGTTCTACTGTTTTCATGAGAACACAAATTTAGTTTTTTTTCTAAATAAACACAATTTATTTGTAATTTGGGCAAATACCACGTCATGCAATATAATTTTCAATGTGATAACACTGAAGATAGCACAAACCAGGGCTTCCCTTTATACAGATTGTTTTTTTTGCTGATTTTAAAGGTATAAAATGGATCACAAGATAAATGAATTTTTCATGGATTTCTTTGTTTTCACCTTTTAACAGATTTCATGCTAGGTCCAAGCAAAGATAGTAATATATATGGTGGTCATGTTTGACAAAATTTTCTTTTCTTTAATTTCATTCCCTTCTTATTTGATAGTAGTTTAGTCTTCTATGATACCATGTTTCAGTGTTATTAGTGTTTGGTCCAAACATAAATTGAAAATTGATTGTTTTGATATTGTTATTTGTAAGATGCGAAGGTAATGATAATGAGAAATTGAGTTTGGCATTATTAAGCATAAAATATTTTGTGCTTATTTACATTTAATTTTTCTTCGAATATGTTATTAAATAGTTAAATACACAATCTGAACAAAAAATGTAGACAGTTATATCCTAGTTTTTTTAAATGAATACTAGTTCGATTCGTATTTACATAAAAAATAACATTATTTTCAGCATATAATGTCATCGCTTTTTGTGAAAAATAACACCACTTTTCCCCTAAAAATAACCTCTCCTTTTGCATGTCTTTAGGCATAACTATGTTCAAGACCAGAAAATAAAGTAGAATTATCAAAAAATTTAAAAATAATTGAGTTTTTATTTCCAATGAAAGTTTAAAACAAGTTTATTTGCGGTTGAGCTGAGGAAGTTTGGATCTGAGAGGATGGGTCAGATTAGCTGTGACAACATTTATATGCATGAAGGATGGAAAAATATGCTGTATAGTAAACAATTTTACAAAACTACTTGGACAGAAGCAAGGACAGTAGTGGTCATATGAGTCACTGCTAGGAAAAGGTAAGGAAACTATTGCCACCCTTAAGGATGGTTGATGAGCAGCTCAGCCTGTACTATGACTAGGTAAAGACAGGAATGAAAGAAGGCACCTTGTGAGGATGTGTGATTGTGACCTCAAACTTCAACATCCTCATGATGAGCAGCTCGGCCTGTACTATGGCATCTCGCATGTTCCAGTACTCGTCCCCTAGCTCAAGAGGCGCAGAGCCTCGATGCAAGGTGTTGTGTGTCACATTGATCACATCACGAATTTTCAAGGGATCATCCTTGACTTTACCAGCCAAGTACAGGGTGGTGGAAGCTATAAGCTACATAAATCAACACACAAAATATAATGTTGGTTATATCATTGTAAATAAACTAATATTATCGAGCAAAATCACTTGAGTGCGGTGATTGTTAATTTTTTACATATAAGTATTAGTTTAAACCAGATCTTCTTAAACTGCGGATCGCAGCCCCATTTGGGATCATGAAAATTTTGGCAAAAATAAAAGGTTTCTGAACATGCAATGACCAAAAATTAATTCAAAATCAAATAGATAGTGATTCCAAGAAGTTTCTGGAATGCTCGCTCGTGTCGCATCACATGACTTCACTGCAGCTTTGGTTCTGAACATACAATGAATTGTAACATATTTATGTTAAAAGATAAAAGTTTTACTAAAAGAGTTAAAATAGGGAAGAATAGAGTGGATAATGGTTCTTTGGAAGTGTTTATAGCTACAGTTGATTTTATGATTGAAAATAATCTTCCCAAAGATTTAATTGTAGGAATTGATCATCTGAAGTGCTTGGAGAGACAGTATCAGAAATACTTCCCTTCAAATGTTGATTCTAAAAAACTAATTTGGGTTCAAAAACCATATGTACTCAATTAATGAAATCAAAACTGTCAGTCATCTGCCACTAAAGGTTTAAAAAGAATTTGCTGAGTTAACAAGGGACACAGCTTTAAAGCTCGAGTTTCCTAAGAAATCGTAAAATTAATTTTGGCTTGGGATTAGACAGAATTTCCAACAATTTCTGGAATGACCCTAAAAATATTTCTTCCATTTTGTACTAGGGATCTATGTGAAGCGACGTTCTCAGCAATGGAGATTATAAAAGCCAAATATTTATCAACCCTGAAAAATGTAGGAGATGTTCTTTGTCCTGCAGTATCAAATATTCAGCCAAGATTTAATTCATTATATAAAAATAAACAAGCACACCCATCCCAATAGTATGCAAATTTGCTTTCGTCTTTAATTAATGGTAAAATAATGTTTACCACAGCACTATTTTAAAATAAAATTCTTTAAAATTTATTATTAGTAATGGTTTGATTTATATACCTATATACCCGGGGTCGCATAAAGATTTCTCAGGAAATAAGGGTTAGCACGTGTAAAAAGTTTAATAAGTCCTGGTTTAAAACATCTCTCTCTCTCTCTCAAAAACAAACAAAAACACAACTAATTTTTCAAAATTATATTTTACTTACATATACATCATAGCCACCAACATCTGCTTCTTTAAAAAACCTATGGAAAAGAATTGAAGCTGTAGCAATGGTCAGTGGTTGAGCATCAAGCTTTATACCTGTAAAAAGTGAATTGATTAATAGGTAGTCTGAAAGTTGTCCATACCTAAATTTAACCATTTCAAAAGTATAGATACTAATAGTTAAATTTTACCTTGTAGTTGTGAAACATATTTTGGCATGCTAGTCAACTAATTGAGGGGTGCTTTCATTTATCTTTTAGAGTGACCAACTTGTTACAAAGCTTACAATTATTTAGCCCTGTATATTCCTTTTATTAGAGGAAATGTGTTACGTTTATGAATTAATTTTTTTCAAAACATTTGTGGATGATAATAAACGTTAACAAAATATGTATTTCAGCACAGAAGGGGGCATTATTAAAACAAAGTTGAATGAATAAAAATTTATCTATATCACTAAAAATATAGCTGGGCCGATCAGCTATTTTGCCGACTAGGCCTATCACCGATGCCGATTATTTTAGTTTTTTGCCGACTAGGCCTATCACCGATGCCGATCATTTGTTTAGTTTTTCAATTTTATACTGTCCATTAGAAGTTTGTTTTAATCAAGTCCAAACAAAAGCTTTAAAGTTGTTCAAAATATATATTTTATTGTTAGGTCTAGTTCTGTATTTAAAACAATCATATTCATAAATAACAAATTTAAATATTGTTTTAAATCTAATTAATAAGGGCACACAGAGTTCTGTACACAAGAAGAATACACATATTTTGTGTTTAATGAAAGAAACTTGGACATGTGTTAATTAAAATTTGGCTTTGGCTTCACATTTATGATTACCTACATTTTTATAGGCATTCTGTAATTCTTTGTCTAAATGAAAACCGGCTTGGGAGTATAGAAAAAAGCTCTTGATAAATGTTTTTGTAATAGCCAACATAATATTACATGCGGTACATTCACTGTTGGGTGGACTTAAAATTGTTATTTAAAAACATCTTGATCTTGTTTGGGTGGAATGAGCGTCTTTTTGTATAAGTGACCGATCCAGTTGTGCTGAAGAGTCTCTGATGCCAATGACCCAGTGTGTGAGATAAGGCACAGTATTTGCTAGCCATTTGTTTTAAATTTGTTTACATTTGAGGAAATGGATTAGATCTAATTCTTTTGTTTCCAAATTGGTATTTTATCTTTATGACTTAAGAATTTAAATTATATATAAACAAATTTAGAATAATCAGTATAAATAACCAGTGATATAAATGCGATCATAGGATCTGCCGATTGTGCCATAACTGGCCAATGATCGGATTGATAATCGGCATCGGCCCAACTATAACTAAAAATAAGGTAGGTATCAATAAATGATATAGTGATCTTAATCTTAGAAAACATTATGGCCATAGAAGATTAATTTTACCTTCTAAGGTTCTGATTTTGTTCACACAATGATTTAATTGCTTTAGAAAATAAAGATTGTAACTAAATAATAATTTATTTTGCTATAGGCCCTACAGTAATGTTAATTCAAATTCAGATGTAATTGATAAACTGTGAAATTTGTCCTAAAATTATGTCAGGTTAAACTACTTGAATGAATCATAATAGCTCTAAAATAATCCTCAGATTCAAAATTTGATTTTGTTTTTCAATATCATAACTGAAAAAGCCTGGTTTTGGATTCTTGAATACCTATAATGAGTCAAGGATTTGAAGCAACCATAACTAGTTTTTGTAATGAAAATGCAACAAAAACAATAAGATGGGATACTTTGTTTATGTGAACTAAATAATCCGTTGCACAATTTCCTTTGAAGATGAAGTAAAGCAGTCAGTCCTATATGTCGATTGTGGCATGTAAAAGAGCCCCGGAAGATATATGTGAAAATACATTTCCCAGCAAAATTGGTAGGTCCTTTCGCCATTGGCTCGCTCATAGAAAATTATTGTGTGCTGATATAATCGGTCAATTCAGAAAGTGCATGTTAAATAATTTGAATAAAATAATAATAAAAGTATTAAAAAAAGTTTCAATTACTTTGATTGATTCATTCTGAATGGGTCACCTTAAATGCTTTTATGGTGGGTCACAAATCACCAAATGGTTAAGTTCAGGGAAACACAAATCACATGAACAAATTAAAATTTCAGGACTCTTACCACATTCAAAAATAAACCTAGCTGCAATGAAATTGTTTTCTTTCTGAGTGTAATCAAATGCTGGTATCTGTCTACTTTTCTCTCTTTGTAACTGTAAAACATCTATCACATCCTTCATGTTTTAAAGATGGTTTTTTTAGGAACCCTGAAAATATATAAAAGATTAGTCAACACAAATTAAAAACATTAATTTATAATGGTAGGGGACTCAAATCTAATAGTATGAAACAAGTCAAATAATAGTTTTCTCAAATCATAATTCAAAATTAGTTTTTAAATCTTGAATATCAAAATTTAAATTCTCAAATCTTTTTTAAAAAAAACAACTTACATTTCAGTAATTAAATGAAAAATTTAAAGGTATAGGCCCTATTACACTTTAATTTTTCATTTAGAGAAAGTGTGTAGTTAATAGCATATAGTACAGAGTTATATTTTAAAACCAATTATAAAGTATTTGTGTACTATATTAATTAAGTTTAGTTTTTAATTTCTTGATGTGTTTAATAGTTTATTAAGTTGTTCCTGCTGTAACAAAGAACTGTAAATAAGTTTTTATTTGTTAGACAATGTTGAGTATATGGTGTAACGTTATAACCTTGAGTAGGTGAATGTACTTTCAGGAATGATGCATTGGCATTGTATCGTATTTCACTTAAAGATACCAAATCATTAAACATGTAATAGGATTTTAAGGATTAAGGAGGTTATATATGAATGAAGTGTACCCGGATTTGTGTGAAGGTAGAGTGGAAAACTATTTTGAAAAACCACCTTCAATACCCCCCGACTAAGATTTGAACCTCAATCTCTCCATCATCAGCAGTCCAGTCTACTGCAAAAGTAGCACCATAGACCATGCGGCGACTGAAGCGGTTGCTCCTCTAATTATATTTATTTGAAATTATTTTATTTTTACAACATCTATACAGCTCAATAAAGCCTAAATATTAACGTACTAGAACAACACATTGATTGATCCATGATTCCTTACGATATGGCCTCTTATACTTAGACCTACAAAAAGTCAAATTGTTTATTTTGTGAATATCATTTGAGATTCTAATTTATTATCAAATGGAACAATAACAAGGTTAAGTAAAGTCAGCCAAGTAGGCTAGTAGTTTCCGAATGAAGTTTAGGTTTTAAAAACTAGGTTGGGGAAGAGCCTTAATAATATATTTATGGGTCATCCTCAAATTGAGGGACAGATAGGCAATACAAAAATAAAAAATTCAAGAAAAGGATAATTTATTGCTTGATTACACAAAATGTATTAAAGTAGTAAGTAATACCAGAAGAGTTTGATTTCACTTTTTTCTTCCCCCCACTCCCCAAAGTGGCTACCCATAATCCATCACTTCACTAACGCTGTTTCAGATGCACATAAATATGTTATAATCTCTCAAATTTAAATGAAATAGGTCTTATGTATTTTTACTAAGTAGGCCTATAGACTACCATTTTTTGAACAATAATATAAAAAAATTATACATTTTTCTTAATTTATTGGAACTAGGATTTTGTAAGTGAAGAATCATATAAAATTCATAGGTTAGTAATGTTTAATTTTTCAAAATCCAAAGAAAATTAAGTTTACATTTACCATTTTTTATTTGTTTTGAATAGCTCAAATGTTAAAAATAAATATATATTTTTTTACTAAAACTGTTAATGAGAAGAAACATTATTATTATTATTATTAGCACCGCGTCTTACTACCCGTTCGGGTTATACGCACTTACGCTGATGTGTAATGGTAGGGTGATTGTGAGATGAAATGAAGGACCTACAGTTTAACGTGGAATCCGAACCACGGTGGAGGCCTGGCATTCCCCACATTCACAAGATGTGAGAAGAAATAAGTGATTTTATCGTCATTAGCAAAGTGACATGGCCATTAGTGAAATGATGTTTGGGAAAACAGAACGAGTTAATTTGGCCTTTGTGGAGCAAAATTTGGCTAAATAAAAGTTAGGCTACACCATAATTTTATATGCACATTTTTATAAAAAACAATAAATTTTATACTTTGTATTTTATACTTTACACTTTGTCATTCTAAAAAACATAAGCGATTCAACAAAACTAAATATTAATAACACAAACGAAAATGGCCATAGGCCTAGTAACTGAAAAAAAACTTATCAAGTGTTGGTGGTGCTATAAATTATTAGTTTTAAATTACAAATTGGCAAACATTTACAATTTAGCAAAGTTTTGGAATTTATAGAAAATATGATTTCCCATCCCTTAAGAACAATATTTGAATTTGAAAGAACTTCAACTATTTGATTAGGCCTACCTACATTGATTGGCCATTTTTCATGAAAATTCTGTAGGAATAAATATAATAGGCTAATAGAGTTTAGTATTTCTAAACGTGAAGAGAGTAACTAAAATTATTTTCTTCATATTCTAATTAATAGTTAATTTAGCACCGCCCCTTACTACCAATTTGGGTTATTCGCTTCCTTCTTATTGGTTTTTGTCAAAGTAGTAAGGGTCATTTCGTGGGCATCAAATTTTAATTTTTTTCATTACAAAATTCCTTAACTAATATTTCTAAAAAGATATATATATTTAAAAAAATAATCTTGTATTTGATGCTTTATTCAAAATGATAATAAATGTTTAAATTTTAAGGCTATAAATTCTTAAACTTGTGTTAAGGGTGTGACAAATTTTGGACAAAGTAATGCATGTTCATCTATTTTCTGTTTAAACTGTGTGAATTATTATGAGTAAAACAAAAAGTAATGCTGATTTAATAAATTATTCTTAAAATGCTGTATATAGAGTTTAAAAACATGAAGATAAAAAGCATAATTATTTAATTAATGAAAAAAATCATACTTGGTTACAGGTATGACTCAGTGCGTAATAATTTATATTAAAATGAAATTACTATAATAAATATCTAATAATGTACTTGTATTTAATATGCTAGGTCAATTCAAGTAACACATTCATTTTGCTTATAATAAACTATTTTACAAAACACATTTTTTTCAGAATTCGTATACAAGCTATATTGCACAAACTGCACTGCGATTTAAAATAATATTCCTAATGTATGTTTAGTTTGGATAAATCTGCAAACACATACACGCCTACTTATAACATACATACTTCTCAGAAAGTGAATCAAAATTATGTTTACTCGCCATTAAATGTTAATCTCTAAAGAAAGCACGTAAAAAATGCTGTCTCACATAGCCTTTAATCATGGATCTGAAAGAATCCCTGTTATTTGATGCAGTGGCAGGAAGAAGTGTCATCATCGTTCATTCTGGAAATGTTTTTCTAATCACATTTCTTTAAAAACATAATTTTTTATTTCACCCTCCTCATCTACACTACTTTGACAGATACCCATGTACTTATGAGTTCGATTTTTTTCCCCCTCCCCAAGTCCATAAAATTTCACCAATACATAAGTTCCGGGTTTCAAATTTTAGTCTTCAGCAACTGATATGATGCTGGCATCTGCTATTTCAGATTCTTCTTTGTATTTGCTTTCATCTGAATCAGTAGAATCATCACTGTACACATTTTCATAGCAAGGAGATTTTGTTGAGCCAAAGACACAACATTTCTGAAGCTCTGACAATGTTGTGAGAGCAGTGAGGAGAATACATTTATCTGCAACTCCAATATAGTGTTTTGACTGCAAAAAAGGAATGGCATTCACCTTGCTCCACTTGAAGTTCAGCATTTCTTAATCATATAAAATCGTGTCATGTGACACATACAATATATTTACACCACTGATCACTCTTGAAGCAGTCGAATAACTGTTGAGATGAATTCACTGTTGCCCTCAGTGACTTAACTTCATTCCATACTTTATGCTTCAGCATTCCACCAACCCCATCAACAGCACCCTTGTCGTGGGATGTCGCAAAAAAAAAAAGTACCATTCTCGGCACACCAAAATCATTTTCCCAAAAGCACAGATTATACAGTGTGTATTTGTTCTTGAACTGTGCTGCACACCCATCAGGAAATGTGATAATTTTCTTTATTTTATGGAATTCATTTCTTAGGGTTTTAATGATGTTCTTCAGCATTGCCCACACTGCTACCTTACTGTGAGATAGGTCATCGCTTATAATGGCAAATGACCGTGTGATACTGTATTTAACCTACACACAGCATGTGAAAATAGTGATACGTTCATGGGTCCAGTGCACACTATGTATCTCGTCTTGATAAACTACTGCATAATTTCTCAGCAAACTCAATTTTCAGTAAAGTTTCGTCATCTGCGACACTGGATCTTTTTCGTTGGGCCATAAACAAAATAATGAACTTTGAAGCTAAGTAGTTGCATTTCAAGTTCATTTAATGCATCTTCAATTGAACACTCTATGTCTACAACTTTTTGTCGACTATCAATGTCTTTCCATTATTTCCATACGATTAACTTATCTGTGTTAAATGGGAGAGGCAAAATATCTTTAATGTTGTATGTGCCCTTATGGCACATGCCACTCATACATTTTTCATTTGTAATGACACAGCATATTTGCTGAAGCAAGTCTTTACTTTTCGCGGGGAGGTTTTCAGATGATTTATTCGAAACGATTCAAGAAGAAACCCAAAATTTGCACAATAGCAACATACACAAAAGTTATTAGGAAGGTTTGACGACGGTAGCACATGGAGTGGTCCGAGTTCAAAGAATGTTTATTATTATTATTAACACCGCATCTTACTATCCGTTCAGGTTATACGCTTAAGTACTAATTACACTAACTAATGGATTAGGAATTGGGAATGTTGAATTTAAAGGAAGTGAACCCGCCTTTGCGTGTAGGGAGAATGTAAAACCATCTAGGAAAAACCACCCCAGTTCACCCGACCGAGATTCGAACCTCGATCACCTCGTCCTCAGCAGTCGAGCTCAACACGACTAGCGGGTTAGCTAACTACGCCACCGAGGTGGGTTTAAAAGAATGTTGACTCGTCAAGTTTCGTATCAGGATTTTCTGACATAAATATGGCAAAGGCCTCTATTATGGTCATCACCATGTGTTTCTTCTGTCTGGTTTAGCGTTTTCCTGTGACTGGATCTTTCACTGCTTTATCATCCCACTTTCCTGGTGCTTGACGACTAATGCCATCTCTTTGGTAGAACTGATGAGCTTTATTTCTAATTTCTTGATCGATTGCATTCCAAGGTTTTGACCAAGACTCCATTTCACTGGTGTATGAGAGCATCTGTTTTGAAAAGCCAGGAATTGTGTCACAAGCAAGTTTATTCACTACAGTTGTTATTTTCATATGACTAAATAAGCAAATGTCTTTTCACTCGATTCAGTGCCTTCCCCAATGATTGAGGACATTTGTTGGATCCAAGTTGACTTGATGTACCACTTCCACTACCTTTTGTAAACCTCTTGTTTAAATATTAGGAAGCGCGGTGGGGAATATCAGTCAAGAAGTTTACTTGAGAATAACAATGTTTGATTTATATTAAGAACAACCAAAAATTAAGATACATAATGAGAACATAAATACAATGGAACCACGTGAAGCGCTTATCATCCCAGATATTGAAATAACTCCATTTAGAAAAAGGATGTTATTGACTTTACAATACATAAACAATTGATAAATATATATAGTAATCGAGCTGGTTGCCAGTACAACAAGCGTGTTAGACATAGGAACGGGATGAATACAATCATAAATCCCAAGGTACAAATATAAGCGTCAGCATGGAAGTCTATGATTCAAATTTTGTATATCTCATGCATTTAGTGTGAAAAGCATTAAAATAATTATAAATCTTGGTAAATAAATATATATATATATATATATACATATATCTTTTGCATAGAAGCTCAAGTTTAAGGTCCATTTAACTTGCCCATTAAGTGTGAAATGAAAAAAACTTCATTATAACTCTTAACAAAAAACATATTAACATTAGAACTATTAACTCAAAGTTAAATATGTATGCGTCTCAAAGCAAATTAAATAAACATGGTGTTGACCGGCAACAAAAAAAAAAGACCTATCTTTGGACCAAGTCTGAAGACTAAGATATAACAACAACATCTACCCAAAACTTTCCTTTACTATCTAAAAAGAAAATAACAGCAGCATCAACTATTTAGACCTCAATATCACTAAAAATTGTCATAACAGACTTGTATAAAAATTTTTCAGAAAACCCACTCACACTGACGCGATAATACCTTACAATTCAAACCATCCCATCTCTCACAAACTTGCCGCTTTTAATAGCTTAATTCATCGTTTACTTCACATTCCTCTCGACAAAAACAACTATAAAACAGAACTCAACATCATCAAACAAATCGCAACCAACAATGGATATTCCCATTCTACCATCTATAAGATCTTACAAAACCATAAAAAGAAACTTCAATCGGATAACTTCTCCACTACCCTTACTAATAATAACATAAACACCACTAAACGGAAGAAATGGCTCAAATTTAACTACATTGGTCCGGAAACACATCGTATCACTAACATCATCAAAAATCACAATTCTAATATTGCTTTTACAACCAATAATAATATCAAGAAGAACCTTAACAATAGTAACCTAAACAAAAGTGACATATATTAGAAAAATGGAATTTATCAACTCACATGTGAATGTAACAGCATTTACATTGGCAAAACTGGACAAAACTTTAGAACACGCTACAAAGAACACATTTCGGATTTCAAATTTAATAGAACCAAATCGAAGTTTGCCGAACATCTAAAATATTCCAACCACCAACCTAAACCCATTGAACAGTGTCTCAAACCCCTATATTTCGCTCACAAAGGACCCAAGTTAAACATAGCTGAAAATTTTTCATTCATGAAGCTACTCTTCAGAAAAAGCTCATCCTTAACAAACAACTTCAATTGTCCAATCAAATTTTAGTTAATACTTTAAAACGTCTACCTAAACACACTAGCATTATCTAACCCTTTTTCCTGCTCTACCCTCCATCGTAGCTTAATGGCCCGTCCGAGCCGGAGCCAAGAAGACTTAGACCATTTTTCTTCCTTAATCCTATCCAATTTTTTCTCCATTCTCCGTTCATCACATACACACCCTCTTCTTCATAATTCTTACACTCACTCATCTATTTACATTCCCCATTAGGTTGGCTGCATTGCTCTTTCCACTTTATATTACATCTGCAACACTTCACACATTTCAGTCCACAACCCTTGTTAGTTCTCATCGTGTCTCAACACCTATTCGGAGTAAGTCTGCTTGTTTTCACTTTAAGTCATTATGCATAGTAACTTTTCTTTTCTCAATCTAACATTATATTTTTCCATTACTTTATAGCAAGCTTCTTAATTTTAATTTCAGCTCCATGATTATGGTGTGTCTACTACTGTAGCACCGAAACATGTCGGGATAATAGAGCACCTGTAAACAACATCATTACAGTTCACCAAAAAAGGAGTAAGGGAAGTTTAATCCTTATGACAGGACTTAGATAATTGGTTATACGACCTCCCTTGTTTTTCATGTAATCTTATAAACCATTAAGTTGTTTTTACATTTTTCTCATTTAACTCTTACACTATTGTTTATTTTATAACCAGGCTAAAAACATCATTTGACTATCTCTCAACTTAAAATCTTTTCAATTATGTTCACAGTTTATGTTATTTTTTCAAGTTTTAATTCATTTTAATTCATTTTACACTGTTTACATTCAACGTTTAGCTACTACTTTTTATTAAGTTCTACTTTATTCAATTTAATTCTAATTTTTAGATTTACAATTGGTTAAATTTTCATTCATATTGCTGTAATTTACTTTAAAAGTGAGTTAACCCATTTCTATTCTACTTGTATTCTTACTCAATTTTAAGGTTGTTTCTGGTTACTAGCGCCTGTTATTTTAATTACTACTGTGTACATTATTTTTATTATTCTCCTGACTTGCGGCTTACTGTTAAATATTTAACCATTTATATAACAACACTCCAGTGTTTAACCTTTTTACTCATATCATTGTATGTTTTATCTAATGCTTTGACTTTAATTAAAAACAATGCTATGACGCATTAACAATCACTTCTTATATTCAACTTTTTGCATTCTATTTATCCGTATTATCAAACATTATCTAAGTCTGTATTATTTTATCATAAGATATAAGTGCCCTGTCCACAACATTAGGAAAGTTAACTAAATAATCCCACATACCATACAATACAGTAAGTTAATGATACCAAAGAAGGGACGAGTGGTAAGCCTGAGACTCAAGGTTTGCCATATAGTGACCTGAATATATATGTACCAAATAAAGTATTATTGTAAAGAATTATAGAATGTAATCTCACATAAGGAGTCAGAAAGGCGACCGCATTTGCAATGAGCTGCGTGAAAAATCAAAACATTACAATGTTAGTGTTTATAAGAATTTAAATACAAAGCAATAATTTTGTCAAGATAACCCCCCATTATGCCGAAAATGAATTTTGGTTACTAAATAATAGATCCCGGCCTTAAGTCGCCGCCCTCACCTTGGTTAGTCGTTGGTACAATGAGTGACCATTGAAAACAAGCGTCCCAAAATATACCCATGATTGTATTGACAGAGAGAAGGTGCAAGGGAAGGAGGGGGTAGGAGGAAAGAACATAAACACAACAAGAAACAAGAAAAGAAGGAACTGGTAACTCATAGAAAGACCTAGACTGCTCTAGTGGCGCAGCTCGATGCGGCCACGCGGAACCTCATTATTTTGTTTCCAGCTGGGCGTGGATTGATCCCCGGGCAGTCAGTTGAACGAAAGCTCCACTTAGTCAGTTGAGTAGTGTCAGAGAGCAGAGGTCGGTCCACGTGCTCTAGTGCTGGAGTTAATCGGGGGTTGAGGGGTTTGGTGAGTGTTGCTCCATTTGAATTAACTTGAACTTGTAACTCGTTACACTTTAAGCTGTTCTCTGTTCTTTTCTCTTCTGTCTACTTTTTTGTTGATGTTCTGCATCTTTTTTTAAACTTTAAATTTCTTTTACTATTGGATGATTTTTCTTTCTGTTTCTCTCTTTCCCTTTCTTTCAATAAATGTGCTTGTAATTTTTCAGGATGTAACATTACTTTTTGCAGTAACATTTTATAGCATATTATTTACTTTCCTCTTTAACAAAAAATATGTGTAGATTATGTTACGGGTGTAACAGAGGTGCACATAATAGAAAACTATTTTGTAAGTATAAACCAGCTTACCTTTTAAGAAATATCTCTTGTTTCTAATAATAGAAATAACACCACATGTGTACCTAGTCTTACAACAATGGAAAATAACATGGGTGATTAATAAATGGTACTAACACAACAATATTATTTTTACCAAATCTGCATGCATGTGAACAAATCAACTCTGTTTAGAGCAAAAAAATAAATTTACAAAAAAAACATTAAAAAAACATTCTTTGTAAAAACTGTGAAATACATTTGTTTCTTTATCTTGAAATCATAAATAGTAATGCCATAAAGAAATATTTAAAATCCAATGGTTGGGATCATTTTTGCATGCATTTTTCCTTACTACCCGTTTGGGTTATATGCTTTTTCTTAAATTTGTTTTTGTCAAAGTAGTATGCCTATTATTACATGAAACCATAAAGTAGAAATAAAATATTTTTAAGTATAGTAAATTATGAAGCTTCAACCAAATATTTGCATTGGTGACGTTTTAAAGGTTGGGTCTAATTTGAATACAAATATTTGTAGTAACAGTAGGCCTAATTGTCACTGTATTAAATAAATTGCTAATCAATTACATTGGGAATTTCAGTTTACTTCCCATATGTGAGCTATGTGACTTTCATTAGTTTTACATCTAATTGATATTAGCGAGGTGATTTCCTATTTTTTTACTAAACAACATTAGCGAAGTGATGTTTGTGGCGAACTTTTGAGTTTCATAACCATAATATAAATATAAAGTGACAAACAAACAATGAGGGTAGTTAGTTCCTGCTTCCATTTACGTTCAATTGAATTGGTAATGACTTATTTATTTCAAAAACTCCAAATGATATTCACATTAGCGAAGTGATTTGCAATTAACATACTCCATACAATTAAACTGAATTTTTTGTCCGTTGACCAAATTATATTGAATAAACATTTAACTAATGAAATAACAAGAAATGGTAGTTAAAGAGCTAATGAAGAACAGCATAGCATTATGTAAAGTTTTAGCGCCAAATTCTAAATATCGTGTTTGCCCAATGCATTACTTTGGGACAAACAAACACCAATTAGTGTGTCGAGATTCATGAATAATTGATTAAAATTGATTTTTCAAACGAAAATAACAGTAAGCCTATTACAGGTATATTTTATCGTGGTTATATATTTTTTACTTTTTTTTTCTCTTTATTTTCGCATACAAATTTAAACTTTGAAATTAAGAGGTGGAGACAGTTAGTGAAGTGATGCAAGGGACCCTTAATAATTATTTGGTCTAATTTGTTTTTAATATTATCATCTTTAAATGTTTCTATCAAGTTTTATACACTTTTTACTACAAAAAAAATGTGTTGCTTGCTTTGAAATAAAATATGTATATAGGCAGGAGACATGAATTGTCCCTCAATTTGAGAATGACCCTTATGCAGTATTTAATCTTAAAATAAATTTTACTTTATTTTAATATTTGACTTCTGGTGGGTGTATCAGCTCAGATATTTTACTATGTTTTCAGATGAGTTCTGATTTAGCCTTATAAGTGTGTGTTTGCTGAATGTAAAATCATTAGTAGATGTGCATGTATGTTTTATTTTGGATAAGTAAAGATTAGCTATGTCACAATTTTCAAGAAATGTATCTGTTGAGAGAAAACGAAGTATGGTCACTGCAGAAGATTATTATGCATTAATCATCTCTATAGGCCTTAATGTACATAAGGTTTTGGACACACATGAAATTTAACAGGGTTTTCAACAATGTTTGTCCCTGTGTCACTTAGGTGAGTTTGGTTTTGAATTGTTAGTTACAACACAGCTTTTTGATAATCTTGAATTTAGTATATGATAGCATACGATTTGTGGCTTTTTTCTTAAGAAAAAATTTCACCTAAAGATGATGCTTCCTGTTCTTAGGTTTCGTCACTACTATTTATCTAATCCATTTCCCAAGAAATGTTATTACCTAATAGCAGTGGAGCCTATATCAAATGTTTTAAGATGCTTATTGTGATTTATAATGCTAGGTGGTCATATTGTTTTTCATAACAATCCCTTTTTACAAAATAAGGGATTTGTGTAATAGAAGTAAATAAATTTTAGAAATTTTGAACAGTGAAACAGGTAAATAGTACAAGCTTTTCCAACATTAAAAAATACATAGAAATAAAGCAACACAAAATAAAAATATATTTCCCATTCATTATTTCTTTTTCATGCTTGTGATTCTCTAGAATAGGCTACTAAGGAATTTAAAGTGCCCTACCTTGCAATTTCAATTATTTGTTTTTATTTTAAATTTAATTTAATTTTTGGTCGTAAATAAACCAATTCAATAATCTAATAAAATACTATGGCTCCCTATGAAACCATTAACAAAGCAATTAAGCATAAAGACGATAAGACGCTGAAGTTTTGAATAAAGTACCGTGCTGAACTATTCCACATCCCCATAACTGTATAATCTAGTTAGTTTGGGGTGTTGCGCAGACTTGCAACACCATATCTAAGTAACTAAATTGACTGAATAATTCAGAGAATGATCCAAAGAATGCGCTATATATATATATATATAAATAAAATAAAGTCTCTTTTTTTATAGCGCATTCTTTGAATTAATTAAACACTTCAGTTAACATTATATGTGTATGTGTGTTGCAAAACTGCCCTTATCCATTATAGTATAATTTTAAGGAAATAAAAAAACTGTAATATGTTTATTTATGTTTAGATTCTTATGAAACTTTATCTTCACCTTTATATCAACCTGGGCCGATTTGGTAACATTCACAAATATTTACCATACGCTTTGGATAATAATTAGAAATATATTTTGGAAAAGGACAGTTTTGTAGTGCTCCAATGGAAAAGGGTAGTTTTGCAGGTACATACATTGAAATATGCCAGTTTTGAAATAAAACATAAGTGTTAAGTACAACAATCTATTGGTACAAAATTATTAGTATTTATTCAATAAAAATAAGACTAATTTGTGAATCGAATTTTAAAACAGATTTATACATATCTAAAACGTTTTAGGGTGGTCCTTATGCTTAAGGCACTCCAGCCTCTATGGTAGAATTACTGCCACGACCACTTTTGTTTTTTTAGATATAAGGCCTTAAAGAGGGATGAATGAATTTATCATCCGAACTAGCCTTATGTTTAAAGCGCTACAGCGTCTAATCCAGAATTTCCGCCACGTCCACAAATGATTACTCTTATACATAAAATATTTTTCTTTCACACCATATAATTTTAAATAGGCCTTGTCATCCTTGTTTTCAAGATAAAAGGCCTTAAAGAGGGAGATGAATGGACTTATCATATAAAATAATCATATTTTAAGGGGGGTTCTTGTGTCCAAGCCACCCCAGCTTCTGGTCAATAATTTCTGTCACGTCCACATATGATGACTTTTATATTTAAAAAATCTCTTTCACCCTTGTTTGCACTTGTTTTCAAAGTAGTTGGCGATAAAGAGGGAGATGAATGGATTCATTATCTAAGATAGACTTATGATTAAGGTGCTCCAGCCAAGGCCGTAGCCTAGGGGGGTTTTGGAGGTTCAAACCCCCTCAGAAACTTTATGAAAAAAATATGACTTTATTTATGGTTCAAACAATAACAAAATTAAGATACAAGTACAAATTAGGGGATTGTGTTAACATAAAAAGCACTTCAGGGAGCTTTTAGAGGTGTTTAGTATTTATAATTTTTTTCTAGCCTTCGGTAGTTATGGTGTTATATTGCCGAAAAAACACTTCAAATAATTTTTAGAGGTGTTTAATATTTAGAATTTTTCCTAGCTTACAGCAGTTAGAATGTTGTGTTTCCATAAAAAAAAAAATCAAATAGCTTCTAGAGTTGTTTAATATTTATAAAATTAATAGGTTTAATTATTTATTTTATTCTGCTTTGTAATAAACCAGTGTGCTTAAAAAAGGTGTGGAGGTTGTGCAAAACCAGTACATATAAGGCATTTTTTTGTATGAACTAGTAAATAAATAATAATTTAACGTCATCCTTCTAGTTACCTACGGAGTATTGTCATATCGCGGAGTGGGATCCTAATATTTCAAGAAAAACGTGTTAATATGCTTGAAATATTAAGTTTTGACAGTTTGGAATAATTTATAATAGTAAAAAGTATTACTAATCGCATATGATAATACTTTAACTTAAACCTGGATAACTTATATTAAAATTTCGAACATCATTTTAATATTTACGTTTCTTTGTGATTTTGGTGAGTTGTTTAAATGCTGCGAACATACAAATTTTTCTAATAAATAATTATAACATGAGTAAGGTATCATTTGATTCTCCATATCCTTGTGAAGGAAAAGATTGTAGAGAATCATTTATTACTTGCTATTTCGTTTGAATAAAATTGTCATATATACTGAATTTTATCCACCATCACCCTATAGGTTACTACAGCTGTTTGTGAATATGTTTTTTCAATGGCTGGGTTCGTGTTTTAAGTGAAACTTTAACTAGTGTAGACTATGTAATACAACTGGACCCTTTATTAAAAACGTTGACAATTCTCTCCAAAATCTATTACACTAATAAGTAGGTCCCCTAGAATAGAACTAGTACAGAAAAAGGGTATATTTTACACAACAGAGCATAGGCGTGTGCCGAGCTAATGTGAATTAGTTTTCACAAGTGCGTGGCTATGTACCCTTGTAAAGGAATATCATCTATTAATTAATTTAACTACTGCCTGGATTTCCCATGTTCAAGTCCGATGAGAGTAAGGTTCATTACCGGGTCTTATTAAATTGGTTTAAGTTTGATTCACACTGGTAGGACTGTGCTCAGGCCGTGCTGGGACTGTGTCGTGTCACTACCATTCACACTGGTAGGACTGTGCTGGGACTGTGTCGTGTCGCTACCATTCACACTGATAGGACTGTGCTGAGACTGTGCTGTTAGCGCTACTGTTTTGCTCATCGGCAATTGTAGACATAGATCAGAGGAAAATGTGATTGTTGTATGTTGGCTTTATCTTATTTCACTTGATAAAAAGAGGAGAAAACGAAGAAAATACTGGGTTTATAATGTGTTTAGAGCAAGAGAAGAAGGAGAATTCCACAATATATTTGGGCGACTCAGAGATGACCATCAAAAGTTTCACAACTATTTTAAAATGAGTGTCCCGAAGTTGGAAAACTTACAGAAACCCCTTGCATTCAGTTTGTCAGCTATCTCCTTCCAAATATTTTCTTTAGTGAGATTATTATCATAATCTTTATGCTGCGAATTATACAATCATTAATACTCCTAAACCAAAATTATTAAGTTTTCTTCATCCATAGTTTTGGCTTATAGCACACAACTGTGTTAACAATGTTGGAATGTTCTGCAGCCCTGTCAGATTGTAGATAAAAACCTTCGTGAAGGTTCGCCGCTTGCCGGAAGAAGCCGAAGTAGGTGAAACGACACTAAGACGACATTAGGGCGACATCATCTACATTCACACTGATAAGACTGTGTTGGGACTGTGTTCGTACCGTGCTGGACTGTGATCTTGGGAAATCACTTTTGAAACTATCCAAGACGACACCGTCACAGCACGGTCTGAGCACAGTCCTATGAGTGTGAATCAAAAACGGTCTTACAAGGTAACTCTTATGGGAATGACCAGAGCCCTGCGTTTGTGGAGTTCGCGATAATTCGCGAATGTTTGATATGGCATTTTTTCTTTCAGATGTTCACATTTCAGGTTACCCTGATTGCAAATATATGCTCAGAATTGTCGCGATAATTCGCGATTTTAAATTATGTCCGCGATAATCGCGATTTAGTCGCGATTTTCGGCATTCGCGCTAATATTTTGGGATATTGAAAAATAAAAATTGAAAGTTTTGATGGCAGAGAGTGATGGCATCGAAAGTTTAAAAATTGAGAATGTGCTGCTAGGGCTGAAGACAGACAGTATGTTCAGTGACTTCGCAACAAAGTGTTTGCAAGCATTGTTGCTGCCGATTTCAAATGCAGATTCAGAACGATATTTTTCTAGGTATAGTTTAGTAGTTACAGACCACAGAACCACAATGAAAGTGGATAACATTGTTACCAGCTGCATGTTGCAGTTTGGTGATGTTGAGTAGTTACTTTGTATTTTTCTAGCCTAAATTGAGATTTAAAAACATAGTCACAATTTTTGTGAAGTAACAAGATTATTTTTGTGTAATATTTTTTCTTTGTGACTTGTACATACTTTTCCCGGACCAGCTGCCGCTAAATCTTACTTTTTTAATAAGTTGACAGAACATTTTTTTGCGGACTAGTGTTTTTTTACCGTTTTGTCCAAACAAAATGTAATTTTTTGTTTTCACTTTAATATGTTTAGTTTACCTGTTTCAAACATTGCCCTGGAAGTCTAGTTTTAACCCAACAAAGTCACCTTAATTACGAAAGTTTGGTAAAAACCACTTTTTTTAAACTTTTTGTCTTAATTCGATAATTTCGTCGCAAAAATAGGATTTTTGTAATTCACCGCTTATTCACCGCTTTTGGGAAACTTAAAAACGAAATTGGGCTTTTTTATTCACCATAAAAGCAGGGCTCTGGGAATGACCTATTCGAGATTGTTGGCAGCACGACACAGTCCCAGCACGGTCTACGCACAGTCCTATCAGTGTGAATCAACCTTTAGAGTGCTAAATCCCCTTCCGAGAAAGAGTTCTAAGGTCTGGCGTGCTAATGTTTCCCCCCTAACCCCCCTTTATCTTACATGGCTGGTTACGCATGCGCGGTCTTCCTGAGGTGTGAGTGGCTCAATTTTCCACCCCTTCTCAACCCTTGCTCTAATCCCTGCCTGGGAGCGCCGGCTAATTTATCTAGTAGTTCTACATCAGTGTGTTAGAGAGAGACCTTTTCTTCAGACCTACTACAGCATGGTTGACTAATCCTTGTCGTGTTCTGCTGCACCGTAGCTGGACGCTATGGCGTCCTGTGAAGTAGAGCTTCAGGTCAACCACAGGTGTTTTGCATACTCATTATCTTCTACTGCTGGTGCACTCCATGCACATTCCACCTGTACTACCACTGGTGCACTCCGTGCACAGTCCACCTACTCTACTGCTGGTGCACCTCGAGCTCATTCCACCTACTCTACTGCTGGTGCATTTCTTGCTCGTGTGCCTGCCATTTACGAGGATTAGGGTAGGGAACCTCAAGTTAATCCAACCGAGGAGTTTCAACCTTCTGGTGGACTGGTTGAATTGCGCTCTTTTGGAGCCCTCTACACCAATGTTGAATACTTTACTGTAATCAAAGAGTGAAACTAGGTATAGTAATATGCTGTGTTCTAGTATAGCACGTAATTTAAGATGGGTCTCAAGCCAGGCTTCCTTGGGGTAGACAGTAGGCCCATTTAGATGTATTAGTTGGGCGTTTAGGTTGTTAAGGCTCCCTCTGAGCTGTTACGCTGTGTGATTTCTGTGAAGCTGGTGTGTACTCAATATAGTGGGCCTCACCCTTTCTCGTCACCAGCCAGATAGGATTAAATATTTGTCCTAGCTATATTGTCTGTAAGGACCTATCTCGATATTTATTGTAGGTTTATTTAAATGACGTGTGTGGCCTTGCCAGTATTATAAGTGTATGTATATTTGTATTCAGACAGTTAGTTACCTGTCGTTTGTTCAGCTTTAGGTTAGCTAGATATTTAGTGATGCTGAAGCTACGCGCAGTCACCACGTATATTTATATAGAGTTGGTAACGCTGTAGCGTTTAGCTAGTTAAGGAATTTACCTAGTGGATCTAGTATGAGGACGAGTGCCTTCTGTCATCGGGAGGACCAGGAAATAATTAATGGCCTAATTAGGCTGGTGGTGTCAGTGGTTGAACCCATTTTACTGTTAGCTCTTTAACTTTGTTGCTGCCTGATCATACGGGTGTGTCACGTAGGCACGACAACTTAGTTGCTCGCAGTGTTCTCTTGTTTTCTATCCCCGTAGGCGGGCTCCTTAAGCCACGTTCCAGCGGGCGTCAAAGCCTAATTAATGTACACCTTTATTATATACGTTTATAATGTAGGCCCTACTCAGTATTGGGTAGCCATAACTAATACAATGGATTCCCATTTGGGACATTTAAATCTACTAATTGGTGGAATATGGTTATTTCCCCAGGATGGTAGGCAGGACGTACTCTTCGTTTAACTGACACTGTCATACTGCTCAGTTAAGAAATTTAATCCATACGTAATTGAGTCTTCTAAGTGTAATGGGAGTTGTTCGTCCTTTCAGTCATGGAGCTATTAGACTGACAAAACTTTGTAAACACCCTCTAATCCACTAAAGGATTGTGTATTGTATGTGCTTAGTAAAATTGTTACTTACCTCGCTATGTCTGCTCTGTCAATTTGCACCTCCCCCTTTTTATATTCCTGTAAGGTAGGGTGCAGGCGTGACAGTTAGTTGCAAGAAGGTCTTACATAGCCACTGAGATTTTAGTTTTTAAACACTAGGCTACCACAGTTGTGCGGGAATATTTTTTTTCTCAACGAATAGGTTCATGTTTCAAGTGAAACTTTAATAACTGTAGGGTAAGGGACTTAATACAAATATGCCTAGACCTTTATGAAGTGCTCAAAAATGGAATTAAAAATGCAGGTAAAATTTGTTTTACCACATATATATGCAATGTTTAAATAAATAGAGCATTGTAAAGGCCCACTTTTCAATGGATATGACAGGCTACCAAAATATAGGCTAAGCGTTCTTTTTATTCTTTTGGCCAAACTATTCAATAATCAAATAATATTGCATTAATATTGGGTTTAATACTAACGATTACCATAAGTATATATATTTTCATTTATTCGTTTCATAACTCCAATAGCTAGGCTTTAATTTGTTATTTTAAAATATATCTCCAATAATCTCTAACAAATCAGTGTCAATAGTTTTCATAAGTCTAAAACTTCTTTTTTTAAATCTAGCTCTACAAATTCTTCGAAATAATTATTTCTTGTTCAAAATGTAGGAATTTTACGTTTGTTAAAAGACTCCAGCATATCATAAATATATTAATCTGAATTAAATAGAATCATTAAACTTTATCTTAACTAAATCCAACAACACATATTGGAATGTTTTGAATAGTCAGTTGACAGAGTGGTGGCCATGTTATTCTCTACAGTAATTAACTTGAGGTTTACTCACTAACCTCCACACTTTCTTCGAGTTAGTGAAACCTGAAGTTTAAGCTCAGGTTATGCAATAACTTAACATTGAAACAACTAATAAACATGTTAAGCTGAGGTTATAATTTAACCTAGACATAACCTGACGTTGAAACAGTGAACGGTGGTTATTTACAATAAAAACACTTCAGATAGCTTCTAGAGGTGTTAAATGTTCAGAATTTTTCCTAGCCTACGGCAGTTAGGGGGTTATTTTACCATATAAAGACAACCTTAGACCACTTCTAGAGGTGTTTAATATTTAGAATCTTTCCTAGCCTACGGCAGGTAGGGGGTTATTTTACCATTAAAAACACTTCGAAGAGCTTTTAGAGGTGTTTAATATGTCAACCAAATATGGTTTAGACTATTAAATGATTTTTTAAATAAATGTATTTGTTTAAATGCTATTTTGTTTTTTGTTGGCATTTCTAATATTGATTCAGGGTCCTCATTATTGTATTTGATATAAAACATGAATTTATGTAAAAGTTATAAATATTCCATCAAAATATATTTGCGAACATTAAATGATATTTAAAATAAATTCAAGGTCCTAATAATTGTATTTAATATTACTTGTGTTATTATTATTAGCACCGCGTCTTACTATCTGTTCGGGTTATAAGCAATATATTACTTGTGAATTTTTATAAAAGTGATATATTAATTCATCAAAACATATTTGTAAACATTAAATTTCTTTGTTTTAAGTGGCTAATTTGTTTTGTGTAAATGTTATTTATTATGTAAACAAATATAGTTTCGAACATTAAATGATTTAAAAAAGTCATTGTTGTTTAAAGGCTATTTTGTTTTGGTTGGCATTTATAATATTGATTCAAGATCCTAATAGTTGTATCTAAAATTACTTATGAATTTATATAAAAGTTATATATTATTTCATAAAAATGTATAGTTGCAAACATTAAATGATATTTAAAATAAATTCAAGTTCCTAATAATTTTATTCAATATTACTTACGAATTAATGAGAGAGTTATATATTATTTCGGCAATATATAGATGAGAACATTAAATTATATTTAAAACAAAACTTACAGCAGTTACAATTTATAAATTAAAGTGTTAGATTTTGTTTGTGTGTGTGTTTGCCCAGCTTTAACTAATTTTTGATTTCACCTTAGTTTTCAGTCTCACAAATGCGGGGTGCACTTGACCAAGAGAAGGAAGCATTTTATTAGATGGCCGTTCTAACAGACATTAGCGATTCTAGCTCCGTGAAAGATATCGAGGTTCGAATCCATGTGGGCACGCCTTCTAGATGTCAGGCTCATCTAATTCTGGTGGATGACTCGCAAAATGCGGGGTACACTCAACCACGGAAAGGAAGCATTTTATTGGACACCTGTTCTAACAAATATTAGTGGTGCTACCTTTTTGAAAGATACTAAGTTCGAATCCCGGTGGGCACACCATCTAATTGTCAGGTTCATATAATTCTGGCGGGGGAGGTAGGAATCGAATATTTGCTGGGCAAACTGTTGGTAGTTACCTTTCCAGGTAAAATGCTGAAACATTTTATTAATCATCCCTACCACATATCCTAATTAATATAGATGCTTAGCCAGAAAGGGTGCGTGTAATTCATCTAGTTATGACAGGGAGGTCATGGGCTCGAATCTCGTTCGGGTGAACTGGGGTGGTTTTTCCTAAATGGTTTTCTACTTTCCCTACCATCACGTAAACGCTAGAACATGTCTACCTTACTCCTTCTTATCTTGTTTGTCCATGTTGGTATGGTGAATACCTACATCCGTGCATGTTGACGGATGATACCAAACAACCAATTTTAGATTTTTGTGGGGGGATAGCGGCCCCTAACTGAGGATTCTATTTAGAAAAAGGCCCCTGATTGTGCATAATCATAGCTGTGTCAATGCTCTCTAGTTACGACATAACCCTAATGAGCGATGACGTCACAGGGAAAAATACCATTACCCCATAGATGGGGAAGGGGTTGTGGGCTGAAAGGAAGTCCAACATAGTCTTGCGACAGGAAGCCATTGCTCACACTCTATGTTCAGACAGCCGTAGAGAGAGGTTCCTCCTGTACACTCCCCGCCCTCAGGGCAGAGAAGAATGCAGAACCCGAGCGTTGCCCACCGCAACGGGATGCATGCCCAACGCCTGAGACTACACGCTCCCCCTACCGATATATATAAAAAAACTCTCACACCAATAAATAAATAAAAAGCTCCCACCTGAAATCCTCCCCCACACTGGGACACACAGTCAAATTGGCCAAAAAATCAAATCGGACAGGAACCAACAAGTTTGGACACGAATAAAACACATACAGTCCAACCCAATTACCCACGGATGTGGAAAGGGGGTAACGCTTAAAGGGGGAGGAGAAAGAACTGAGCCAGTGCTATAAACGACAGCCAATCACGTGCTGTTCTAAGGTGCCAACCCATAATACCTAGCCTGTGTTAATGAGAAAGGAATCGTCAGAACATAATATATAAATATAACTATCCCTAGCTCGCCTAGTAACATGTCATTATATGGCCTATAAGGCTCGTGACACAGGGAATAAAAGTATATGTAGGATTTAACTATATATATTTAAAGAACTAACTTCTCGCCAGACCGTCGCCTTTAAACTATGTAACAATAAACAATTTAAATTCAACATTTAGGTAACAATCAACAATCTTAGATAATTTAGTGAAAGAATATTAATATTAAATCGATTAACTCTGAATCCAGAGCAATAATAACTAATAAGAAAACAGGATTTACAAAAACCTTAAACCTAATTTGAAGGGTCCCGCCCTCACGTGGCAACCCTACAAGCTCTACCATGAAATAATAGTTAGGTACTTAAATTCACATACTAACATTAAGGAACTTACCATCTAACGGCTGTAATGTCAATTACCAAGAAAACAAGTTTAAACTACAAGATAGTTTACAATAATTCGAATCCAAAGTATTCTGCCATCCCGTGGCGATTAGTTCAGTTTAACTGGAATATGTTTACTCAATAACCGACACCATCTTCAAATGTTCAAGATGGCCGTAGCCCACATGACTGCGTTAAAGAAACTAAATCAGAAAACGGTTGAAACAGGAAATACTTTAATGCTTAGTGCTTGGCTAGAAATAAAGTACCCTGATAAACAAAAATACCAAAGATGAATTGAGGGGATCAGAGTAAAAATATGATAACCCTCATTTGATGACAAAATATGTTAGCAGTGATTTCTGATTGCATACGACCTGACCTGCAAGTTGTTTTTATAGTCAGTCAAGACCTTCAGGATAACTAGTATCCATGAATATCTTACTTATTTTTTATAGCTAGATTTCAGGATTTTATAGACGTTTAAATAGTGAAAATATCCCATCTAAATAAATTAGAGCTATCAAGTTTTTCCCCCGACCCCCTTAATTATGACTTCATCCTAGACAACAAACAAAAAAATTTCTTCATCCTAGCAATATAAGTTTTAATAAATCCCAACAAATAATTTTGAAGATATCGAATTAATTACGCCAAAAAGTATTTAGAAAAATAAATCTTTTTGAACACTAACTGAAAGGTGTTGCTTACCTCGTCTGAAGACGGTGGTACAATGAGTAACCATATTTGCAAACACAGATTTATATAGTAACAAAATCTGATCACATGTTCAGAGAGAGATGGAAGGGGGAGGAGGGGGTGAGAGAGAAGAGTTCGAGAAGGCTGTGGAATAGACGAGAACGTTCTAGGGGGTGTATGGAAAATAGACAACCAAAAAAGGTGGAAGCTTGCGTTCACATGTTCCTGGGCATGGTCTTCTTTCGCTAGCTGGAGGTTGGTTCATACCTCGTTTCAGTCAGTTAGATTGTGTGAGTGCGGAAGGAGGTGGTGGCCAGGCGTGAGGAAATAATAGTCCAAATGGGTTGGAGGGTAAGTGTTACACTACTCAATTGATTTGTTACTTATAACTCGGGACTTGTACTTGTTACACTAAATTATAACTCGGGACTTGTACTTGTTACACTAACTTAATCACATTTTAATTACTGTTAAATGAATTTGGATGAAGCCTTTAGGATTGAAATAATTGATTCAATTGTATTTTAACTCTTCATTCTCTTAAAGAAGATTTAATTTTTGATGATAATTGTTCCCCGCTTTCTTTCTTAATTTTAGGGAATTTATTAAATACAGGCTACAGTACAATTAGGTACTATTTAAGATAAAGTGGTCACTAAATTATACCATAAGAACACTAAAGATTAGAAGATCTGCATTGTACAACTTATTTTATGAAATCTGTTGTATCTTAAGGAAATTGAAATATAAACAACATCAATATCTTTACTGTATTACATTAAATAACTGTTCGCCATACATATCTACTTTGTTTGAATATAACTAAATACGTGACAACTAAAAGTTAAAAATTGTACCATCTTTCACGTAAAAAATAATGGACGTCATCTACTTAAGAGGCTCAACTTTATAAACAACGAGATCAGAACCGATTTTTATCATAAATCAAATCACCTTTTCGGATGTGCATAGGATATATAATAATTTTATTGTTATATATATGCAAATTACATTACTATGGAATATAGTATTAAAACCGGGCACATTAATTTAAAAAAACATTTTACGATATTAACTGGTACACTCATCTTAAAATACTATATAAATACCATTAAAGAAAAAATAATGCATTTTATTTAACAGAGAAATGCATAGTGTGATGTTTGTAAGCTAGGTTTGAAAAAAAAATCAAGACCATATAAAATGTTTTTGTATTTTAAACAAGCTAATTCGATTTTTTTTAGTATATGTTAGAGATTTGGTTTTAAATTTTGTTTTGAAACAAAAACTTATTTTTCTACAAATTATCGGGTTTGTTATGTATAGTCTTGCACTATAATATCTACCGAGTGTAACAACACATTAGATGATATGAATAGTTCGTTAGTGCTCAAATGAAATGTTTTTAAGAAACATGTTCCCTTGAAATTATTCTTTTTGAAACAAACTTACCTGGGAGACTTTTTACTGATTTTAATAAAAGGAACAATCAGGAACTTAACTCCTTTTCAATTGAAAATAGGAACATATTTTAATTTTATTTCTTCAAGTTCCATTTTGTAAGGGTCTAAAGTTCAATCATTTACAAAGAAGGATTTTGATAGACAAACTATTTTTAGCAATCAAATCAATGACAAGGAATAATTAGTAATTGTATAATAATAACAAGGACCAATTAAGAATAAAATAGCAATGACAAAGATTAATGAGAAATAAGATAGCAATGACTAGGACTGATGAAGAATAACTGAGAGCAATGACCAAGAAAAGGGAACAATTTCTTGTCTAAATTGTTCCTCCCATAGGAAACAGATTGATTCGAACGTTTGGATGTATTACTTAGTGTGTTGTGCAGCCATTTTAAATAGCCCAAAAACTTGTGCGAGCTAAATAGTTTACATACAAGGGTGGCTGCGCTGGGTGCTGACTTGAGTAGGGCACCAAACAGATCACCAACATGGGCCTAACGTAACCTAGGTGTGATAAGATTATGTTAGTTGAGGTGGAGCTGACCTATCATTACATGTAACGAGTCATCAAACAACCAATGCAGCACTCTAAGCATAGTATTGAGGTGGAGCTGACCTATCATTACATGTAACGAGTCATCAAACAACCAATGCAGCACTCTAAGAATAGTATTGAGGTGGAGCTGACCTATCATTACATGTAACGAGTCATCAAACAACCAAT
>CABEEJ010000540.1:220882-259330 GCA_901482245.1 Timema douglasi
CTGACAAGACATCTTGTGAATGTGAGGAATGCCAGGCCTCCACCGAGGTTCGGATTCCACTTTAAACTGTAGGTCCTTCATTTCATCTCACACTCACCCTACCATTACACATTAGCGTAAGTGCGTATATCCCGAACGGGTAGTAAGATGCGGTGCTAATAATAATAATAATAATAATAACATTCTGATACCTGTTCACTATACAAGGTGTGTTTTAATTGGTGCCAAATACTGTAGGGCCGTATTCCCATCAACCAAAGAATAAGAAAAGTTCATATTAACTTGGGTCTAAAAACGCTTAGTTTCTGAGCTAGGAGGAGTATCATGTTCAATTAAGAAGAAATTAATTCAATGAAGACAAAAATTGATCTTAAACAAACAAAAACATAAACTGACAATGTGTTGTTACAAAAAATTGTGTCCTCTGCTTCGATGTATCCTCTGATCCAGCGTTACATGCTTTTTCGTATTCTGTTGGGTACAGGGCCGCACACACAACTTATCCTTGAGAAGGGGGGCGGAGGGGGGGGGTTCAAAGTAAAGAAGTTACAGTTCAATAATCAATCCAATACATTAATCGTTAATAAGACTCATACTTTGAATAAATTAATAATTACTTAATGAGGCTATTTATACACATACTGTATTGAGATTTTGGGTTATTTTCAACCCATGCTTTAATGTGATTTAACAGTGATAAATACTTGATTTTTATTTAATATTCTATTCATAGGCTACTTCATGTTCGCCAGGGGAGGGTCCGAACCCGCTAGACCCCCCTCGTGTGTGCACCCCTGGTTGGGTATGCTTGGGGTGTTATGTATTTGCTCACATCCATTTAATATACACTCTCTTAAAACATCAACATCAGGCACAGGAGTTGAGTAAACAATTGGATTTAAATGTCTCCAGAGATAAAACCCCATCGGATTCAACTCTGCTGATTAGGCAGGCCAGTCAATAGATTTCCCATGATCAATCCATTTTTAAAGAAAACCTTTAATAACTCTAAAACTAAACAATTTTAGACCCATGTTTATATGGACTTTTCTTAATGTTTATTTGATGCGAATACGCCCCTAAAATATTCGACACCAATTAAAATACCCCTGTTTATTAATAAAATATACAATGTTGGTAGGCCTAATTCTTTATTAGGAGGACCAATAGGACATTTTCAAATTAGTTTCAATTCTACTTTTTAAGCCTTAGGCATCCTCATAAACCCTCAAACCTTACATAACACCCCATTATAGCACATAAATGGATACTTCTGTTCCCCCAACCTTATATGACATTTCTTTTCTTCCTCAAACTTCACTTAATAGAACTACCCCTACACTCCCCTGCACGCACTCCTCTCTTGATTGTTATTGCATTTATTCCGTTTCTTTACTCTTAGAGACCTTGCAGATTGTATTTTCTTTTAAATCAGGAGTTTCACTTTATTTTGTAATCATACGTCTTCTTGCACTCGCTGTCTCATGCTATTTTGTAATCATACGTCCTCTTGCACTCGCTGTCTCATGCTAATTTTGTAATCATACGTCTTCTTGCACTCGCTGTCTCATGCTATTTTGTAATCATACGTCCTCTCGCACTCGCTGTCTCATGCTATTTTGTAATCATACGTCCTCTTGCACTCGCTGTCTCATGCTATTTTGTAATCATACGTCCTCTTGCACTCGCTGTCTCGCACTATTTTTACTTTCTCGCTAACTAACAAGTAGAGAAAGAATTGTGATCATAAAAAAATGGACTCAAGATTTTTATGAATGTTGACGTTTCATGACACCCCAAATCTGAAAAAGTTGTTTTTGGATTGCCGTCTGTCTGTGTGTTTATTTAACCTTAAATTAAGTATATAAGGGGCAAAAAGAGGGGGGGATCAATTTTCTCAAAATAGATTCTAACAATTTTGATTAATTTCATTTCTAAGTATTTATCAATATTATAATGAAAATGGTTGCTCTCAATTTTTCATCAATATGACTATAAGAGTTCCGGTCTGATGCGTAAATTCCCTTTTTTTTAAATCATATATCCGTAACTATATTAGATATGAAATTACTTATCATTGAAAATATGTAGGTCTATTTATAATAAACGTCTTTTATTTGAAGTATGTTTTATAAAACAAAATTTTTTCAAGCTACATGAAAATATAATTGTATATTTTTTAACTCTTCGAACACTAAAGGTCAAGTATTGCGACAGTAAAAATAAAAAAAATTAGCCCAAGATGTTGATGGATGTCAACGTTTAAAATTACCCTCCGATTCCTAAAAAGTGGTTTTTACGTCATCTGTCTGTGTGTATGTTTAACCCCATTATTAAGAGTAGTTTAATAACGGGGAAAAAGAGAAAAAATAGATTTTTATCAAAATTGGCTATGACGATTTTGATTAGAACTCGTATCTAGGAGTTGATTAAAATTTTAAATAAAATGGTTATTTTAATTATACCTAGAAAATGAATTTTAGAGTAATTTACAGTAGCGAAAATTTTCGTATCTCCGCAACTATTTGAGATACTAAATAACTTAGCATTGCGAAATTATAGTAATATTAGAAATGTAAAAAAACTTTTATTTGAAATATATATTTATAAAACCAATTGTTTCTGAGATATTGGCAGATATATTAATACATTGTTGCCTATTTTGATTATAATATTGAAGTATTGATTTCACAAATTAAATTAGGCCTTTAATGGCAAGTGTGCTAAACCTGTGAGCTTTAGTTGTAAAAATATACTACCAAAGTTTTAACGCAATAATTCTCTAATGCCATAGAGTAAGAAAATATTCGTAAGTTTCTCAAAAAGTTGATGTTCTTTTACCTTTAACCTCTTAGGGGAAATGTTTGTGTAGCAATGATCTATCTCTATCATTTTAGATTCAATAGTCAATATTTACATTTATTATTTATTGGTCTAAATTTATAAATAAGGTATTTAATAGCAATGTGATAACTATAAGATGTGTAGTCTCTAATAAAATGTCGAAAATTTTAACAGGAAGTCTAATTTTTAATACAAAGTGTTGACCCTTAGGGACCCAATATCGATATTTGTTATTGATCCAAACATATAAATGAGGACTTTATTTACTTTAAAATAAAATTATAAAATTTAAAAACGAGGGCCAAAAAATGTTTCATGTAAGTACAGAACAATTTATGCTTGGGATCACAAGTGTATATTATTTCGTTTCAATTATACTATAAGTTTTGAATAAATATCTACATTTTTAATCAATAGAGCTAGAAAGTCCGTGCGGAGTTTCGTACCATTTATTAATTATACTTCCTTTTGCACTTGCTGTCTCACGCTATTTTTATCATACTTCCATCTACACTTGCTGTCTCACGCTATTTTTTTTATCATACTTCCACCAGCACTTGCTGTCTTACACTATATTTTGATCGTACTTCCACCGGCACTTGCTATCTTACACTATATTTTGATCATACTTCCACCTGCACTTGCTGTCTCACTATATTTTGATCATACTTCCAACTACACTTGCTGTCTCACGCTATATTTTTATCATACTTCCACCTGCACTTGCTGTCTTACACTATATTTTGATCATACTTCCACCTGCACTTGCTGTCTTACACTATATTTTGATCATACTTCCACCTGCACTTGCTGTCTTACACTATATTTTGATCATACTTCCACCTGCACTTGCTGTCTTAGGCTATATTTTGATCATACTTCCACCTGCACTTGCTGTCTTACACTATATTTTGATCATACTTTCACCTGCACTTGCTGTCTCACGCTATATTTTGATCATACTTCCACCTGCACTTGCTGTCTTACACTATATTTTGATCATACTTTCACCTGCACTTGCTGTCTCACGCTATATTTTGATCATACTTCCACCTGCACTTGCTGTCTTACACTATATTTTGATCATACTTTCACCTGCACTTGCTGTCTCACGCTATATTTTGATCATACTTCCACCTGCACTTGCTGTCTTACACTATATTTTGATCATACTTTCACCTGCACTTGCTGTCTCACGCTATATTTTGATCATACTTCCACCTGCACTTGCTGTCTTACACTATATTTTGATCATACTTTCACCTGCACTTGCTGTCTCACGCTATATTTTGATCATACTTCCACCTGCACTTGCTGTCTTACACTATATTTTGATCATACTTTCACCTGCACTTGCTGTCTCACGCTATATTTTGATCATACTTCCACCTGCACTTGCTGTCTTACGCTATATTTTGATCATACTTTCACCTGCACTTGCTGTCTCACGCTATATTTTGATCATACTTCCACCTGCACTTGCTGTCTTACACTATATTTTGATCATACTTCCACCTGCACTTGCTGTCTTAGACTATATTTTGATCATACTTCCACCTGCACTTGCTGTCTTACACTATATTTTGATCATACTTTCACCTGCACTTGCTGACTCACGCAATATTTTGATCATACTTCCACCTACACTTGCTGTCTCACACTATATTTTTATCATACTTCCATCTACACTTGCTGTCTCACGCTATATTTTGATCATTCTTCCACCTGCACTTGCTGTCTTACACTATATTTTGATCATACTTCCATCTACACTTGCTGTCTCACGCTATATTTTAATTATACTTCCACCTGCACTTGCTGTCTCACGCTATATTTTGATCATACTTCCACCTGCACTTGCTGTCTCACGCTATTTTTTTTTATCATACTTCCACATGCACTTGCTGCCTTACACTATATTTTGATCATACTTCCACCTGCACTTGCTTTCTCACGCTATATTTTGATCATACTTCCCCCTGCACTTGCTGTCTTACACTATATTTTGATCATACTTCCACCTGCACTTGCTGTCTCAGGCTATACTTTTTATAATACTTCCACCTGCAATTGCTGTCTCACGCTATATTTTGATCATACTTCCACCCGCACTTGCTGTCTCACGCTATATTTTGATCATACTTCCACCTGCACTTGCTGTCTCACGCTATTCTTTGTATAATACCTCCACCTGCACTTGCTGTCTCACGCTATCTTTTTATCATACTTCCACCTGCCCTTGCTGTCTTACAATATATTTTAATCATACTTCCACCTGCACTTAATATCTCACACTATATTTTGATCATACTTCCACCTTCACTTGCTGTCTCACGCTATTCTTTTTATAATACCTCCACCTGCACTTGCTGTTTCACGCTATATTTTGATCATACTTCCACCTGCACTTGCTGTCTTACACTATATTTTGATCATACTTCCACCTGCAATTGCTGTCTCACGCTATTATTTTTATAATACCTCCACCTGCACTTGCTTTCTCACGCTATTTTTTTTATCATACTTCCACCTGCACTTGCTGTCTTACACTATATTTTGATCATACCTCCACCTGCACTTGCTGTCTCACGCTATATTTTGATCATACTTCCACCTGCACTTGCTGTCTTACACTATATTTTGATCATACTTTCACCTGCACTTGCTGTCTCATGCGATTCTTTTTATAATACCTCCACCTGCACTTGCTGTCTCACGCTATTTTTTTGATCATACTTCCACCTGCACTTGCTGTCTCACGCTATTTTTTTTATCATACTTCCACCTGCACTTACTGTCTTACACTATATTTTAATCATACTTCCACCTGCACTTAATATCTCACACTATATTTTGATCATACTTCCACCTTCACTTGCTGTCACACGCTATTTTTTTTTATCATACTTCCACATGCACTTGCTGTCTTACACTATATTTTAATCATACTTCCACCTGCACTTAATATCTCACACTATATTTTGATCATACTTCCACCTGCACTCACTGTCTCACGCTATTTTTTTTTATCATACTTCCACCTGCACTTAATATCCCACACTATATTTTGATCATACTTCCACCTGCACTTGCTGTCTCACGCTATTTTTTTAAATCATATTTCCACCTGCACTTGCTGTCTTACACTATATTTTAATCATACTTCCCCCTGCACTTGCTGTCTCACGCTATATTTTAATTATACTTCCACCTACACTTGCTGTCTCACGCTATATTTTAATCATACTTCCACCTACACTTGCTGTCTCATACTATTCTTTAATCATACTTCCACCTACACTTGCTGTCTCACACTATTTGTTAAATATACTTTCCCCTGCACTCACTGTCTCACGCTATTTTTAATCATACTTCCCCCTGCACTCGTTGTTTCACTCCGAAGACAGTTGTCTATTTTTATCAGACATATCACTGTTCAATCCCTCTTCGTTCTGTAACACGTTTTATTATTTACAAAATATATATATTTACACTTAAGAGTACAAGCTTTTGTACAACTATTATACATCAATATATACATGTACGATACTTGGTTACCGTGTCCATGTCTCTAGTTTAACATGACCAGTCCCAAACGCACTCACAGGAAGACTACTCTGCTACCTGGCTATTTGCACCTGTCACCCCCACGCCCACCTCCTCTTTCCACATTCCAGTTACAGAGGTGGGTACGCTCACTGCACTCGCAAAATGGTCACTACAGCTAACCGTTACACTATTCCCTCCTTTTTAAGAGGCTCTCCTGACCCACAAAAATACATCACACTGAGAGTTTTTTTGTTTTTTTTTTACTATTCAGGAAAGTCATCAGGATCACACATACAGATAGTATCCCGTGGGCTTCCTCTGCCTCGCAGGATAGCGTCTTTCTGGAATAATCCTGGGTAGCACAATTAACTCTGGACTATTAGTTTTTGTTTCACCTTCATTAGAAAAATCTAAACTAGAACTTATTGGTAAAAGACAAGCCCTAAGTCTTTCTCAGGTAACAAATGTTCGCTAAAATATGTCCCTTCCCTTTCTGTTGTTGATGGTGGTTCCCATAGGACTGAACTGCATGGCTTCAGCCGGTTGAAATGTACAATCATCCATTTCCGCTTGGGAGATTCACGTTGAATGCGGTAAACTACATATGATATTATGGTCTTCACAATATATGGGCCATCCCATGCCCTGTGCAGTTTAGATGAGGTTCCTTTTCTGACTGCTGGCTGGTGCAGCCACACACGATCACCAACCTTATAAGCACTACCCATGCACTTCCAGTCGTACACATCTTTTTGCACCCGATGTGTTTTGCCGAGATGTTTTCGTGTCAAACGATGTGCAGTTTCTAAATTTGTTCTTAACTGCCGAGCATACTCTACGACACTGTCAGCGGGCTCTGGTTCTCTTAGTGTTTTATTTAGGGGTACTTCCCCTTCACCCACCCGCATTATTCCTTTCGAAAGCAAAACATCGCATTTGTTTCTACGTAAGAAGTCAGTGCCTATAAGGCACATCTGTGTTCGTCCCTTTGCAACAATCATTTCCTCTGTTACAAAGTATCTTCCTATTCTAACGGGTACACTCACTGTACCAAGCACAGTCATATGATCACCACTTGTATTTATAACTGACCTGTTCATTGGGTGAAGTTTGCCATTTGACGCTCGTCGCCAAACTTTCTCATCTATGAGGGAAACAGCCGCTCCAGTGTCTATCAGTAAATCTATAGGCTCGTCCCACAGTTTTCCCTCCACGAACACGGCTGAGCATGGGTCCACACTTCCTACTACAACGTGGTACTGATTTAAACGGAATTTACTGCCGGTGTGGTTTCTGGCACACAGGCGCGCACTAGTTTTTTTTTGTTTCTGGTTCTTACCACACTTTGCCCGAACATGTCCCAGTTCACCGCATTGGTAGCACTTTATTTCTCGTCCACGTTGGCATTGCTTGATTGTCTGAATGGTACCTGCAACATTTTTCAAAGATTCACAAACATTGCGGACGGCATCCATTGTCTGCACCACCATGTTCATCATTTGTTCCGTTTTGTGATGCTCTTGAGTTACAACACAAGCGTCACTCGTATTTATCGGTTGCAATAACTCATAATCTGCGGGTACTCGACATTACAAAGAAAGACGCGTATCCCAACCCTCTTATAGACGATATACTGGACTCTCTAGGAGGTGTGAAGCTATTTTACACATTCCAGTTACAGAGGTGGGTACGATCACTGCACTCGCAAAATGGTCACTACAGCTATCCGTTACAGTTCCTTCAATTACTTTCAACCATCTGTTGGAAAATAAATGTGAGACTTCCTATTATCACTTAGTCCATCCACAAGATGGCCTTAGGAAAATTCTTCCTAAGCCCACACCGTAGCTGATTGGACCTGTTGGATTTATTTAAAATAGTTAACACGAGCATTATTTCCCCAACATCTATCCTCTCATTGATATAACTACACTCCTACGCACTTTACACATTTTATACTCCTTTAGTTGTAACTTGGACCTTTAGTAATAACACGCTCCAACTCACCTCACCTCATCTCCATCTTTGACCGGGGTAAGAACGTTAGAGCTTCAAATTACCACTGAATACTCTTTTGTTCTCATAAGCGGCGTCGAGACTATCAAGCCAAACCATATTGAAAATGTGTGTGAGTTTATGAAATATTTTTAAATGGAAAAGTGTGGAGGGCTTAAGAACTGGACTACGCAGAGGGTCCACTTCAAGACTGGAAAAGGAATTACGATAAGATGTATAACGAGATGCGAAAATGTCGGCGCAACGTTATAAGGAAAATTAAAGGAAATGAGTTGGAGTGTTTGAAACTCACATCAAAACCCTAAGCTTGATTTACACGTTCACCGAAGAACTAGTGAAGAACAGAAAGATAGTCACGTGGTGAGCTCTAAGCCAATCACAAGATTTCCGCCTTATCAGTGCGAGCTGTTCCGCTAAAGTTCAACTCATCTCTTAGAGCGCATCACGTGATCACGTTTCCGCTCAGTACTAGATTTACGGTGAATGTGTGAATCCACAGTAAAAGCTGCGTCCAGATTATCGAGCCAAGCCTCGAGCTGAGCTCTCTTACCCGCGCGTAAAATTGTTCCCTCAGGCCAAACCTTGAAGATTCCTGCAAGCCATATTTTGCCTCAGAGAGATATCTACTATGGTCTTTGACGTATGCAATACACAGTGAAAGATAAAAATTGGCTGTTGTGGTATGTATTTATTTACACTTAGTAACAAATAAAAAGAGACTGGACAGACGTGAACGTGTAGAACGTCCGTCGCGTGTTTGTCCAAAATGCTCGCAGCTACCCATTGAATGTCGGTGTTTCGACGAGACATCAAACGATATTACAAGTTTCGGTTGAAGACGTATAAGCCGGGTTGTGAGCCAAATCTCAAACCATGCACGTGTACGTTAAAAGTTTTGTTTATTTCTTATTAAGACACGGGCACCAGATTAGCAGGAGAATTTTCATGTGTTTTTTTAATGTCAACTTGACTTGAGTTTCATCTTGTTATTGTTCTTAAGTCTAACAGTATGGATTGGTCGGAAGAAAAGTGTATATAATTAATAAGCATTTACAAAAATAAGGAAATGTTTGAAATTTAATGTTGCGAAGCAAATTATTTCAGTTGCACTCGTATTCCGCTTGACATGTTTACAATTGAGTTTGCCACAATTATTTGTCATGTATTTTTTTATTTGTTGCCCATTGTAAATCAGTGGCGTACCTAGACTATTTGACAGCTATGGTGGGTCTTTCCTTTTCCACCCCCCACCCCGCATAAATACGGCAACTTTTAAATTTTAACTTATATCAAATAAAAGTTATTTTTCATGTACATTTTTAAACAGTATAGTACTTTCACAAACAAGTTTTTTTTAAAAGAAGGAAAATGCAGGTAATTGAAAATTCAAAGACCCAACTAATACAGCATCTTTAAAAAAATTAGAACGCGTGAAATCCAACCTCAACCCTTTGCCTATTCATCAACGATTCACAACTAAATAACTAATGACTAAATAACAGAGAATATGAATATAATTTTATTCATTGCCTCATAACGAATCTTCAATTCTTGACTAAAGTGATCAAGAAATTCAAGCCTTGCCAATTTTAATACCTCTGGCAATGTGAAACCAACATAATTTGCTATCTTATCTGGTATCCTTTATCAAAGATTTACTTTCCCTTTTTACTACATAGAAATATCAATTTCTTCAGAACTTTTAGTTTCATAATGAGGGGTCCTTTAATAATTTCATTTCGGTTATCATTAAGTAACAATTTTAGAGGATACACTACTGTAAAATGACAAAAACATAGTTTGTGTAATCGCTTTGACACCTGGATGTCTCTTATAATTTATTTGGAAAATATCCTACTTACATTGGCGGCTAATCCATAAGAGATGCAGAGATTCGGCAACCCCAACCATTATACATACATTTCACTATAGTTTAGTACAGTCAAATACAGCAAAACCCATAAGATTCAATATTAAACATATTTAAGATATTGTAATTTTAACGGAGAATTATTGGTGCTGTTATGAATTTATGGTTTTCTTTAGGCTCTGTGAAAGGTGTTGCAGGTCACTCTGAACTCCTTGTTTATCGGTGGAGTGTAGAAGCAGTAGAGGGGAATAGGATAGGGCTAATGCTTTAGCGCCAACGTAAGAGTGTAGTTGCAAGCGTTTCAGATCCTCTCGACAGTCACAGTCTAACTTTTAATTGAATTGTGTGAATAATATTTTTGTTTTAGTTGAGTCCTGTATTTTTGCGTAGGTAAATACTTATCTAATGAGAGCCCCCTCCTAACCACTTCTCCCAGTCTCTCCCGAGACCTCAGGTGTTCAAAATAACGAGCCGCCACCAGCTACGTGTCGATAAATCAAATTAAAAGTTTCTCAAAGCTGGATAATACAACTTTTCGCTTTTTTGCCTTGATAGAATGAAATTCAAAGCAAAACAATCGAGTCTAAAATCCAGAAATGTAGTCAAAATAAAAGAGCCAGGCCAATGAAAATAAATAACAATTCAGTTAAGTCCAAAATACAGAAATTTGACAAGTAAATAATGCCGGAAACTCCTAACAGAAAAATTAGTGAAGCAAACACTGTAAACAGGCCCGTCAGACTATGAAATTGCCCAGGGGTGCACAATATTGGGGAGCACCGGCCAAAGACGAGCAAGGAATCTGACGATGTGGTGCCCTAAAATAATCATATTCTGTGAATATGCGCTTCCTACTTGGGACACGGTAGGTCAGTAGTGGTGGAAAATGGAAATTCTCTCTTGGAGTTATCCCTCCCGAACCAAAACTGGCACGAAAAATAGTTTAGGGTGAGGTGTGTGGGAAAGAAAGAGAAAGGATAAGAGCATCATATACTTAAAGCTACCACTAGTAGCACATGTGAGTGGTCAGGATGGGTACCAAATTATCCATCCTTTCAAGCTACAACATTTTGTGAGTTATTTTATGCCAGAATACACCTTACTAGCACACTTTATCCTGCTACCCATACCCAAAAATCAACTAGCAGTTTTTATCCGGGATATTTTTTCTTAATTTAGGAAATTTTTATTTGAGTTTGGTAAATACTAACTAGTATTTAAACTCTCCCGATGGCACCCCCCCTCTCGGCTGTCACCTGGGGTGGTTACCCCCTCCCCCCTTAATATACCACTGGTGTAAATAAATATATGCAAAGGCGGCCAATTTTAATATTTAACTGTCTATTGTGTAAATTTATGTCATCCACCGAAGTTGATAACTTTCTGAGCTAAAATATGGCTTGCAGGAATGTCCAAAATTCGGCTCACCGGAAGAATTGTCTGCACGTGGAGACAAAGATCAGATTGAGGTTCAGCACAATAGTCTGAACACCGATTTAGGGTTTTGACGTTTGTTTCAGCACACTACAACTCATCTCCGTTCCTTCTTGTTGTAGTGTTGTGCGGATCTTTTTGCACATAATTTTATCTCCTAAACTAATTCTCTTCCCAGACTTGAAGTGGGCCATCTGCGTAGTCCAGCTCTTAATCCTTCCACATACCTTTCCATTTATACATATTTAACAAACTCACGCACATTTTAACCCATCCTACAAGTCTTACCATTGCCTAATTCTTATGATACACCATATCATCTTCAGTTTTATGAAATATACATTTTGACCAACATGACATGGCACTATCTTGCACTTTCACGAACATATTCACCTATCATACACTATAAGAATGTACAAGGTTTGTAAAATCACTTTTCCCTCAAACATCACACAATATCCTTCATTCTTACACTTCACTTCACCACCTCATCCCATATTCCTTCTGCCTCAAGTATCATGCTATCGACCAATCCTATACCCAACCACACAAACCTCACCATATCCCCCGATATCATATTACATCATCTATACCTCACAAATCCAACCTAATTACCCCCAATCCTAAACCCCATTCCAAACACCAAATCTCTTACTCATATATCCCTCTCTTATATCCTCTAATACTACATTTCACACAACATAAAACATCTCACCCCATACATCTTTTCCCCCAATATTAAATTGACCATTCTTTCCATGCTTACACCCCAACTCTTATCCCTCTAGAAGCCACTCTTCTACCTATTTCTACACCTTTGCTCACTTGTAGTTAAAGAGCCGGATGTAAGGGCTGCCTCTGCGGCTAGTGAAGCTCATTTGGTTCCTGAAGAACACCTTTGGGATCATAGCGATGGAGCAGTTGACTCCGAGGATATACTCATTCACCATCTCATGCAGAGAGAGGAAGGCGACGCGTGGCTCACCACACACCTGCTGCAGACCTTCCAGGCTGCTTTCAGGATAGTGAAGGAGGTCTTGGTTCATGACTTGAGTGAACACCTGTTGTTCCAGCCCACTTCGGGCTTTCTATAGAGGATATATCAAACATACACAAGAACCATCACATTAAAGTACAAGTTTATAAAAATAAACATAGTTTCTTTAATACTGTATTACAATTCACATAGAGAGCCACTAAAAGTCTGAATACATGCTTTTGACAGTGTAAGAGCTCTAAGCTAAATCGGGGGGTACTTCTAATATTATAAATATATATGTAACTACAAAATGAAGGTACTTATAATAAGGAAAAAGGAATAAATAATTATCTAATCCCAGAGAAACTTCTGGTTGTATATGGACAAACCTCGGGATGCATTGGGCTAAGGGAGTGAGTGAAGGACGGAGTAGTACCCCCAAAAAACAACCTTACCTGTTGTCGTCCACTGTTATTCCTGCTCAGCAGGGTCCAATGGTTCGTATTGGTTAGCCTTATTCCATAATACATCAAACAAATAAAAATATACCCTAGATAGGACACAATCAGCATTTTAATAATCAGCCTACTGAGGATATGCTGTCATTAAGAAAAAAAATGTCTAATAATATGCATTGTAAGTGTAAAACAATAAATATGGTTCCTTTATTCATATTTATCTTTGTGTATACATAAATATATGTTGTGTTTGATACCTTATCTATCAGGTCAGCTAAACTAAATTTACAACACTAAAATACATTACGCCTTGTTTGGCAACTACACTGAATCAGTTAAATGTTCCTTAACCTATAAGATATAAAAATATAAAAACAACAAAAACACAAAAAAATATAGTAGGTAATCTCAATTTTACAAATCAAGGGGAAAAAAAGAAGAAATATGATGGAAATTCAGCTTATTCTTTCATTAGTCACACCCGAGTTTTTTTTTACGTAGCTTTAATAAGGAAACAATGATTAAGATGCGCCGGAAAAGGGTTACATAACAGTACACTTGTGCGAGATAATTCACATTAGCTCGGCACATATTTATTCGGAATGTCAAGCTTTCCAAATAATTTCTTTTCGAGTCGTCCTCAGTACTCAGATCAGCGCTATGTCAAACGATGTGTTTTGGGCACATTACTACTTCGAATTATATGGAGCCTTGACTATCAACTTTATTGTAAATTGAGTATTTAACTAGATAATTTAAATATGACTGCACAGGATTTTTACTAACGTACAAAGAATTATTTGTATATGCACATTTCAATATGGATTTGTTCTTTTAACATCCCACATATTACATAGCGGTAGTAAAGGGGTTGACAGATTCAGTGGTGCACCCAGAATTCTTTTAGGACAATTTAGGGGTCAAACAATCAAGGTTGTGTCCAGAATTAAGATTTTGGTGTGGGGAAGGAGGGGATTTAAGAGGCACAGCTGCATAACCACTGGAAGCGAAGACAATGACTATTACATTCCAGTATATTCCCTTTCAATTATTTTTCAGGTGACTAAAGGCAGTTATTCTAATAATGTAACTGACCATATCTTAGATACAATGTATCAAAGCTATTTTTCCATTACTTTGCCTAATTTGTAACTTTTGGGGCAGCTTTAACATGTTTAATGGTAGGCTTACCATAGTATTTTCCCCACAAACTGGGAAACTTCTAGTGTTTTATTCAAAGATAAAAATCAGGGATGGGGGAGTTATATTAATGCAGGGGGCAGGGGGGATAGTAAAATAAAGAGTTTTGCCCTCCGACCCAAAGGGGAGTCTAAGGCTCCTTTACAGGAAAATGTTGCAAGATAATATTGATCGCCCTAGAAGCTATTCGGAGGGTCTTTCCTTTGAAAATTTTAAAAATGGTAGCTACACAAAGGGAAATAGTAACAGTAGGATATATTAATAAAAATGAAACGGTACAAACCAATTAAATCATGGTTGTTAATGTCACTGAGTGTAGTAATACATGGCGAGGAGTGAGGACACAAAGAAAACAAGAACTTCAATGAAAACAAGTATATCAAAGAGAACAAACATATCAAATAGAACAAGGATGTCAGAGAGAACAAGAAAATCAAAGAGATTAAGGAAATTAATAAAAATAACATTAATGAGGATAACTAGAGGCTAAGGACGTTAAGAAGTTGAATATCAAAAAAGAAAATGCCATCAACTTATTTGCCTTAGGACATCAAGGATACAAGGATACACGTTTTAGTTGTTTCATGCCATCGAGGAAAGCAGATAAATTTGGGAAAGTAAGAATATCAAGGAATGAGATAAAATAAAAGAGAGCAAGTACATTTAGGAAAGCAATGCCATACAAGAAGAAAGTAAATTAATGAGATCTAGGAAATCATTGATTATAAGGACATAAACGAAAGAAATTAAATCAAAAAGATAGAGGAGATCAAGGATAAATAGGAAATCAAGAAGAGCAAGGACATTAAGAAGACAATTTAAAGCAAGGAGAAAGGAAACAGAGGATGAAAAGGAACTCGACTAGAAATAGGAAATCAAGGCAATCAAGGCGACTAAGTACATCTAGAAGAGGAAGGAAACCGAGAAGAAAGAAAATCAAGGATGGAAAGGAAATCAACGAGGGCAAGGGCATTTAAACAACAAGGACATTATGGAAAATAAGGCTATTTAGGAAAGCAGGGGCATTTAGGAGATATCAAGGAGGGAAATGAAAACTAGGAAGGCAATAACATCAATGATAGCAATACAGTCGAACTTCGTTATAATGGCCTCGGATATTCTGTCAACTCGGGCGTAGCGTCATTTTTAAGCAGTCTGGTCAAACTGCCATCCATTAAAGGTATAAAAACCTCTGTTTTAGCGTCACTACCACTAGGTTGTAGCTTCAAAAACTTCTTGGATATTTTACTTTAAATATTATTAAAATGTATATACATGTAAAAAAAAATTGAAAACATTGCCAATTCTTACAAAGGTCTATTTGATATCAAACTGGGAGTGTACTGGCCATACAGTGCACTGGTATAATAATAGAGTCAATGGCAAAACAAAATCAGGGAGAGGGTGGCGGGAATCATGGGCACTTCAAGGTCAAAATGAAGAGAGGTCTAACCATCCTTATTTGTTACTGAGCTGGCTGGAAATGTCTCATGTGCACGTCTAAGCTCAAATATAAGTTTTTTTAGTGTTTTATAAGGTTAACGTTAGTTTTAGTAGTCATTGTGTAGTCATTTGGTAGCCATTACATGTAGGCCTACATTTTTTACAAGCATGGCAAATTGTAGTACAAAAAGGAAAGTTCTGTCTATACAAGAGAAAGTGCGTGTCATTTTAATATGTGAAAGTGGACGGAAAAAGTTTTATGTATGCTGTGTGTTTGGATTGATGAATTCTACTGTAAATGTCCTTCCTTGCAAACTATTAAATGGGTTATTTTGGTACCTCGTTTATAACGTCACTCTGACGTAAAGTCAAAATTTGTTTGCCCCCTTCGATGATGCTATAGCCAAGTTCGACTGTAACATCATGAGCATTGGCATCAATAAATAGCACGCACATCAAGAAAGAAAAGGAAAGTAAGGACATAACTTTGTTTTAGGAAGCTGACGAGGACAAAAACACCATGTACCCCAAAAATAGCATGGGAAGTAATTACTCTTACTATGTAAATACATTTTTCTTAGTACCGAGAGTATATTGTATTGGACCGAGTTCTTCAAAACAGTGAACTGGTAAGAGCCGTCAGCCAGGATTCCCTCCATGGAGTTGAAGGGAAGAGTTACCTTCCTCACAGCAAGAGACGATGTGATCTTACCAGAGTAGAGGGCCATCAGGAGCCAGCCAGTGATGTAGATTGTCAGGAGCAGCACTCGTAGGGAACAGCTGGTAGGAGTCATTGGCTGGGCTACAACACAAATTGAGCAGTTCTAAGAGAACAAGCTACTGAATTAGAGACTTATAGCCATTTACTCGTATTTTTCAAACCATAAATAAAACAAATTTAGTATGAAAAATAATTCAATGTCTAATTGGAATAAAACACACTACACTTAATTTAAAAATATTTGTCACTATCAGTCCCCCCAAGTTTACGCCTATATGTCAATATGTCAGGAGGGAGTTGTCGGGTAGGAGTATTTAAAAGAGTCAAACTTGTTGTGTGAATGGATTTATTGTAGACTAAAGTACAGTACATAATGTGATGCCTTGTTCTGGACAAGAACTACTTAAATCATACATCTATTAAGTTGTGCTTCTAGTGCAGAACTCTTTTATGTCATTATAAAACGGTACGCATCCTTGGTTCGGATCTTGACCGTGTTTGTATAAGGCATGATAGCCTTGTATTCACGTGCGTCAGTTTATATCTCAGCTCTAGATCTAAATATTTAAGAGTATTGTGTTCGAGAGGCCAGTAGTGTCACGTTCTCTTCCAACGATTAGACTGGGTTTCATTTAAATTGAATTTTTCTGTAACAGTATTCCTAGTTCCTAATTACATAGAGTAAGTAATTAATAGTTTATATTATATCTTTTATGATCTTAGGTGTAATATTTCTAAAACAATGTATATAGCAACTATTTTGTTTCACAAATCTTACGAGTTTTTAGTAAATGTCTATTTTAAGATTTAAAAAAATGAAAGAAATTCTTTGGGATGCACCGTACCATTTACTTTATACTGCTTTTGGGGATGCCCCGGCACCCACGATACTCACGCCCATGATTCCCCTTTTTCCGATGAGCTGTTTACTGACCTTGACCACAGAGGAACCCACTGAGAGCTATGAATAGCGAGTCAAGCAGCGTGTAATGATCTTCAACTGTTGTATCATTATGACGACGAGTGAAGAAAGAAGTGGTCATCAATTGAAGAACAACGATGAAAAATATTGGAGGTAAGCTGGCCAACCAGAGCTTTTTGTTGACTGGCAGGCCAAAGTATTTCCACTTCAAGTTACTGGAAGGCTGTCGGATGAATACTCTGAAACTATGGGGTGAGAACCATTCTCAATGAGAGTTTTGCCAATCTTGTGTATCTTTCACATGAGCTACCGCACGCGAACCACATACGAGCCATTTGGTTACTTCATTGCTACGATAGGTATGGAGAAGGACACGATTATCTGGCTATTGGTACACCAAAGTAGAAATGTGTGTGTTTGTGCGCGCATTATTAATAGCTAGACATTGACCGATGGATGGTTTTCTTACAGACTATTTTTTGAAAGTTGATGGTAGTACCTTGGTATGACTTGTTCATAAGTAATATGAACTTTTTCATTCTCTTACGAGAAGTAATTAACACAATATAGAAAGGTTAAAAATACAAATTAATGACCTAAATTAAAAATAACGGAAAATGAATATTAGAAAGAATAAAAATTATATTTTTTTATACTTCTGTGTTTTAAAAAAAACAACTATTTTCACTCTCTTCTTTTTTTTATTTGTGTGGCATGGTTTTTTCTTCACATTTTAATATTGATGTTTATTTTTATAGCCTATTATTGAATAGTAAAAAATGACCAGGAAAATTATATGCTCTATTTGTATAGACCGAATGGACTTAAAACAATATTAAAGAGTTTTAAAAACTATTTAAAAATGTCAATGGAATATTTTAACAATTTATTCAATATTCAGTATGAGTAGAGTCTCACGTTACCAAATGTATTTTTACTACACACATCCGGATATACGTACAGCAGACAATAGCCATTCATTCTAGATCTAATGATTTGTCACAGTTAGTATCTCGTATAACGTGATATTTCTTAATATCCGAACATACATTCTATGACTTTTGACTGAAATAAAAGATGTATGGATATCCTGTGTCCAGCAGGTAACACAACACAGAATCTGTGACGTATAGTACCTCATGTGAAAGGTTCCAACATAGTTTTTCTGTGGCTGGCAATCGGCCCATGTGAATATATTGTATATTATATATAAAGTGTACAAAATATTGTGTTTCCAAGATAATCATAAGTCCTTATAACAGTGGTTCTCAAACTTCATAGTATATATATCCCCAATATGAATCACTCAACATGATCGCTTAGATTGGCAATACTAAGATCTGACGACAGACGTGCGTGCATTATTAGCGGCAAATACCATCGACCATGGTTGATTATTGTGACCTGAGAGTTGTCTGTTGGACGTTTTGTGTGTTGTTAGGTTGTTGATCGCGAGCTGTATTCAAGTTTTGTGTTTATTTCTGGTGATGTTTTAATGTTAAAATGAATATAGTTTTATCAAACGGGGAAAAAAGACTAATTAATTGGTAGAATATTGAGGGGAAAATGAAAAGGACAACGCACCAATTGTAAGCGTGAGTTTTATTCAATCGGCTCAAGTGGCTATACCGTTACTCGGCACAAATCTCAAGTACGACAAATACCTGGACTTTGGATTCAAGTATACTGGCCCTGAATACTCTCCGAAATCTGAATGTGTGGTTTTTGGGGAAAAGCTTAGTAATGAGAGCATAGTTCTGAGTAGATTAAATATAAATTTAAATATTCAACAGTCATTTAATAGAGAAAGACGATAACTATTTTGACCATTTGTTATTATATGATGTAAAACAATTGAAGAGAGAACAAGTATAGGTCTATATGAAAAAGCTCAACCAGTTACAAAGTGGCTGAGATAGAGGCAATGAAGATGCAGCCTCAAACCATTTCTGAGGATTTGATTTTACCTGTTTGCAAACAGATTGTTAAATACATTTTAGGGGACGGGGCTGAGAAAGGCGTACTTTAGTACCATTGCTAAACAATATATAGTAATTGCTTTTTTCGTCGTATTGATGATATATCTTCTAATATTATGAAAAATGTAGCGAAAAAATTTAACGATGGGCGAATATTTACCATCTATTTAGATGAGTTAACATACACCAGAAAAAATAGTTTTATATTGATCCATAATAGATTTGTTGAAGATGATGAAACTATTGAACAATTTTTCGTGTGTAAAGAACTAGTTATCACGTCAACAGGGTTAGATATATTCAACTCCATCTCCGAGAGCTTATAAAATAATGTAATGTACTGGAAAAAATGTGTTTCTGTTTGTACATAAGCTACAGTAGCAATGACTGGAAGTTTAAAAGGTTTCGTATCAAGACTAAAACAAGAATTTACGAACGTATCCTTCACTCATTGCTTCATACGTTGTGAGGCTTCAGGGGTGAAAACTTTCTCATCTGAACTTAAAGGTGTTTGGTTCTGTTGTTAAAATAGTCAACTATGTTAAGTCACGAGCTTTAAAAACACGATTTCTCAAACAAATGTGACTGTGAGCAGATTCTTGCTATGTTACGTTAGTACTTCACACCGATATTCGTTAGTTGTTGAGGGGGAAATTTCTCATAAGAATTTATGAATATAAGAACGAGTTATTTAACCTCTTTACTCCGGCAAAACCAGACTTTATTTCCTAATTAAATAATTAGGAATGGTGTACCAGTCCAGCCTACTTGGTTGATATTTTCAGCTATTTAAATATCCTGTATTAGTATACAAATAAAGGAAGAAAACTTATTAACTTCAAGTGACAAACCGAATTGTTTCTTAAAGAAGCATAAGCTGTGGAAATTACAAACGGTATTAAAGTAGGTGCAAATGTTTCCTCTTACAGCCAAAGTATATACACACGGATAAATTACATCAGAATTGATTTTGATACATTTTACAGTCATTGAATATAAAATGAATTAATATGTCTCCTCTTTCGTTTTCAACGAATATGACTTGAGTGCACGATCCGTATGCATTATCATTTGAGACAACAATCCACCTCATGCCGAAAAAAGTCGAACAACTCGTTGAACTAGACAGAACTAGGCTGAAATATAGAGAACTACACCTTTATAATTTTTTTTATGCTAACAAAAGAGTACTCAACAATAGTGGCATGTTATGCTGAAGTGCGCTGTTGCCATTTTATACTACCTTCCTCTGCACGATGGGATTTTCAGTGATTACAAACATAAATAATAAGAAACTTGACCCAATTTTTTGAGTTGAAAAGAAATGCGGGTCTGTTTATCATTAATATGTCCTAGGATAGAGGGGTTGTTTTTTTCAAGAAAAGATCAGCCCATGTGACTCATTTACCTTAGAAACTTGTATTTCTTGTTTCTAATATTTTAATTAATATATTTAAAAATTTCGTGTTTTCCTCTCCTGTTTTTCCTATTACTCGTAATACATATTATATATATATATATATATATATATATTACGTTATATCCAAGGTTTTATATCTGTAAAACTATTTTGTTACAGTTATACGAGTAATTCGTGTAGGGCTACACTCCCTACCTGAATTCTCCCACTGTAGTGACGTAATCTAAAATGGCTGCTCGCTCTGACATCCATGCCATGATGGTAAGGGCCATGTCAACTTCTTCCCTCAGCAACATACCTATAATACCATTCCACGAGCCATTGTTAGTCATCATTCCGAACGTTTTGTCTTTTGCTACAACCAGGTTCATCCTAGAAACACAGATGTCGTGTTTCATCAGGGTATGTAGTTGCGGGAGTCCTTAGTGCGGGGTGAGGGTGGGGAACAGGAGGAGGGGTCTTCCCATCCCGATAATCTGCTCAAATGGGATACACAAATGATTAAGATAACTTTTTATATTACTTATATAATTAATTTCGTCACGAGCATTTTAACATATTGGTATCCGTGTAGCACTACTAATAGCCACGAAACAGTTGTCCCTCTGATATATTATATCTACTTAACAATATAAGATGGTAACAAATCAATAATATTAATAGATACGTAGTATATCAATAATCTCTACCATATAATGATTTGTCATTAAATATTTAATAGATACAGATTGGAATGAGGTGGGTATCTTAGAGAAATTACACTCGCATTAGTATGAATTGAGGGTGTACAAGTATACAAAACCAGTATATGGCCCATGATTAAAACCTTGACCTCTAATTCAAATATTGTCAAATACAATATGAGTCTAGAGACTGAAATACTCTTATAAAGGAAATATTTGAAGTAATATTTTGAATTTTAATGTTTGAGAAATTAACGATTATTCCAGTCATTGGTGAGCACAAGATAAATTATACTGGCATTGAAATATCCATATTTGCCCGGGAGATATATTTTATAGTAAAAAGGGTAAAGTGGTTAAAATGTGTAAAAAGTGCAAAAAAGAAAAAAAAGCTTGGAATACATTTTAAAAATAGGTAGAAAGAGTAAAAAAGTCAAAAAGTATAAATATGGTAAAACAGGTAAAGTGTAAATCGAATAAACATAAAAAGGATATCAATGCTAAAACAACTAAAAGCGATAAAAAAGGGGGTACCCTACACTCAACACGAGACATTATTAGGATAATCAAGTCTCGTAGAATACGATGGACAGGACATGCATTGCGAATGTGAGGTTCTAAAACCTTGTTCAGGGTGTTAACTGCCAAACCCAATGGGAGGAGACCACTAGGAGGATCTAGATGAAGATGTAAGAATAACATTAGAATGGACCTGTAAGAGATAAGGTGTAGTGAGGTGGACGTAATGAGTGGGACTGGATAGAATTAACTCAAGCTATGTATAGGTTGCCTACATTTGTTGGTGTGGCAATGGGGTTCGTGTTTTGAATGCCATAGGGCAAGTAAGTAAAAGTAAGTGACAAAATATATAGCCATTAAAAAAAGTGGTTAAAAAGCGTAAAAAGAGGTTAAAAGGTACATAAATAGTTAAAATGGGTGTAAAGGGTTAAAACAGTAAAAAAAAGGTAGAGAAGTAAATCTAATAACATTTTTAAAATTCCTCCCTACAAGTGTCAATGTTCGTGCACAGGGGCTCCACCAACCCTCATTGCACGACTGTATGAAGTGTAGTATTGAATCTATCTCGCGGCGTTAATATATCTTCATTTTAGTGGTTGTTTATTAATTTGACAAATAAAATGCAATTTTTAAAATACCAACTTATAGGTGAACATGTTCATGAACAGGGGCTATTAAATTTTTTAATTTCAGGTATTTGTGTGCAGTAGGTACCACAAAATTTTCATGACACACAGACAAACTATTCATTTTAATGATATATAAGAAGCTTACAAAAAATAGGTGCAACAGTGATGTTGGTTAACATTAAGAACAAAATATAATATATAATATTTGACCTGTTTGGTTTGTATTGGAAGATAGTATATATATTATCTAAAATGGAGGTATTATTGTGATAAGTGATGCATCTACAAATTTTTTTTTTCTACAATAGCATCTTACTACCCTTTCGGGCCATACACATGCGTTTATTCCGTTTATCCTGTAAGGTAGCAGTCTTACCTTGATGGATTACACCATGCCCTATTTTATCAGTTACGTCATAGTGGAACCATTGAAGGTAAGCTCACTATCCTACAGGGTAGACGAAGGGTACTTTTTTTTTGTTGGCACGGCGTCTTAGTACCTGTTCAGGCTATACGCTTATATACTAATTAAGCTAATTGTTTTAAGGATTATGAAAGTTTTATTTAAAGGGAATGAAACCGCATTTGCATGGAGGGCGAGTGGAGAACCGTTTTGTAAAACCACCTCCAGTACACCTGACCTAGATTCGATCCTCAATCTCCCCATCATCGGTAGTCTAATCTACTGCAAGAGTAGCGTGTTAAACCACGCAGCGACGGAAACAGGTCGTAGGGTACTAATTACTATGATAAGTTAGTGATGGGGAAGGTTGAATTTATAAGAAGTGCACCTGCCTTTGCTTGGAGGGAGAGTGGAAAATTATCTAGAAATAAGCACCCAACTGGGATTGAAACCACTACCTCCCCATCAATGGCAGTACAGTATATTGCGAGAGTGAAGTATTGGGCCATTCAAATTTGATTAAAATTAGTAAATTTGTTCAAACTTACAAATATACAAAAATACTAAATGTCTCATGCAATAGTTACTTATGTTGTTGTGGCCGATTGGTCAAATGGGGCCACTGTAACATGGCCATATAGGGGATTCACACCTTCATTGACAAATAAAGGCAGAACAGAAATGTGGTCAAATTTTCAGCTTTGAACTAATCACAAGATTTCGACACCATCCACACCATACTTGAGTTGAATTTTTTTTTTTCGATTATGCTCTCTATTTTTGGCAAACGGGTAGGTCAAGCTTAGCTACAATTAACCAGTTACTTGGACTCGTGAACCACCCGGTATATTGAACCGTTTTGTAAAGCATTTTAGAAAACAAACTATTAAATATTTAGAGCGAAAAACCCTTATATTTAATGTCACCATAAGAACCATCCATCAATGACGTAACCAATAGCTGGCCCTTTTTAAAAAAAAACCATTATGCTCTTTCAATCTGAAGAAGACTCATCCATCAACATTTCTATACAGACTCAAGGACAGCTGACAGAAACTATTTTCTCAGGTAAAATGTATGAGGGAGAATACATAATACGCTGATAAACAACACTACTTTGGGAGCGTACAAATATTCCCAACACATCAATACTATGCCCAACTTGTGCATACAAATCGAGGGTCTATTTATTTATTATTATTATATTAAAATATATGAATCTTTTAATTGAGCACAGTAGATTTTAGTATATTCAATTTTAATTTCAAACACAAAATATTACTAACCAAAATTATCCACCTCAGTGGCGTAGTTAGCTAACGTGCTAGTTTATTGTTGAGCTAGACCGCTGACGATTGGGAGATAGAGGTTCGAATCTCAGTCGGGTGAAATGGGGTGATTTTTCCTAAATGGTTTTCCACTCCCCCTCCACACAAGTGGGGGTTATCTTCTTCTAAATTTATCCTTCCCAATTTCTAGTCTAATATCCTATATAATAATTAAGCTTATAATCCAAATGGTTAGTAAGACGCGGTGCTAAATAATAATAAAAACTAACCACAATTAAAGTTCTTACCTGAACTTCATTTCGTTCTCCAATATTGACCAAACTTTGCCCGCAAAGCCACTATCAACAATCTTATTGTTCTTTTCTTCTAGAATATTAAATTTTCTTATCTAAGAAGAAAACAATGATTACATTTCGAAAGGTAGAAACAGTATTATACATTAAATACATTATAATGACGGCAATTTGTGAGTCATCAGCACTAATAACTAAAACTTAAGATTTGTGTTGTAGTTTTTGTTGGATTAATTGTCATTTTATTGAGTTAGAATTTGATGACCAAATGGTTTTAGCTTTATAATGTAATATTTTTAATTAATTGATTGATTGAGGTGTGTGTTTACTTAAACCACTAAAGCAATACATTTCCAGACAGTAGTTATTATTGAGGAAATGAGAAGTATCTTATATATCCAAATGGGATACAATCAAGGAATTCTCAGCTATCTTTATATTCAGCGCTTTCATTCACGTGATTTATTCTTTTTCAAATTTCACCAGTGTTTGTGTATGGTAAGGGGTATATGTATGTGTGTTTGTGTGTGTAAACAACCATGCATGGATGATTTATTCACCATATTTGATTAACGAATACATGTCACTTGTTTTCATCCTCATTCTAAAATAAAATTACTGTCTATAGTTTAAATTTGAGGTATTTTAAACAATTTAAGAGAAACAACGAAGGTGGAGGCCACTAAAATTAAGATTTTAAGGAGCATGTTAGCTGTCACGTGTAGAAACAAGATTAAGAATGAAGTTATCCAGGAAAGATTGAAGGTAGAGGGAGTGCATGAGATAGTTGAGGAAGAAAGGATGAGATGGTATGATGAACACCTGATGAGGATGGAAAGGAAATGATGCCAAATAAAATGATGGTATTTAAGTATGTAGAAAAAATGCTGTTAAAAAGAACCGGAAAGAAATGAGAAAAACGGATAGCATAAAGTGTACAAGTGAGAGGAGAAGAGAGAAAGAGAATGCAGAAGGAAGAGTGATGAAGGCATAGAACTAAACGGACCTGGCCAGAGGCTGGAAACAGTTAATGATGATGATAATATAATTTATGTATTTGTTTAAATTGATTTAAATTATCTTTACGAATGTAAAGTTAATAAATTGATAGTTTTTTAGAACAAAGTACTTAGACATATATTTGGGCAATGGATGAACAAACAGGAGAATGGATAATGTTACGTATTGAGTAACTTCATGGTTCGTATGCGACCACAAATATATTGAGGATAATCAAGATACATTAACAGAGGTGGGTGTTCAGGTGGTGCGTATAAGCATAAAAACAACATTTTTAGTTGAGAAACCTTATGTATATGTATATTTACGGTTGAAGTCATCTGTGTGGGAGTGAATGGGGGAACGGAACCCCCCCCCCCCCTACTTACCATCATCTATGTGGGAGTTAATGTGGGAAGGGGACCCCTACTTGCAACACTAAGAGGTTGGTAGCTGTACCTTTCACGAAAGCTGGTCAAACTACCTCCACGAGGTCCCCACTGGGCAACTTTGGTTTAACGCCATTTTAGGATGATAACCAAATCCAGGCACCTGACCTCCTCCGAGGGCCCAAACGGGGTGAAATAGATTAAAACCATCTTTAGGGTGATTTCTATGATCAAGTTTAGACTCCTAGTTGCGCAACCTAGGTCAAAGTCCTCGGGGTAGAGCGATTCCTAGGTTGTGTCTTGAGTCACTTTCATGAGCTCCTAGCACACACGGAAGGAAGCGCTACCTCTTCCCGCTAACAAAAGTCTGACCAAGGTGGGTGGGGAGGGATGTATTCCTATCTGTCCGGTTATGGTAGGGATTGATGGAAGGCATGGGGTCATTCATTGGTCCCTAAATATGCTCACTGCGTACGTTTATGCGCGTGGTTACTTTCAGATGAAACAGCTATGATGGGTTGGTGTAGCTTTGATATTGGTGTTTGTTCCTCAGTCACTGGCTGCCTGACCCAATATAGCAGGTGAGTTTACACTTTTAGAATTATCTGTCTCATATGAGGTGTCAGACTAGAGACGTAGTGGCGCTCTTTAACGTCTAAAGCTAGACTTACACTATGAGTGAATTCATGGTTCGTATTTCGTGATTTGCGTTCAATTTGTAGCAGGCCAGTCCTTGCTCGTATAGACTAAATCTGCTAGAGAAAATCATTTCACGAAATAAAATATATATGGATATCTAACTATATATATATATTAATGTTATAATATAATTTGTTAAATACCATGCTTTGGGAACATCACTGGGTAAGAACGGCTCCTTCGGATGAGTTGCACACACGTGCCCCATTCAACTCTATACTCGACTCAACTAGACCATCAAGCGAACTGAGTGGATTTAATAGTGGCTCGTGAGGGTGTGTACGTCATGGCCATGTGCCTACGTACTGTTATCAACTTCGAGAGGTTCTTCTAAACCCCATACCCTCACCCTTTGCCCGTGGTTCATCTGTTCAACCCGTATAAAATGCCTCGGTCCACTGGGAATAAAAACACAGTTCCAATCTAATATTCGATGACTGACGTCTCTCCGAACTACAGTACAAGACATTGTGGTCACGATGATGGTGCCGTCAGACTCACCGGACAGACGGAAATAATTTGTAAATTATAAACTTTTTCTCTAGAAGGGAGTAGGAGACCTAATTTCTATCATGTAAAATAAAAGGGATTTTTCTTACAATCTAAAAGTGTCTGTCACTCTTGAGTTTATTAACTATGTAAATGTATAATTAGGTAAGGTTTTCATAGGCAAAGTCATGTTGAGCGTGTCATGAGAGATCATACGTATCTCTTGATTTTCTACTGGGTCCTTAATACCAGTGATTTCATTGGAGTGTGTCTCGCTCCTTGGCCTGTATGACCGTGTTGTGGTCTGCTGTGCCATCAGGCGGGAAAGGTGTAATTTAGGTTGTTTCAGGCCCGATGTCAATACCTAGTTAGGTAATGGTTAGTTATTCTTGTGGAATCTTGGCGCCTCACGCTTTGTTGTTCACCTGATTGCGGTATGCAACTTGTGGGTTTGTTCCTGCCCTTCTGGCACGGCCCGCATTATATTAGATGTTCATGTCTGACTCCCTTCAGGGGCGGCATGATACCTTGTTGATATGAACCTATGTATAGTATGTGGTTGGCACCTAGGCTGAGTGTGGTTTAACTCATTATACCTGGCTATACTAATTGGTTACTAGCCAGCCTTTAATGTATGGAAGCCTAGAATCCTGAATGACAACTTTCTCTAAGATATTTGCCCGATGTTTCTATGACCGGGACCGATAGACAATTCTCTGTAACTTATGTAACTAATTCAATTGGGTCATGCTAACTTCATTGGCATATATCGTACTCACCTCTTAAAATAAGGTTGTTTTTATTAGAAGTTGAGTAGGTTCTGACCCTGCCCTGCTCGTTAGTCATCATCCTTTAGATGTTTGTTGCAATAAATTTACTATCATTATTGTACTGTGTTTGTAGTCTGTGTCTCCCGTCGGGAAGTAACTTTAAATAACCTCATTTTTGGGTTTCACTCTAAAAAGTGGATTATATCTCTTTTAAGAGTGAGGCGATAGTTCATAAAACTAGCGGATAGTTTTAGTATTAACCGAATGGCGCTTCTCGCGGAGTTCACTCCACGAGTGTGCCAATTATTATCTTATTTTTGAGTTAGGAATTTTGGCCTACTCAATGGGTCAACATTGAAAATGATGGATTGTGCTCTGATGAATACCTTGTAATTGCTTGCTTTGTTCTATTAAACTCTTATGTCAACTTGCATTTGAATCTTATTCTTTCAAGTGTTAACCTATCATGTATATTTCCCATGTTCATGTAGTCGGTGTATTTAGTGCCAACTAAAGTACCACTACAAATTCGCGAATTGTGGGAATACATAAAGTCGTATTTTTAATTTAACGATACATGATTCGTTATTCGCGTTCGTGGCGATTTGCAGACGAAGCAGTTTTTTTAGTTGAGAATAAAGGGAAAGAATCATTCGTAAACCACGGTGCGTGAGTGATCTGTTCAGTGTTTACACTATTCTCGTAGATTCGTGATTTAGTCATTGAGAGCGCCAAGGCATCAAGCAGTCGAGAGATTTGAAAATTTCAATAATCGAGTCTGAGTGGCCGCAGGCACGCGTTCTCGATCTAATTGAAGATATTCGGAGGCAAAGGTATTTATGGGATCTGACGAACATAGACAAGTAAAAAAAGAAACGAGAATGTTACCTTCGCTTGGGTGTTGCGTTTCCGTATTACCCCTTTTTTTTTGCTACTATCAGGTATAGTAAAAATGACGTTTGCTGTTACTACATTATTGTCAATACTCGAACGCTCATATTTAAACATTATTGTTCCTACCTGCAACCTCTGACGTCACTCGGGATCATGTGACGTTCTGAGTCTCTGGCGTGCACCGACCCCACGAACCTCCACGCGACAAATAGCAAATTACGAATCAGCGCAAAGTGTGGTCGTTAAGTTCAAGAAAAAAGTTGAACAAAGAATTTACGAAATATTATCTACGAATTGCAAACACGAATCCGCATCTAAACTCACACATAGAGTAACTCAAGCTTTAAGAAAAACTTTATATTATCTCCGAGTAGCACTCTCTAGTTGAAATGAAATTTTCTTCTAAATAGATTCTAGAGACACCGAATGATAACAAATTGGTTCGAAAGAGAGAAGAACAAAACCTCTTTTCTTACGAAGTTTCAGAAAACACCCGTATAATATTTAGCGAAAATGTCCTCTCCTGTAGCCCTCCTAAGCCAAATACACATTACACATGTCTCTCTAAACCTGTGAAAACAGCACAACTCACGTCAAAAAGAACTCCTCTGATGACGAGTCCATCAAGCGTGTTCCTTCTCACGAAAAAACGCGTGTCCTTCGTCCGAAGACCTCTGGTTGGATTCCAATCACCGAAGTATAGTTCCTGTAGTGGCCAGTCCCCTGCTACCCGGTACACTTCTCTTATCACTGTGTCGTCAGCATTGCGGCGCTGAGCCAGGAAGAACTGACAGTTGTACGGTACGTTCAAATTCGATAATAAATCTTTGGCAGAGGCAGACTCGACGAACATCAGCCAAACAGGATCGCTGAACCACGGCTCCAAGGTCACCTGCGATGTACCAAGAGAAACAGGATTATTTTGTACGTGAGCTTAGCAGAAAGCTACTACATACATGTTTCATTGAATTTATTACAGTTTTTGTACCATATTTTGATCAAAATTGCTACCTTTCAGTTATAACAAGTACAAATTAGAATTATAGTTTATGATTAGTATTTTTGTAAGTGTGAACTATTTATTATTGTGGACATAATAATTATATCAAGTTAATTTTTATGCCATCTTGTTCATGTTACCAGTGTGTTTCAATTTTCCGAGGTAGTGCACCTCTTTGTTGATTGACTGGTGATCGGAAGTACCTGTTTGAGAAAGGTTCTAACGTTGCCTCCATCTCGTATGACGTACAATGGGTGAATGTTGTCACACGATAACTCTTGTTTAGTTTGGTTGAAGTCGTACCAGGTAGTGAATTGAACAGTGGTATCATAATCTTCAGGAGGGAATCCATATTTTACTATAAAATAACACATGTTTAGTGATATACATCAAATAAATATGTAGTATATTATAGGTGGAAGTATTTAGCATGAGTATTTGATAGTATAATATTATATTGGACCACGACATTTAGGAACCTTCCAGATGATCCGAGTGATTGTTAAATCACTTCAAAAGAATGTTGAACAAGAAGCACCAAAGATATAATATACCACCTTAAATTACTAACGTAAACAGTATTTAACACTGCAATATATTGAGAAGGATTTAAATAAAGTCAACATTGAAAATAAACAGCACGAAATCAAATTAATTTGCAATAGAATTGGGATAAAATAAGATCATTTTTTGAGATCTATAGAGACTAAATTGCTTAAGCTGTGTTCTTCGGTTGCAACTAAGATCTTGTTGGATTTTCAAGGAACTGAATGTTTAAATTTATAAACAACTCATACAAACCACAGTAAGTTAATGAAAAAAAAGAAGTAACATCGTATGTCTCATGGTCCATATTAACAAATGGCCACCATCTTGTTTTTCAATCATTTTGGTTGAAAATAGTGCTGTGCAAAATATGAGGGTGTGAGATATCATCACATATATTAATGAGTTGAATCTATTTAACAGTTTAGAGATTGTAAAAAATCCACAAATAGTGTAACATTTTATAGTAAAACAAATAATAACTCTCAATTTCACCGAAAAAGATACCATAACAATTTTATTAAAAAGTTCAGAAGTTGTATAAGAGCAAATAATGAAGTTTTAGGTTAAAACAAATATTTTCTCTTAATTTGGTGGAAAAATAAATGTACGGTAATCTGGACAGACTTTCTTGCCCTTATACCCAAAGATAAAAACATTTACTAAATCTCGTAAGATCTGTGAAACGAAGATTTTAAAAATATATTTCATTTAAAAGTGTTTTATTTTTAATAGTGTAGCTTTTCAATTATAAAAATAATCTCGTATTTCAAATCGTTGCGTAGATATAATCAACATTGTTAATATCAGCCTATATAAACAACCCTCCAAATTATTTTATCGGTAAAATTAGATGCGTAATTTAGTTTGTAATACTAAAAAGTGTCTGTATCCAAATTTCAATCAAAATCTTTATGGCTGATTCCATAAAAATTTCTTGTAAACTACCCTTAACATTACGGTTGGATAGATATTTCCAAACATTCCTATGGATAGCCTCTTTCTTAACTAGCCTAGATACCAAGTTCAATCCTCTCTAAAATGGTTTTGTTTCTAGGCCAAGATACAAACAAGACAGACAGGATCCAAAAATACTTTTTTGTTTTGTTTCGAACGCACATAAAACGTAAATATTCATCGTAATCTCTTGGTTAAAAAAGAACCATTACAATGTTATCTCTTTAGGTATATGAGAATAATTAAAAAATTATACAGTTCTCGCATTTTCTGAAATATTCGTTCAGCGTGACTCTGAGGAAAGAAAATAATGACCACGCCTCCCCTCTGTGATCTAGAGGTCAACGTGCTGACCTCCAATGAATAAAACTGGTCAAATCTAGTAGAAAATACACATACTACTTTTACGGTAATTTCAATTTACTAGACTTTTAGTTGTTCTAGATCACTTGTATTTCCTGCATAGCTGTTGTCCCTAATAATTAATTCTGTTCTAAGCTACTTATATCAACCAATACATACAAATAAAACTTGAAGGACCTTGAAGAACCCTTTCTTCGGTTTGTATTATATAGTCTCCTTTCTGGCTTTAAAGTGTCCAAAGTTTTTTAAAAAAAGAACGATTTTAAGCAAGTAGGAACACTTTATTTTGATTTTGTATTAAAAGGACTAATTTGATCTTAACATTTTTTAGATATTTTAAAAGAAGAAGGGGACTTATATTGTAAAGGTTTTGGAGACTGTTCTACTGGCTGTTGACGGGACACACAACATGAAGTTTTAAATGTAAATGAATTTTAACATGAAAATATTCGTGTACTCACAATACAGTTTCATTTAAATTATTTATTATATGTATATGTAAAATAAATAATTTAACTAGATAAAAGTAATACACAACAATAATGTGTATCTAGAAAACTATTAATAGAATATATATAAATACATCATGTTTACTGGAAGTAAATACTAATCATTGCTTCATTTTGAAGAACGAAAGAGTTTTGATTAAGGGAGCTAAGATTAATGGGAATATATGTAAACACAAATATTACGTGCGATAATATAAAATAATATTTTCCACGCTATTACGGGATAACATACCCATGATATTACGGAATAACATACCTCACATACGAGGATAAAAGGATACACACAATACTAAGGAATAATATCACTGAAGATACTCTGCCATCTGATCAAGGTATTCAATAACAAAATCAAGTATTTTCTGTAGGACTCTCACACATGGATGGGTATCTAGACGGTTTGTTTAATATGAATAATTTTAAATTTATATGTACCCTACCAGCCATAATTAGTACTAAATTAATAATACTTTTCTTAATTTGAGGGTGATCAATTAAATGACAATGTAACAATATAGCAATCATATTTAACAGGTAGAGAATAAATTCTTTGATTAATTTTAAAAACGTGTAATTAAAATATGTTCAAACCCACCAATTAAGGGCCAATTTAATTGAATAATTGAAATCACATTATTTTAAGTTAGCTGTTAGAACTCTTACTTGACAAATCAAATTTCTCGGGTTTTAATGCAGGTTAGTGTATGTGGTATTTATTAAAACAAGATAAACTATAATGTTATGTGATTTAGGGTAAAAAGTGGCCGTGATGGACACACAACGGCAGGAGTTGACCACTAACACCCTGGCAACCACTCAAACCATACAAATATCAACACATGTCCAGACAGATAAAGAGAAGTCAAAATTAAAAAATATCAACTTACAAGATCCATACCAAATTACAAAATTCGAGGACTATTTGGAATTTGGTCTTGATCTAAATTTCTAAGTTCATGAACCCGCACATTTTTGATAAGACGACAATTCTAAATCACGAAGATGCTAAGAAACAACCAAAGAACATCCAAAATACTAAGTAACAATAATTCAATCTCCAAAAACAAATATATACAGTTTTGGCTTGGCAGTATAAGTGATTTCTCCTCTTCCGAAAATATTAACAACTCGGGCAACAATTCTAAATTTAAAACTATTTATTTGGCTGACAATTCAAAAATTACAATTGAGAATCCAGACAATCTAGACATTTCTATAAGATTTGATACATTTTCTGAAACCAGTCCTAAGATAATTACTAAGTTCATTAACCCACTATTTTGGCAGTGCAAGTAAATCTCTTGGCGGTATTTCAAACTGTTCCAAAATTCCAAGTTAAGAGACGTTGATACCTAAAAATAAATATTTGGAATGGTGGCTTAGAAAAATTGATGATTTACCCCCTGCCAAAGATGTCAACGAGGAATAAACTACATCGTGTACAGAAAGACTCTTTAGGTGAATTTAGAGATGGCTACAGATATTAAATATTTTCAGATACATTTACAAGGGAAGAATATCATTCAAAATTATAGTTTTTTTAAAAATTATTACTCTTCAAAATTCAAACTTTCAGGTGACAGTTCATGCTTAATCCATGTCAGTGTTTGACTAATTTTTTTAGAAAATCTTTACAACCTTTTTTATCAACTCCTTCCTGTTTAGCCTATATGCAAATAACTTTTCTCAAATTGGTATATTTTTTTGTCACTGCGTCTTAATAGCCGGTGGGGTTGTATGCTATCTGTATTAATTTGTTTGTGTGCATGTTAAATCCCTTTTTTAAGTATCATAGAAATTCATTTTGTTAAATAAATAAACTATTTGCAAGTTATTTTTATATTTATTTATTTGTGTGTGTAAATAATTATAAATTTGATTTGCGTGAATAAGTAATTACTAATTTAAGTAAAAAGTTGATTTACATATTTGTGTTTCTAATAAATCTACAGATATATCCAAACAATTTATTAGCTTTGTTATGATATTGGTTTGGATCACTCTAAAGTATGTAAAAAGTCATGGATGAAGGTAATTTTTCTTTAAAGTAATATATGTAGAGTATCCTTTCAAGAGCCATCCGTGAAGAAACACGCGCTTTTCAGAAATAATGGGAAAAGCATTTCACCACTAAAATATATTTTTTATACAATATTTCCTGTTAAAAGAATAACTACGCAATATTTGGCAAAAGACGACAATTCCCTATACCTGACAAGACATATTGTGAATGTGAGGAATGTCAGGCCTCCACCGTGGTTCGGATTCCACGTTAAACTGTAGGTCCTCCATTTCATCTCACAATCACCCTACCATTACACATTAGCGTAAGTGCGTATAACCCGAACGGGTAGTAAGACGCGATGCTAATAATAATAATAATAATAATAATAATAATAATAATAATAATAATCCCTATACCAATAAGAAGCTAGCCTTCACAGCACCTGTCACCAGAACTCTTTCTATTAGTTAGTTTTTACACTGGAGGCAAGGGAAGCAAGAGGCAAGGAGTATGTCATATATAAGCCATTGTGCGTATGATTAAGATGGCCACACGCAGCCACAGACAGCCAAGCACCCCCACGCACAAGCCACACCAACACACAAGTCGCTCCAACACCCACGCTCACACAAGCAACGCCGTTAGGGACTCACAAAGCTAGCACTGGCTCTCGCAGTCACAGTCTAACACAGAATACAATAATTTACGTTATTATCACAAGTGTGCATTGATATAAAGCTTTTAATTGGAGTATGTATAAGTAATTAACATATGTCATTTGTATAAACCGTGTGTGAATAAACAGCCATCAAAAGTTCTCTTTCTTTAATTTAATTAAATATACCGATTTAATTAGTGCTCAACCACGGATCAATTAACAGCTGGTTAAACGGTATCTATTCCGTACAGTGATGATAGACGCTCGACCACGGAGCTATAGACAACCTAAACATAATCACAGCATTATTTTATCTGGATTTAATCTGTAATGTTACTGCTTTAATAAATTATTTTAATTTATTATAAAATTTTCACAAAATAAAGGTTAAGTTTATCCTTACCATCCTCATAAAAATTCTCACTAAATTTGTTAAGTTTTAGGCAATATATAAATGTATTTTAAATTAAATAAAAAACCTTTGGGTAGCATCTATATTTTAAGAATCGCTCATCTTAGAAAGGGTTTTATTCAAAACATTCCAAAAATGAGATATTGTCATACCTGGGTTAATATAACGTAGGCGAACATTTCTGTATAGAAAGGGATTCAGTCCAACTATTCATATCTGCAATTCATCACTGCAATTTTAGATGGCAGTTAAGAAAGGGCTTTATTCCTATTGTTGCAAAAATGTGTTTAGTATTATAATAATTGATTGCACAACATGTGATATTATTTAGTTGTTTTTTTAGTAATGATATGCATCTCTCAATGTTCAGCCAATAGACTATAAAGTAACAGTGATGGTTAATTATCGTTACAATATTGTGTATAATAAGCTCTAATATTTAATACTGTTTTGTTTAATCATAGGTAACAATGATAAAAAAAACACCTTTATTAGTTTTTCAAAGTTCTGCGATGAAAATATTAGCTGTATACTCCTATGGAAGATGTCATGCTTTAATTAAACCTAAAATACTTTGATCATATTATAAAGGGTATTATTCCATATTTTACCTATTTTTTTATAATAAGAGAGATGCACTTATCCAAAGAAACATATGTTCTTTAACATCTCAGTTTCTGTAGTCTTATTTATTGTAGCATTGGAAGTTCATTATGTGTTTCTACTAACGCTAAAAAATGTTTTTTTATCTCCTGAAAAACGTGAATTTTGGAGTAATGTCCTTTCTAAAATGAAAGATTCATTATTGTAGAAATCATTAAATTAATATAAAACGAGGACAAAAATCAAATTTCTTCTAGACTGAATGTCCACTAAAAAACACAACAGAATAGAAGCTTATTATAGTTAAACGTTCAAGTTGTGTTTATAGCCTAATATCTTAAAACAGTATGAAGAAGAAGATAAATGACCACTCTTGAATACTAAAATTTACGTCTGCCATTTTAATTCAATATGGCGGCTACAAAGCCCTCCTTTTTGGCCTTTTTCTCAACTTCTTCTGATCTTATTTGTAAATTACCAACTTTTAAATGTTCCTGGATATAGATACGAATTATAAAATACATCCTATCTGAAGAACGAGTAGTTAGCTAGTTCTATATGGATCTGAAAAACGAGTCACCATGCTCTAAATGTAAATAATAATTTACAAATATATACAATAGCTATTTTTGTAACTTTAATATGAATGCTCATACTTAAATAATTTATATTTATATGATAAAAAAAATACTGAGAACAGATGAGGCTAAAAAAAAGGTTGACTATATTAACAATACAAGTGTGCAATTTTATGTTAACATGAACATAATTTGGGGCTACAATCAATCCAAAATACTTTGTTATGAATTATTTATTGACTGGTTTCAAAATCAAGACACAAATAATAAACTGTATCTTTGGGAGGAGGCCACAATGATGGTCCAAGACTTATTTGAAATTTGAGTCAACATTCATCAACATTGGTTCCCTTGGAGGCAGATGACATGAACTTGCTGTATTTACAAACAAGTTGGACAGTCATTTTCACTTCAGCTGATACTGATATTACGAGCTCTGCAATTTACCATTTTAAGAATCATTTTCAACAAATTTGTCTACAATAATAACCATTTATGTTTTACTCACCAAATGAATTTTTATTAAAAGTGTAGATAACTGACATACATTTTAAGTGGAAACGCTGCTTGAATGCCGACATCAAATTATATTGACTCTTCCATAGCAAATAAATATTGAGTGAATTTGAGGATTGTATTTCAGCCGTTGTGAATCGTACATGATATAACAATATAGAATATATTATGTACTTTTTAAAAATCAACATTTTGCTTGAAACCAATATAATTTGTTTTTAAAATTCACTTCAAAACATACTTATTATAAACTTTTATGTTGTTTCAAACTCTTAGTATTAATTATTTGAAGAAAAGAAAAATTATTGTGTTTTAATAACTGTAGCGTAGTATAAATTTGTTAAGATATTAAATCTACCAGCCCAATAGCTTACAAATAATAATTGCGGCTGTATCTGTCACATTTCTAATTAATTAAGAATGTGAGAAGATATTCACTATTCACACTTTTATATCCATGAACCCTTAAATTTAAAATTAAATAAAAAATGTGTGCATTTTTTTAATACAATCCATCATATTCGTAGCCCTACTAACCACTACTTCCACAATTTTCTGTTCATTTATCACCAATAAATCTCTCTTTTCTGTCAATAAGCAACTCAATACGTCATTAAATAATTCATACTTTGAAACCAGACTAGAATTAATATTTTATTTAATATTTCAAAGCCAAATTGAATGACATCTTCTATGACATTGACAACATTTTAATGCGACAAAGTAAAACCCTTTAAGGTAGGTGTATAGGGAACACGAGAAAAGGACAGTGTTTTTTCACTTTTTATATCATAGTTTTTTGAACAAAATAAATATAATATTGCATCTATACAAATATAGAGATTAATTTGGTTCACATGATGTTCTTGAATATCTGTCATGAGCATAGTAGCATTAGATTAAAGGCTTTTTTAAATGAAGAGAAAAAGTTGTCATTAAATTATTAAATTACATTGTTGATACCACCACGTGAATAAAATTACATTTTATGTTTGTACTGGAGAATTATTTTATTTATTTTGATACAAAAGCCGCAAAAATACTGCCATTAACAAGCGTATCCAGTTCTGCCACCTTAAAATATGTGGATTGTGACTGGCATACAAATGTTTTGAATAATAAGGAAAGAGAAAAACTTCTGTAGATAACCGCGACACTATAGAATTTCTTATATCCGTAAGTTACCTTCCAATGATACGCAGTGGCAGCCCGTGAACTGAAAGTAGTGTAACGATGTTACAACAAATGACAACATCTAACGCATACCACCCAGTAATATGGAACTACAAGACTCACCACCTTCTCACCGTCTGATGGAGCACAAACCCACTATGACATCCTCTCCCTTGGATTAAACAACATCGACTGAAACGAGACTCTGGTCAGTGCCTCGCTCGTCATCGAAGCCCCGCC
>CABEEJ010000541.1:0-24378 GCA_901482245.1 Timema douglasi
GGTTTCGCAGCCCTTAGTCTGTTTTATTTCTGACGGGTTCATGGCGAGCACTATGTCAGATTGTGCCTTCAGGTCGGCTTCTCTCCGCCGTCGTTCGGCTTCAATCGTCGCTGGTTCGGCTGCAGCCGCTTCCGGCTTCACGATTGTACCGCTCACATAGCCCCATGCATCATTCTTTATAAGAACTGCATGCATCTGTAGCTTCCATGTTTCATAATTCTCTTTATTTAAAACTTCGAGCTTTATGCCGGTTGCGTTCATTTTCGCAGCGTACTAACGAGTTTTTCTAGACTAAATATGGCACAGTGACTGTTAGAGTCACGTGCTTCGCGATCTTCGATTAGTCACACGATAATTATTGCGACGAGTACTGGGCCCATAACCTGTTAGCATAGGTTAATATCGAGTACACAAAATTAACGTCCAAGACGAACATAGAATCTACAAATACACTTAGTGGGCTAACTAACACAAAAAGGGTTAGCGTGAGCACAAAACGACGCGGTCGGTTTGTTGACGGAAAAAGAACAACTGTGTAAGTGAAAGTTATGTGATTGGCTAACTCGTGATGCTTGTGCTACTGCAGTGCCTTTCTTGATTGGTGCAGTGGTTGGATCGTGCATCTTAGTCAGTGTCTCCAACAGTAACATGTTAAATAAACTTTATCTACCTTTGCTTTGACAGTCTGAAATAGCCACAAGAGTGTTAGAACGCTGAATTTTTCACACTAGTATGCCTGTACGCCTCTGGTGTTAGTTTTGAGAACCGTCAATTACCAGCTGCTAAATCATAATAATAGGAGCGCTTGTTTACTTCCGCATTTCACTACTTGTATATAGCACATGTCCAATATTTATGTGGCAGAAAACATTGTTGAGGGATTTATTGGTGTAATATTTGTTTTATTTACCCGGTTATTCTACTTTGTTAGTAACATTTAATTGATGATTGATGAATTCATGCCATGTGAAGTGTACAATAAATGGGTCATTTCACATCAAAATCAACAAAAAAATAAATAAACTCAACCTGACCATTTTGTATTCAAATGAAATTTTTATCAATTATTCTTCCCTTAAAACTAACCACAAATATATTTTTTTAAAGATTTTTGGATGGCCCCGTTTTCGAGAAATCTATTTTTGAAATTTAAATTAAAGTAGATTTTTTCTCCCATACCAAATTTTTCAATTCTTATTAATTTCTGTTCTACTGCTCCTAGAATTATGCTGTCTGATTAATTTTTTTCAATTTGAAATGGACTTTAATTTGATATACAACTTGGCACACTTTTAACAAAAAAAAATTTCTTACACTCTTTCCAAAAAAAATTTCAAAAAATAATTGTAATAGTGTTTTTTGAAAAAAATATATGTTATTTAACTATTAATTATCTATATAAACTGAAAATTTCAAAATGGGATGCATATGGGATCATGAGTTATGATGAAAATTGTAGTGCAAGTAACAAGATTTTCAGTCCCATGATCTGGTGTTGGGGTTATTATTATAAGATAGAACTTACATGTATATGTACACATAAATGTTTTCAGCAAAATGCATCTAGTCAATTGCTAATTTTGAAAAATTAGTTTTTTGTACATCTTTTTAGTAAAATATTGTTGGCTTTGTTCATTTCTTCTGCTTTCAGTCGATACACTCTTCCTGTTGGTGTCGTTGGATAAACTTTAGTTATAATGTCAAATCTATTAATACTCATTATGTCTGGGAATTGAGGGTATTTAAAAGATAGACTGAGTCCATATGTCTCCAAAAAACTTATCTTGATGTCTTCCTCTTCTACACCAAGAACACACCCCAAACCCCAAAGGTTTGAATACTGGCAAGTTACAAATCCAACAATGTCACTTATCTCCAATAGGTTGTCATCCTCTTCAACAGATAGTATTTCTTCTCTTGATTCAGTTGACAAACTGTAATACTTAACTTTCAGCCTAGTTTTACTCTCAATTGGAATGTAGTTGTGCAACTGTTGGGTTCCTTTGACTGTTTTTGCATTATTTAATTTTGGTTGTAAGAATGTGTTTTCTGTTTCATAATCTTCTTTGGTTGAATACAAAAAAATAATTTTTGGTATATTATCTTTGGCCCAAATCATAAAACTGACGAGGTGTCATAATCTGCTCATTGTATACCATGCGTAGACTTGCCAGGGCAGCTAGCCGTTTTACAGTCCCTCCCACACCACCACAGGCATATTTGCCATGTGAGGAGGCAAAAAAATTCCACTGTGCTTTTATGCCAAAGTCTTCTTCATGAAAGCAAAGGTTGAGAAAGTTGGACTTATTTTTATATTGTGATGCAGCTCCATCTGAGAAATAATGTATTTTTTCAGGTGGTGTGGGGAAAGTTTGCTTCAAGAAATCAATAATTACTCTTTGAAAGAGATGTACAGCTACTGTTTCATGTGACATACAGTCAGAGATAATCACCAGACTTATATGCTCTAACTTCTCAGCATTTTCAGTTTTGTAATAGATAACAAAAGGATGGATTGTGGCTTGTGCATTGTTCCAGTGAAAACCTTGTACATAGTCTTGCAATATAAAAGAATAATTTTCTGCAAAGTCACATATAACTAAATACTCATTTGGGGGGAGGTTTTCCTTGAGGTTCTTCAGATTTGTTGACTGCTGTTTTGCAATATATGAATGATGCAGTAATTTTGGCATACTTTCAAATAAGGAGTCCAAAAATTACTGAGTTGGTTTTGTCATAGTTTCTAGTGTTGTCCTGTTCTCTATCTGCAGCCATTGTTTAAATGTAACATTCTCAATACACTTTCGCCTAAAGCAATCATCACATTCACGAAAATAGCACTTTGTTGTTGGTTCACTACAGATAATATTAAATATCAAATCTTTATATGTTTTTATTGGCATTCCTCTATCATACATCTCAGGCATTTTGCATTGAGCCATCATTAATTTTACATTTTGATACGTCATACAAACACATACAGAATGTGTGCCACTTGATCCAACGAGGACACAATGCTTTGGATGAAGCTCACAGAACTTCGTAAATCTGATTTTACACTCTGGATGTCGTTCTTTGAATAATACATAAACCTCTCTTAAAGTGTTCAGAATCAAAAATTTTTGAACATGAGTTTGTTCCCCATCTATTTTAACTAAGACATAATCTTTTTTTCCAGGCATTTGACGGCTAACTTAATCATTTTCATAAAATTCTTTTACTAATGCAAAATTGTCTGGATCTAACGTTTGCCCTGGCCGCAGATTTGGTGATGACATTATACCTTTTTCCTTGACAAGTCTTTTTGCTTTTCTCGCTATAAAATTTGAAACAAAAAATTCATTTTTGATTTGTTTTAATGTCCAAACTTTGATGCAGAGTTGTTAAAATTTGAATCTTTACACTTTTGTCTCTGGTGGAGTTAAATTTTGCCTTTAGCTGAGCTATAATTTCTGTATTGGCATTGCAAGTTTCTGAACTGCCTGGGCTTGTATAAAAAAAAATTGTTCTGAAAGCTTCAGTAACTTTTTTTACACTTTTTTTTAACTTTTCTCTGATAAAACTTTTTTTTTAAAAGTATTATATCTTTTGAGAGGCATCCTAAGACAACATTAAAGCCAGGCTGAAAATCTTGTTACTTGAACTACAATTTTCATCATAAACTCATGATCCCATAGGCGTCCCATTTAGAAATTTTCAGTTTATATAGATAATTAATAGTTAAATAACATATATTTTTTTCAAAATTTTCAAAAAACAACAGCATAATTCTAGCATCAATAGAACAGAAATTAATAAGAATTGAAAAATGTGGTGCCGGAGAAAAAATCTACTTTAATTGAAATTTCAAAAATCGATTTCTCAAAAACGGGGCCATCAAAACATCTTAAAAAAATATATTTTTGTTTAGTTTTAAGGGAAGAATAATTGATAAAAATTTCATTTAAATACAAAATGGTAAGGCTGAGTGAGTGATTGGTTGATTTGACATGAACTGACCCAAATATAATATTTGGTTAGTATGGAAATTGAAAAACTCGAGAATTTGGTGAGTTTTAAAATTCATGTTATTTCTTCTAATTGCTACTTAATTTTTTTCTTTACCTGATTCCTATTTTTAAACCATGCCTAGCACAAATATATGATATTATAGACTACACTGAGGAAAGCACCAATGTAGCACAAAATTGTTCAAGTTGTGTTGATGTAACCTAATTTTCAAAAGTTTTCTTTTTATTACACAAGGTCTAAATTAGGCCAATATTAGACCTGTCAAATCCCCATTTAGCGATTGGTTAGACACTATTGTGGGTCTCATACTTTTCACTATGCCTTGATGAAAGCACAGTCAAGCAGATGTTAGTCAGCTTCTGATTTTTGTCTGTGTGGTTCAAGAAGATTTTACTACAAAAGAAGAATTGTTTGATCTTTGTTCTCTTCATAGAACCATGAAGGGGACTAACATTTATGATGCAGTAAAAAATATGTCTACAAATTTGGGGTTTTTGGCAAGTGTTCAGCAATTGTGACAGACACCAATGATGGTACGGGTGAGGTGTGGACTGGTGGTAGGGCTTCTAATAGAAAATGGCGCGACTTGCCCCATTTTCCATCGCATCATTCATTATGTGGCAAATCAGTGAATCAAAATGAAGTAATGAAAACAGGGGTTAAGGTGGTGAGCATGGTATGAGGTGGAAACAAAGCTCTTTTACATTGCCAATCTAAACAGTTTTTGGAGGAGATGGAATCTGAGTATGAGGACTTGCTTCTTTATAATCAAGTGAGGTGGTTGAGTGCAAGAAGGAGCCTAACACTGCTTTAGAGAACACTGACTTAACACATTTTTCATGCTGCAGGTAACTTGCAGAATAATTTGAAGGTTAAGAAACACTGAGCGTTTCTGAGTTCAGTTCAAACATTCAGAACATCATGGCCGAGTTCACTTGTTCTCAAGGTTTGAAGATTTTGGAAGATTAAAGAGCAGTATCCTGTTATTTAATAATTCACTTGAAGTAGCTATCCAAGATCAACCATCAAACCTTTGACTTGAACTATGTGACCTGCAGGCTGATGCATTTCTCCAAACCAGACCAAAAAAGGGACCAGCTGTTATATTACAGCGCGAATTGTCAAATTACATTACAGTCCAACTTGGTACAAACGAGTTCTAATCTTTCCGATACATCTCGTGTCCATAACATTACAAAGACAGTCACAGATAACAAGTCCTTGGGATCACACCTATGATGCACAACTTGTTCTTGGATAGAGAGTATAGTTCCTCACATAGCCGCAGGGCGCTATCATCACACTAGCATTCTTCAAACTGATTCCAAATGAACACTTTCCAAACATTGGGACTTTGGATGAAAACTGTAATCAATGGTTGGGAGCACATACATCCGTGAGAGTGTTTTCTCCACCATGAAGTTCATCAAGAACCGTTACAGAACTAGTCTCACAGATTTTTCTCTGCGGCACCTTCTGCGACTGACATCAACAGTCATTGATGTGGACTTTCCTGCACTAGTAATTGCTGCAGAACGACCCCAATTGTAACATTGAACTATCTTTATCGATCTAGGAGTGTCTTATTTTATTTGGTAGGTTGATAAAATGTTATGATAAAAATGTGCCGGTTTTTAAATTCCATATGTTTTTAAATAAAATTGTTTTATATTTATGTAATTCACCTGTAAAATAAGAAAGGTGTTAATATGCATCATTCTTATTGTTACATAATTAAATTAATGTAACCAGCCAAATTCAGATTTGTTAAAAATTATGATAAATAATGGAAACATTATATATATAGGCCTGCATGTACACACACTAAATAAACCTAAATACCTGATTGGTTTTAGCTGTTGATGAAATCTATTGTTGGTGAGGAGTTGAAAAAAAATGGGGGATAGAAATGCGTTAAAGAGAATGAGTCATGAGGTTAGTTTTAGGGAGAGTGAGGGGTAGAAATATTGTGTGTTTGGAAAATATAATTTATTGTCAAGTCTATATAAATGTTTAACAAATACTTTAAAATACTGAATTATTTTCATAGTTAATCTATTCTTTTTGATTGTTTGTTATCATAATTTCTGTTTAGTCGAATGCAAATGTTTATTATATAATATTCATTGCTCTAACTTTATGACATATCTTGGTGACTTGGGGGTACAATCTTATTGATAGTGGGGGTTGGTGGGGGGCGACTGAACAAATGTTTGGCAAATTTGGGCAATTGTTATTAACAGGGCCCAGATTTTGATGACATGTAATTTTTTTTTGTCTATTAGAGACAATGCTAATTTGTACATAAACCCTGTTCATGATCTCCTGATTGTATAAATGAATATTTTTAGGTAGTTTTCTAGTCATTTTTGACTTTTAGGTCATTTTTTTGCTCTTTTTGTTTAATAAGTCATTTTTAAGATTATTTTGAGATTAAAATCTTAAATTGTTTGAAAATTACTATAATTATATATTAATGTATCTGATTTGCCCCTAAAGAATATGTAAGAGCATTGACAATAATCTCGTCATAATTTTATAAACATATTTTATTTAATTTAAATAATACAATCTATTACGTGGCGCTTAAAGCACTTCTTCTTCCAAGAAGGCACAAAAGCCACTGTAAATGATGTCAGAGTGCACCAGCAGGGTCAAGATGACAATTTAAAAGTCTTTAAAATAATAACTTCCTCTTCTAGAAAGATCGATATGCATTTTTAAAAGGTAATTTGAGTCAGTTTCCTGTTCTCAAACATTCTACTTCTATCCAGATGTTTTTTATATTGTATTTTATTTTTTCTAAACACAAGCTTCTAGAAGCTTCCATGAGCAATGGATATATATGAAGGATGGTGCAATGAAAGGGCACTAGGAGCCCAGTTCTTGATGTACTCGGACTGCAACTCCTGTCCGCGATTACTATGATCGTGTTATCAGCCGCCTCTTTAAATTGTTACGCTACGCGACATGATCAGTTTTCCAACCATTACAAATATTGAATATTGAATAAATAAATAGTATCAAACTTTACAATTGTGCTATTATTCAAGAACTTTTCAATTGGCGCTCGATCACGGGGATATAAATACCAATTATATCATCAAAATACAGTACCGCTTCATTGGCTCCCAATCGCGGGGCAGAATAATTTCGTGTCGTATTAATTGGCGCTCAATCGCAGGGCTATAAATACCAATTATATTGTCAAAATACCGTACCGATTTAATTAGTGCTCGACCACGGGGCAGTTATCAACTAATTAAACGGTAATCTCATCAATTGTGACCCAAGACAGGGACCCGTAAAACCAAACCTTAACAATATATATACACACACAAAATTTCAACAAAATCAGTCCAGCCGTTAAGGAGGAGTTCAGTGACATACACACGTAAAGAAGAATTATATATATTAAGATATAATTATAGTACTTTTCAAACTATATATATTATTGGTGCTTTGGTGAAACTTGAATATTCAAAAATCTGATATTTCGCCACACACGTCGTCACTCGAGAATCAAGTGTTCTATGTCCAATTTTCCACTTTTGTGTAAAAGAGTATTGACGTTTGATCATATGTGTAACACCAATGTTACTAAATGGCAACTCGAGTTTGTATCCTGTTAAGTCAGTATATAGTAGTTTCAATTTCACCACAGGTGAACGAACCATGTGCATTCTAAATAGATGTAAACACCATATATCTCAAATTTAACACTTGGAGATAGAACACTTGCATTCTCATGTGACTACTTGTTGACTGAAGAGGATACTGTAGGAGTCCAAATGGACTTTGTACCCCTTTACCTCTGTTGTCATAAAATCCACATTCCTGGTGAGTCACTTACAATACCTAGGCTGTAATTGCCATGGGGACAGGGGAGAGCTATTGCTTTTAAAGAGGTTAGTTGTATTCCAATGTTAAGAAGAACACAATATTTTGACTGTCAACAGTTTTTCAATGCATGATTTTCATTTATAAAGTGTATACTATATTTATTCGCAGGAGATATTAAAACTTTTATTTCTACAGAAATAATGTATTATTTTTTCTAAAAATTTCACATTTAATAAATCACAGACTAACTAACAATACTACTTTGTTTATTTCAGAATTATTGCTCCTCGAATTACAAAATGTGCTAGTAATCCAGCAGACATTGCTTTGTTTTGTGAAGAGGATTACATGTAGGGAAGGAAAAAGACTAGTTAAAATATGTGTGCCAAGTTTATTATTCTTTAAATATCATTAATTTTAATATCTAATTTTTAAATAATTAATAAAACCCTATAAAACATTTAAAATTTATTTTATGTAAAATTTTACATGTATAATGTACATTCTAACTATTTAATAAATACATATGGAATATTTTTCAAATTTTTTAGCTCATTTTTTGGAATTTTTTAAAGTTGTTTAAATGCCGGACCTGGTTATTAATATTTGAACCATGAACACATTTTTAAGTTTTAGTTTGGACACTTTTGCACTCGCCTACTTTATTTAACATTATAAGATTTTACAATTTGATAAGTAGCTTTATGTATTAACAATGGATTTGTATTTACGGTCAATGTTCCAGGTTCTATTTACAAAAATTTGAAATACTTTGAGACTCTTCATGCATCTCATTTGACTCATAACATTGTAAAGAGGGGCATCAAAGAGAGTGACCATCCTTTCAATAAAATACATGAGGTCTCTTTTCGTTCTCATGGCAGGTAAAATTATGAGTTTAATGCAGTGGTACATCTGTTGATATTTATTTATAATGTTTAGCACTCTAGTATATTTAAATCATTCATCATCATGAACAGTTATGTGCCTGTGACCAGGTCTGTTTAGTAAAATGCCTCCATCTCCCTCTGTCCTGCCACCACTATCCCTCCTACACTCTCTTCCACTCTCCTCTTCTCGCTTGCACACTTGCTGCTGTGTGTTCCTTCCATCCCTTCCTTAGTTTCCCTTCTGGTCTTTATGCTAAATACTTAATATCCATTAATCTTCTTGGAATACTCTCCCCTTCCATCTTCACTTCGTGTCCATACCATCTCATCCTTCCATCCTCAACTATCACATGTAGCCTACCACTTTTAACCCCAGCTCTTGATCTTATATCTTCATTACATCTTCTCAACTGCCCCCTTTTACCTAAATCACACTACTAATATACTTTACGCTCTATGCTTCTTTCAACTCTACTCCATTCAGTCCAATCACCTTTTTTGGCCATCACCATAACTTCACTTTTCGCCACACTAAATTTCATTCCACACTTTTTCACATCCCCGATTCATTCATGCGGCTGTTCCTGTACTTCATCTTCTTTTTCTCTCTCAATATTCATGCCATCTTCATTTATCATTGATTTCATTTTATCCTCACCCATGAGAGGGCACCCGGCTTGACTTAATTTTTAGTTGGAACCACTTGGTCCACTCTCTCTATCTTTGCACAACTCACATTATTATAATACATATTCCTTTTTCTCATAGCTACTTCTCTTTTTACTCCAGCCTCCTCCATTCTTTTCCATACTTTTTTCCTATAAACATTATTATAAGCTTTTTCTATGTCCATAAATGCCATTACCAGATACTTTCCAAACTCCTATCTCTTTTCTATCAACTGTCTGATTCTAAATATTAAATCTATCGCCTACCTCTTCTCTCTGAACCCATGCTGTTCCCCTGTCCAGCTTCCCTTTACGTTTTCCCTCATTTTCCTTTCTAGAATCTTTTCATACATTTTTGTGCATTGACACATCAGTTTTATGTCTTTATAATTTCCACACCTCTTCCTATCCCCTTTCTTGAATATTGGTAATATAAACCCTTTTGTCCAATTCTATGGCACTTTATTCTCCTTCCACACTGTCCTTACTACCCTATACCCCCACTGTAGAACTATTTCTCCTGTTGCTGTTATCATTTCCACCATGAGTTTGTCCACTCCTGGTGCCTTTACCTCCTTCCTGGTTAGGTCTGCTACTTGCTCCATTTCTCTATCCAATTCCTTCTCTCCAGCTTTCTGGACCAATCCTTCCCCCTTTGGGTTCAACAGTTTCACAAAATATGATTTGTACAAATTGCTTGTGCGAAAATGTAATAAAAATTCAGGTATTGTAATGGTATTGTGTGTTCCACCCCATTTTATTATAGGCTAAATCAACCCTTACATATAAATTAATTTCATATTAAATTATTCAATGTTATATTAACCTTATAATGTAAGGCTAGGCTAGAATGCGGATATTGGGATAGTTTCATAATGTTGCATTGCTATCAAGTCAGACTTGAACTGCTACCCACATTCAAACATTCATTTAGTAAACAACTGCAAACCGGAGTTGTCATAATCACATTTTATCCCCGCTTGTAATATAGTTGCAGTGTTTGTTTGATATTTGTTAATATAGTTAAACACGTAAAGGAAATATTCTCTGAAAGATAAAACAATATTAATAATTTTCCGAATACCTGTGATTTGGTTAACAAGTCATACCAATATGATAAATGATAACATTTTCATAAAATTATTTCAAAACAACACTAAGTATTTCAAAAATGAAACTAAATATGAAACTAATCACTTAACAAACAGGGCTTTTCATTAACAAAACAAAAATCTTCATAACATCACGATATTGTTGTAAATTATATTACTAGGTAAGGCTTATGTGTGTTTATATATATTTTATAAATTAATCGATGATTTATGGTTCATATATAATCTGTCACACCCGTTTTTCAGATATGTTACCATATATGTCTGCCTCCAATATCTCTCACAAGCACACTTGCTTCATATTGTTCTTTATTCCTATTGTTTATGTTATGACATTTCTTATTGAAGCAGAGCACATCTGATAAAGCAGGTGCTAATCATTGCAGACAAAATGGTTACAAATTGTAATACAGTGCTTAATTTTGCTGTTTAGGAATTTTCGTTTGATTCTCAGTCCTAAGAAAGGCGTTCTTCATTCTAAATTTAAAGCTTATACAGTTGATGGAAATGGAAAAGAAAAATTAATATTTGTTGGTAAGTTTCATCATATTTTGATTTTAGTTACCAGCAGGGTTAGTGCTCCTGTTTTTGTCTCAAAACTTTGGGGTTGTTTCTCCCAATAATGGTTCACCATTCTCATTTCAGTAAACTTCTGATAAAATTATCACCTCTCTTATGAGATTTCTTTGAATTAAGTCAATGATTACAAACCAATAAAATAACAATTATATCAATTCCCACTAGGGCATTATTTACCCATTGTATGACAAGTTTCAAGACACCATAATTACACAGCTATATTATAAAAAAACTATATATTAAAACCGCTACTGAATGTTTTGTTCCAAAGACCATGACCATTTCTACGATGGCCGTTTGTTTGGTGAAGTTATCTCGGACGCCAGTGTCCATATGGAGGATGGGATCATAACTGGAATAATTCATGCCCCGGATGAAACTTATCATATTGAGGTAGAGTGCAATCCCAGATTAGCTGTAATAATTTGGTTCAAGTTTTAGTTTTACTGGTAATAAATATTTACATGTAATCTGCGTGTGTATTTGACAATGTACATAGTTCCCTGCTAACTAATCTACATGGGAACAAGGCCAGTGATTTATATTTCACATACCAAATTAACTTTATTTTATTATTGATTTTATTATTAATATTACAGTGAATTTTCAATAATAGATTTGTCTATTCATTTGCAATAAACATTCTTAACTTTTATTATATCATTATGATGCAAAATCTGACACCTTAGTTCACTTGATAGCATGTCTGCCTACTGAGATAAGTATCCTGGGTTTGATTCTCGACATGGCTAAAACATTTGTCATTGGGAGATATGAGCTTAACCTTTCACATTGATAAATTAATGGCTGGATACTCATTGTTGTGCCTGTCCTAAATATAAAGTATATGAGACTTTGACCTAGCCAGCCAGCAGTAGAAAAATAAATGACTTGAATAAAAAACTGACCCAGACCATAGACTGGAAACATTAATGGATGTAAAGTAATAATTACACAATAAATGTTTTATATTAGAGCTAGGTGGAATTCACATTTGATTGAAGTCAAATATTAATTTTATCGATAAAGTAGAATCTTATAAAACATTAAATAACACATAAAGGGTAGGCTTTCCTAGAATAACATGGTAAAGTTACTCCTTCTTAAGAGCACCTTTCAGAGATTATTAACAGATAAATTATGTTCAAACCAAATAATCTTATTGAAGTTCAACTTTCTGCATTATTCACTTGACAACAGTGAAATGGTGATCAATTTAAAAAGTTTTTTTATTTCAAAATAATAATTTTTCAATTATGTTGTATTTAAAAAAAATGCTAAAACTTTCTTACTGTTTTCAATCAAACTGTTTTTCAAATTAGAATACAGAAAACCACACCAAGATATGACGATTGGTTCGAACCATATTACATACCTAAGCTAGATATCATCCATGGGATGTGATGGACTCTTAATAGTTGTTTGTGAATGTTTTGGATGAAGCCGTCCTGGCGTCATCTGCCTGACCATGACAACAGATCAATGATTATTTACCGAGCATCAGACACACACTTTAGCTGGGAACAAGGTCTGGGGGACTCTGACACATGGCCTCGCACATGTGCTTATGTCAAGGAGGGGCCAGGTGAGGATGCATGGTTTATTGTTAATACTTATGTTGAACGAAAACACTATCGCAAGCACAGGTTCATTAGTATTGTTAAGTAATATTATATTAAGGACTTCCTTAACATTTATGACTATGTAATATGTTAAACTGTCCACTTTCAATCAAACTCATTATGGTATTATTATTTTCCTTGGTAAATAACTATTTTTATCTACTTTGTTACACTGGCCAATAATGACTAGGCCTTTGAATGAAGGCTGTACAATTTAGAAAAAGTTTGTATTAGGGGTTTGCGAGCTTGGGTTTTTTCATTCAAGTCGAACTCGAATCTAGTATTTCTAAAAGCTCCCAAAATAGAGTATTGTATATTCATGATTTGAAAATGTTAGAAAATTCTTAGAAGATGAATGACACTCATTTTTATAAATAGTAAATAATTTTGAAGAAAAAAAGTTAAATAACAAAAATCTCGGTTTTTAAATTAAAAATAACACTTATAAAACATAAGTTAAAAATAATAACAACATTCAAATAAAAATCTAATAGAAAAATAAACAAAATGGTTTTAACAAGTATGTCTTAAAGCACATTAAAAACACACTAATAATTATAAAAAAAGTTAATAAAATGAATGATTGCATGATGTCTTGGAAATGTATAACAAGACAGTGTAGAAACACTGTACAATGATGTAAGGTAAGTGATAGTGAAGGAAGCCAACTTGAAAGGATAGTTAGGTTAGGCCTAGATAGGAACAAAAACACTTCTCTCTTCATGTCTTCTTAAACTTATCCACTTTTTCAAAACTTTTACAGTTGCTCATTAGTTTGAATTTTCAGGAATATGAAAAATAATATTTCTTAAAATTCAAAACAATGTGCAACTGTGGAAGTTTGAAGAAGTGAGAAGTGTAAAAGTGTAGAAAGAAAATAGAGAAGTGTGTTTGTTTATATCTAGGCCTAACCTAACTATCCTTTCAGGTTGGCTTCCTTCACTATCACTTATAGTGTATGTAGAGTGCTTCTATACTGTCTTGATAAAAAGTTAATAAAACCGACATTTTAAATAAGCTAGTATTTCCCCAAAAAATGCTTCAGGAACTTAATTTCCCTTATAAGAAAACGTATGAATCATAAACAATTAGAAATTTAAAGTGTTTCGTATTTCATTTATTATTCCTTACTGTAATTGTTTAAGATCACGTCTTCTGTTTCATTTTCATTCCTTTAGAAACAGTTGCACAGGCTCTCCTTAAACATTATTTTATTGAGAAATTTACTTCATTTCAATTTTATGCTTATAAAAGTTGATGCTGATACTTTAAAATTAAAAATAATATTTATAGCAAACAATATGAAATAGTAAATGCTTTTTTAATTAAAATATGGTAAGTTTGGTATAATATGTATTGCAATAAATAAGATCAACATTGATTTTAAACAGGTTAACCAACATAATTCTTTAACTAAACAGTAACTAAACTAGAGATAGTTTTGTAGCTAAACTTATTATATAATATGGGTGACCTGGCGGTCTAGGGGTAAGGTGTCAGACTTCTGTGCTGGGGGCCGGGGTTCAATCATAGGTCCAGGCACAGACTTATCTGATTACCAAACCCTTCCTTCACCTCTGACAAGATGTGTATTAATCACAACTTGTGAATGTGTAGAATGCCAGGCCTCCACCATAGTTTGGATCCCACGTTAAACTGTAGGTCCTCCATTTCATCTCACAATCACCCTACCATTACACATTAGCATAAGAGTGTATAACTCGAACGGGTAGTAAGACCCGGTGCTAATAATAATAATATTATATAATACAAGCTTTAAATAGCTTAGGTTTGAAAACATTTAACATAATAATATATTCTTAATATTACATTTTTAATTTAACATAAATAATTATTTTAGAAAGGAACCAGGTAAAAATTATAAAAATAATTATTCATTTATTTAGTAATCTTCTTAGCTATTTTTATTGCTTTGTCATGGCAATACAATTTAACAACTCCAATAAAGTATAATTCAGAATGGGTGAAAATATTGAATACATTTACTTGGTGAACTTCTATTACATTGTTAATGTGAAAATTGAAATTGATTTTTAACAATTTGTTAAGTAACCGAATGATTTATAAGTGGAAATGCTGATATTATCTCAATTAAATAAACTATGCTTACTATTGCGTTTTTAAAATAGATTATTAAGTACATCAAGTAGAAGCTCGAAAATGACGAGCCTACAAAACTTTCGATCTCAATCTCGAGCTTAAGTGACAAGCTAGGCTTGAAGCTCAGAATACAAATACTCGCAGAGCCCTAGTTTGGATAGTAACTTTTGGAACTAAAAATAAACCCATTTATCAAAATTATCAGCCACTTAAATGTAACACAATATCATAAAAATAAAAACTTAAAATGTACAAATGAGTTTATAAAATAAATCAATGAAAAATCAAAATTTTGAAAATAATTATTTTCAACCTATGTGGGCAAATTCAAGCTTCATAGTACATCATTAACATATATATATAAAGGCTAATAAACTACAATATTATATAAATACAATTGAACATTTTAAATAGAAAAAAGATTCCTTAGCTCTCATTAGTTAAATTACCTAAAAAATTAGGTTGTGCAAGTTCATATTAAATATATATTGTGAATTCAATGTTTTGTTAGTTAATATTTGATATAATCTGCAATCAGACAATGCTGAAGAGGAAGAATTGTTCCGTGAAAAGCGGCAGGCTGACCAGTACGAGTACACCCCGACAAAGACAAGATGTCCGTTGCTGCTAGTGGCAGACTATCGTTTCTATCAAGAAATGGGTGGCAGTAATACAAAGACTACCATAAACTATTTAGTAAGAAACATTCAATTTATTTGCAATTTATATAACACTGCTGTGTAAAAATATGCAGGTTGTAAAATAAAAAGCTGAATCAAATAGTCATCAATACTATTTTTTCTCAAATATACTGCCTTTGGTTCATTTAAGTTATTTTTGAAATGTGTAAGCAATATAATTTAAAACTGTACAGTTTGATTGTACAGTATGAGTATTAAATTGTTTAAAAATATAACTTTAGTGAAATAACATTACCACACGATATTACCAACAAGCTCAATTTAAAATTTTAAAGCTTTTTTCATTTGATTAAAGTTTGTCACTCTAAGTGGCAACTCAACTAGAATTATCTGAAGTTTTAACTTTTATCATGATTATATTTTTATCCTAACACTCCTACTAGATCAGTCTGATAGACAGAGTCCACAAGATCTACAATGATACAACGTGGCAGGATCGAGTAGAACAAGATGGGTTCAAAGGTATGGGGTTTGTTATCAAGAAGATTGTAGTCCACAGTGAGCCCACCAGAGTTCGAGGTGGTGAGGCACATTATAACATGGTTCGCGAGAAGTGGGACGTTCGCAACTTGCTGGAGGTATGATCACTCTGTTTAACATGGAATAGTGAGCAAGCATATTTGTATGAAATAATGTTTACATTTTTTAAAGCTTTAGTTGTCTTGAACTGTAATGTAATAATGTGGATTATAATTTTAAAGCACTGTGCCTGCATTTTCAAGAAGATAGAATAACAAAGACCTCCAGTGAACCTGGACAAGAATGTAAACCTCCTGTTTCAATGTCAAATATACTAGCACACATCTATTTTTCAAATAAAGCACTAATCTCTTAAACTATTTATATACGTATTTAAATTAAATGATACATAGAAATAAAACCAAAGTACTCTTGTGATCAATTAATAAAGATACTTTGTACCTTATTTGAAATTCCATTATTGGTAGAGTTTTATAAAAAAAATCTCAATTTTAAGCCTTTTTCTTTATTATAACATTTTAATAAACTATTATAAATCAAACATTGAAAGAAGGATAGAAGGGCAGGACCTACAGACCTACCAGAAAATTGTAGGCCTCAAAGTTCACAATTAAAACATAACAAAACACATAACTGTAATTTTCGGGGTACATCAGTTCTCTTCTATAGCAGAATAGAGTAAAAAACAGGCTGGTCTATGGCAGCATGGCTATAGTTTGATCATAGTCACTTACATTCTCTTGTGACCTGTTTCTTGATTTTTAAAAAAAGGCTTAGGCTTGGATTCTACAGTTGCTTGTTCAAAATTATGTCTTTATTTTTGGTAGATGTATAGAGTGTTATAGGCCTATTTATATTATATTTAATTACCTAAGCATTGAATAATTATTTGATATCATAGTTAATATAGAAATTATTGAATGGTGTGAGTGGGCCTGCTTGGTTTTGGTAATATATTGGTGAGCAAGGGCTCGTATAACTATTACTATGGCATGAGCCAAAATCTGAATTATGTGCTTGGGCATGAAGTGCTTCTGGTTTGTCAGGCTTGTTGTTGCTAGTATCAAAATGGTGACCATTCATTTGTTGTGTGAGTACTCCTGTGGCGAATCCAGTGTATTCAGCAATGCAGTAATTCCATTGTAGATGGTATCTTAAGATTTTTTGTGGAGAAGCCATAGTGGCCTTTCAAGGAGTATTCCATTTGTGTGAGTTTGCTGTTGAATGAGATGGAAGGTTGATGAATTTTGCAGGTACTGCATCTCGGTTTGTTGAAACGTTAGGGACCTTTGGCCTGATGATGTTTGTGGCTGTGTCTGTGTCTGGTAATTTAGGATGAATATGAATGCTGCGGAGATTAGGGGAGTGTTTGAATGTGATTCTTGGAGCACTATTGAGATTTTGTGTGAGAGGTTAGTATATTGTATCTTGTGTTTAGTACAAATCTGAATTTGCCTAGTCCAGTGGTGGCCAACCTTTTTATCCGGTTTGCCACATTTAGAACATTGTACCTCAAGCGTGGGGACAAAAAAAATTTGTTTTTTGAATAAACTAGAAAAATAAATAAGAGCACACACAATATGTTTAAATAAGATATTGCACATATAATATATTTTATATTTTTTAACAATACAAAATTGTTAAATGAATACATTTTATATGAGTATAATGCAAATCCTTAAAATAATTCCTCATATGGTTTTTGAATCATGATCTCATCAATGTTAGAATTTATTTTTGAGCAACCAAGCAAGATTAGATGTTTGAGATGATCATCTGTTAATTCAGACCTGTATTTGTTTTTAATTATGTTCATGACTAAAAATGGCTGTTTGCAAACATATGTTGAACCAAAACTGACAATTTTACATAGGTGGCAGGACATGTAAATTTTCAAAATTACTGGCTGGCACTAATTTCCAAAATTCAGTCAAATTTTAGTTCATTGGAGTAGCAATATAATGTTTTTATATTTGTTTTTAAGAGGAATGTGGCTCTGCAGATCTAATACTTCTGTTTGAATTTCTGCTCGATAATGAACAAGGTTGTTATTGGAAATTGAGAATGGGTTAGTGAACAGCTCAACATTTTTTTCATCTCCTCGGAAGTCGGAGAATTTAGTTTCAAATGAGTTTTGCAACACAGATATAAGATGTTTGTATTTGTCAAAATTTTGTGGAACTTCAGAATTTTATGCTAACTCTTACATTTGTGAATAGTGAGTCAATCGCATTTGTGAAAAATCAGTGTAAAACAGAACAATATCTCTGAAAGATGATACTGTACTGAATAACACTGGAAAGAGACAGTTTTTACCGTACAGACATAAATTCAAATTGTTCAAATGGCCACTTATGTCAGAAAAGCCAAATCCCACAGTCATTCTTTCTTCTACCTCCCGGAATAACAACAAGATGTTAATTTGTTGCCTTGACTTTATTTTTCACATCTGGAGTAAGATGCCCTTTGAATGCATCAAGCACTAGCATTGCCCGTTTTTTAGAAGAGCTCCAGGCCTTCTATTCCACATGACTGCTAGCCAATCGCACATTAATTCTCCTGTCATCCACCCCTTCTCTTGACACCTGACAATGATTCCACTGGGCAGGGTTTCTTTCGGGAGGGTTTTTCTTCTTAAAATTACATATGGAGTAGCTTCCTACCATCAGCAATTACAGCTAACATAGCTGTAATGCGCAATTTTTCATTGCCAGTGGTCCTTACAACAATGGATTTGGATCCCTTTACATCCACGCATGTTGAAATACACGGGTGTTTTATTGGCGTTTCCAATTTGACTAAGAAGATAATAATTCTGTCTACGTAGACCAATTACATATCGTTGATATTTCACTAACTTCTCTGCATAGTCAGTGGGCAACTTTTGCGCTAGAGAAGTTCTTAGTCTTAGTGACAGATCACTTCTGCGCATGAATCTTCAGCACTACCCAAGGCTTGCCTTGAATTATCTATGTGGCACTTGCAATTTCTTGTGCCTTCAATCTGATTACGTCACGACTTATTGGACATCCATCACGTCTCTTTCCTTTTACAAAAGAAAGAACACGCGCATCAATTTCGGGATTACGGCCATGCTTGGGTTTTCTAAAGGCTTTTTGCGTTGAGATGGCGTTCTTAAGTTTTTTTTTTTCTAAAATTCAGCGACGTATGTTCTTTTCATCAATTTTGTATTTTCTTCTCGCTTCCCTATTAATCGTAGTTTCTGCGTAGTTTATCGCTGCTAATTTAAAATTGGCATCATAGCTTCATCTAATTCCCTGGTTAAAACCCTCTTTTTTCTCGACATGATCAGCCATTTTGCACTTCTGAATTTAATATACGCACTAAATTATTGTTCTCACAATAGAATAAATGTTCTGAATTTAATACATGCACTAAATGATTGTTCTCATAATAGAATAAATGTTCCGAATTTAATACATGCACTAAATTATTGTTCTCACAATAGAATAAATTTTCCGAATTTAATACACACTAAATTATTGTTTTCACAATAGAATAAATGTTCTGAATTTAATACACGCAGTAAATTATTGTTCTCACAATAGAATATAAATGTTGACCAACATACTGAAACAAAATCTTACTAGAAATATTTAAGCTCACTTTACCAAAAGGATATATTGCTGAAGAATGTGCTGAAAAAATAATTTTATTTTGCAGCCATTATGGCTCAAATATTGTACACACAAATAAGATATTAATTCTTCATCTATTTTTAAAAAACTTTGCCAACTGTCATAGTTCATCTATGTTTAAATAACTTTGCCAACTGTCATAGTTCATTTATGTTTAAATAACTTTGCCAACTGTCATAGTTCATCTATGTTTAAATAACTTGGCCAGCTATCATAGTTCATCTATGTTTAAATAACTTGGCCAACTATCAAGGTTCATTTATTTTTAAATAGTGGTGGCGAGATATATCGATTTAACAACATACATATCCTATAGGTACAAAATTGAATGTGTATTATCTAAGAGTGCGATTATAGGCCACATTAGAGATTTATGAGAGCTGTTTCTTGGAAAAAATTGCGGCTTATTTTTGGGCCAATAAGGTATGCTATATATGTGAAGATTGAAATTAATTTTTAACAATTTGTTAAGTAACCAAATGATTTATAAGTGGAAATGCTGATATTAACTTATACTAGGTTATGGCCGATGATTAAACTCAAACTGAAAGTACACATTGCTAGAGTGCTAACGACAAGAACAGAAATATTTGATAACAATTTTTGTAATTTGGTATCCTCTGGTTGTGAAAGCCTTGAAGAGTTGTTGACATTCCTTGTTAAGGTCTTTTTCCTCTGAACCTATAAATTTGGCTCTGGTAGCTAGATTATAGAATAGAGAACATCTTACATTATGAGTATGGTTGTTTTGGGAATGGAGGTCTTGTTAATGGTGGTAGTTTTGGGAATGGAGGTCTTGTTGATGGTGATAGTTTTGGTGTGGACTGTGGTTTTTATGTTTCCCTCATGAAGGTTTAGTTCAAGATCCAAGAATATGGCATGGTGTTGTGAAATGTTCCAGTTGAATCTGGGGATGCTATGGTTATTCAACCTATTCAGAAACTGTAATAAATTCTTTTCAGAATATGTCCAAATCATGAAGATGTCGTCAATAAATCTCATCCAGCAGAGGGGTCGCAAGGGCTCGAATTGCATAAGTTTGTAGTTTACCCAAGAAGAGGTTATCATAGGAGGAGGCCATACATGTACTCACTGCTTTCCCTCAGATTTGAAGGTAGTGTATGTCCAGGAAGCAGAAATTGTTCTTTTCAAGTATGAGGGGTTCTACTAGAAAGGCAGTAGATGGCTTGGAATTGGGTCCTTGTTTGTCCAGAAAATGTTCCATGGCAGCAAGTCCTTGGGTGTGGGGTATGTTAGTGTAATGTTAATTGACATCTATGGTGACTAAGTAAGCATCGGTTGAATTTTGTTTTTAATGTCTTGTAAGTGGTTGAGAAAGTGGTTTTGGTCCTTTATGTGTGAAAGAAGTTGTTGGACCAGGGGTTGAAGATGAGTCGACCAGCGCTGAAATATGTTCAATGGGAGCCCCACAGCAAGCAACAATGGGGCGACTAAACTGGCGGAGGTCCTTCTTTTTTTGTGTATTTTGGGCAGGGTATGGAGTGGGTGTGGCTGCGTTAATGGGTGTGAGGAGCTATAATTATTTGGCAGAGAGGCCATGATGGGGTTCGTGTACTTGTAAAAAATTCCCGATAATACTGTTGTGTTCTCTTGTAGGGTAATGGTCCAGTTTCTTATAGTAAGTATTTTCATCTGCAAATTGTGCCTCTGTAATACAGGTGGATTGGTTAAGGACCACCGTGGTGGATTCTTTGTCAGTAGGGAGGATCATAATTTCTCGGTTGTTTCCAAGCCTTGAGAGGACCTCTCTTTTATCAGTATTGAGGTTTTGGTTTATAATATAGGTAAGGATTTAGAAAACGATGGCTTTGTCACATTGGCCAAGACATAATTTATTATTCAAGTGGGTGTTCTATCAGTCCAAAGGTTCCTATCCTTTCAACAAATCGAGATGGAGTACCTGCAAAATTCACCAACCTTTAACCTCATTCAACAGCAGACTCGCACGAATGGAATAACCCATAAAAGGCCACTATGGCTTTTCCACAAAAAACCTTGGATACCATCTACAATGCAATAACTGCATTGCTGAATACATTGGCCTCGCCACAGGAACACTTACTCAACAAATGAATGGTCTCCATTTTGATACCAGCCACAACAAGCCTGACAAACCAGAAGCACTTCATGCCCAAGCACATAATTCAGATTTTGGCTCATGCCATAGTAATAGTTATACGAGCCCTCCCCATCATTTCAATGCTTCCCAGCTTCAGAGGTGGGAACTTGTTCACCAATATACAGTATAACCAAATTCAGGCACCATCCTGCTCTCAACCTTGGATAACCTTCTCTCCTTTCTTTCCAAGCAGGCCCACTCACACCAGTCAGTAATTTCGATATAGACAATAATAATAGAAATATTTTGTTAGTAACCATATGATTAAATATAATGTAATTACATAAATTGGCCAATACCATGGGCTGGAAACAGTAATACATGTACCCCCCCCCCCGCCCCATACACACTTTTCTATCAAAATTACATAATAATGGGTTTTCAAGTGTTTTAATTGTGAACTTTGAGGCATACAAGTTTCTGATAAGTGTGTAGACCTTGCCCTTTTATCCTCATTTCAATGTTTAATTATATATAGCTGCTTGGCGCCATTTTTCCTTTGCATACCAATAAATCATCAAATAATAATTTATTTATTTACTATTTAAGTTTGATATTGACTAAAGTTAAAGATTTTCTTTAATAAAATGTTATTTTTACTAGGAAAATATAAAAAGTGAACGTTTTACTATGATGTTATTTTAATAGTTTCTGGCGTTACTTATACTTAGAAATTTTGTGTGTTATCAATATTTCACTAATTAATGTTTTATTTATAGAAAAGAGACAACTAAAAAACAAAACAGTCTCATTTAACATATTTAGTCTTGTCCACTTTAAACTATGGCATAATTTCAGGTGTTCTCTCGATCAACCTCTGAACGAGTTAATTTTTGCCTGGCTCACCTGTTCACTCATCAAACATTCCATGCCAGCAATTCCGCGGTGCTCGGGTTGGCATACATTGCCTCGGCTCAGCATGGGAAGCCAGGAGGAATCTGCACTAAGGGTTCATACGTTTAAAATAATCATTCTCCGACTAACAGTTGGGTCTTTGTAGAAACATTGCAGCCTCTTCTGTGTTTGTGCAAGTTTTATTCACCCTTCTAACATGTCAGCAACATATTTAAAATTAGAGCTGGATCATATCCACTTTTTCTATAAATCCCGAATTTAAACCCATATCTAACATGTGGATCATTCTACGAATCTTTAATTTAAATCTAAATCTTAGAATACAATGAGCGGCCCACATTGGCATGTTTTTGTTGTTGTTTTTTTTACATTAAATCTCTAGCTGCTACAGATAATATAAGTTGTAACTAAATGATCACACTTTTAGACTAATTCCTATTCCATTAAATGGTAAATTAATGAGCTTTTGTCAGATTTCCAAGCTTGTCTTATAATAATTTTATTGGGCTAAACCACAACTAAACGTGGTAATGCCTCTTAAGTAAAATTCAATTTCAAAATTTTTAAACAAACTTTTTAACTTTTTTTTTATCTTAAAACATACTTTTTTTTTAAAATTTTTGGAATATTCTTAAGAATTTGAAGGAATCAATCCTATTCCATGACAATTTTTTCCCTGTTACATTTATCAAGAAGTGGCTGCTGTGCTGGGGTTAAAATGTATAACAAACTCAGTAGAATACAAATAAATGCTAATCTGACTTAATATAACTTCACAGGTTTTTAGGGATGGTGTCTTAACTCATTTTTGCAAGACTCGGCTTTGGTCTGGTGGGAGTCTACTTTCTTTTACTTTTTGGAGTCAATTCACCATAGATCTCTTGTTTAATTTATTTGGCTTGCTAGGGGAGACACTGTTTGGTTGGAAGATATTAGTTGTAAATACGCTTTCTTCTTAAGTATGAATTTGTTCTATGACCTTGGTAGTTCAGTAATGGCATTCCACTTGGTTATAGGAGGATACAGGAGCTGTCCTAGATAAATTAAGTCAACCTTCCCAAATTCTCCCAGTTTGTTATGCCCAGTTCAGTAGAAAATTTGTTCTTAAATATTATAACAAACAAATGGCTACTACATTAACTAATAGTCCATTCACATCGTTATTTTTTCCTTACATCTGTTGGGTGGATTTAATGTTAACATAATATTAAAATTATGTTTAGAAAATGCTGTGTTTATGCAATGGAAATTTTGGACATATTTGCCATATTTTTGAAAAGGCAGATATAAATAAACAAAATGGGAAACTAAATAATTCGTTGAGCGTTTGTTAAGGATAATTTTTCTCTATAAGTAAAACCTTTCTTCACTTTCTGAAGGAAATGAACTATATTTGGAAGAGGCACAGGTAAGGTGGTTAGAAACATATAAAAGTAACAAACACAATATTGCTTTGACACTTTAATGAAGAACACAGTTCACACTTTATATTGCTGCCATTGGACAAAAAGGTAAGGGCTACCTCTTGAAGAGAATTGATTAGAGATGGGTCGAATCCACTATTTCTCGAATCCGAATCCTAGCAAATCGTTATAAATTTTAATGATTTACAAATAGACCCACATTACACAATATAGGCCTAAACTGTGAATTAAGGTTTATTTCAATCATGCTTGCAAGTTTGATCAACCCCCCCC
>CABEEJ010000541.1:24449-122294 GCA_901482245.1 Timema douglasi
AAAATCAAATCAATCAAAATTTGAGTGTCTTTTAGTTATTTTTAAAAGTGTTGTTAGAATGGGTTAAGTTTCTAAAAAACATGTGAAATAAACAGATTAGGCCTATATATCCTTTGATCAACTTTAGTCATCATTAAAGGATATTTTATTGTATTAAGATAGCAAAAATAAAAATACAAACGGGTATTTTTAATAAAGACTAAAACAACATGTTTAACAATTAAACATACATTGGAAATAGTAAACTCAATAATGCTTAAGTATGTTTTATTATTATTTTCTTTTATATCCATTATTAATTTTTGCGTAGAAAACAAATATAATCGATTCTTGCGATATATCGATTTCTGAGAATACATTCTATTTAAAACACGAACATATTTTCGACCATAATATGTTCATTCCCTTTTATAAGGCAGGACTACGTTTGAATATCTTTTACAATTACTTCAATAATATATTTTTCTGTCGGCCGGGGTTCAATCTCCGATCCCGGCACAGATTTATCTGATTACCAAACCCTTCCTTCACCTATGACAAGACATCTTGTGAGTGTGGGGAATGCCAGGCCTCCACTGTGGTTCGGATTCCACGTTAAACTGTAGGTCCTCCATTTCATCATCATTATCACCCTACCATTACACACTAGCGTAAGTGCGTATAACCCGAACGGGTAATAAGACGCGGTGCTAATAATAATAATAATAATAATAAATAATAATGTATTTTTAAAAAATTATAAAAACTAAGTTAAAATCAATTAAAAAATAAATAATGGATTAGCAAGTCATTATTTGATTCTTAAAACTCAAAGAAGGCTTACTAAGTGATCAGATTACCTGGTTCGAATTTTAAACAAACAATCGATATACAATACATAGGTCGATAGGGATAAATAAACAGTTTTATCGCTGTTTAACTGTTGAAAGTATTTATTTTTCATGAAACCCGACAAAATATCTAACTTAAGGATCGCATGCAATAAATTGGGGCTCTTTACAAAGTTGAAGATAATTAAAACCAGTTGGGTAGTAAGAATTAACACTATATTTATTTTAATCGTCACTCGGGCGAGTAAACATATACATCATGGCGGCTGACTTTGTATCGTGTGTAATGGCGGCTGACTTTGTATCATCCGTAATGAGTTATTATTTCTGTTAAAAAAAGCAATGATTTGTTTAATTTATTTCGAGTTTATTTGTAATTTCCTTCACCTCTGACAAGACATCTTGTGAATTTGGGGAATGCCAGGCCTCCACCGTGGTTCGGATTCCACGTTAAACTGTAGGTCCTCCATTTCATCTCACAATCACCCTACCATTACACATTAGTGTAAGTGCGTATAACCCGAACGGGTAGTAAGACGCGGTGCTAATAATAATAATAATAATATTTGTAATTATAGTTTTGATTTTCAGTTTTTGAAGAGTTATTAAAATATTTACAAGATTGTTCGTGAGGTGAAAGTTTATAAGTGAGCATATGCTGAAATGGTCGAGTCCAAGTTTCCCATAGAGGTGAGAGGGTAAGGTACAAGTCACGTAAGATTTTCCACACCTAATAATTTTTTATTTTTCTAAAGAAGATTTTATTAATGTTTTAATGTTTATCTCTTTTGTCTGACAAAATAAATATTACGGATTAAGTTGTGCTTTTCAAGTAGGCCTAATTAAGTAATTTTTGAATTCAACATATTATGCTTTGTTTATGAGGTGAAAGATTTGATCATTGAATCCAGTAAAACATTGAATCCTCGAATCTCGAATACTTGTCAGGATTCGGTGGATTCGAGTGGCCCATCTCTAGAATTGATCTTTACTGCCCAATTCCCCGACTTAGATCTAATTCTAATTGGAACTCATCAAGGGGTAGTATGAAATTTACAACACAACTTCCCAAAAGAGGGGGGGAGGGGGGTAAATAAGAGGAAAAGAAAATTTGTAAAGAATGATAGGATACTAATTAGGAGTCTGGGGACTTGGGTTTTTTCATTCGAGTCTAGTATTTCTAAAAGCTCCCGAGTTTGAGTAGAGTTCAAATATATTCATAATTTTAAAATGTTAAGAGTAAGTTATATATTTGTTTATTTTAAATGTAAATAGATATCACAACTTTAAAATTTGAGATTTAAAAAATGTACTAAAACACATGTTCTAAAAATATGAATGACACCCATTTTTTATAAATATAAATACTTTTAGAAAAAAATGTATGAATGGAAATATCATTTTTAAAATTAGAAATAAGATTAAAGAACACTAAAAAATATAGGGCCTAATAGAAAGAATGATTAAAATTGTTTTAACTCTCGCGTCTTTAAGGACATTAAAATTATACTAACCATATTATTAAAAAAAGTAGTAAAATAAGTAACTGCATGATGGCTTGGAAATGTACAGTAAGATAGTGTTGTAACACCACAATAATATAAGGTAAGTGATAGTGAAGAAAGTCAACCTTAAATTATAGGTTGGGTCTAGATAGAAAAACACACTTCTCTCTTAATTTCTTAAAACATTTTTACATTTATCACTTCTTCAAAACTTACACAGTAGCACATTGTTTTGAATTTTCATTAATGTGTCTCCTCATATGAAAAATAAATATTTCCAAAAATGTATGCAACTGTGGAAGTTTGAAAAAATGGGAAGTGTGAAAGTGTAGGAAGAAATAGAGAAGTGTGTTTGTTTAAATCTAGTCCTAACCTAACTATCCTCTCAGTTTGGCTTCTTTTACTATCACTTTACATTATTGTAGAGTGTTTCTACAATGTCTCGATAAAAAGTTAATAAAAACAACATCTTAATAAGCTAATATTTCTCCAAAATATGCTTCAGTAACTTAATTTACCCTATAAGAAAATGTAAGTATCCTAAACATTTAGAAATTTGAAGTTTTTCATATTTAGTTTATAATTCCTTAGTGTAATTATGCATGATCATATCTTATGTTCCATTTTCATTCCTTTATGTGTAACTGCACGTGTGCTTTGTACGGGCTCTCGTTAGACATTATTTTATTCAGAAATTGACTTTCATTCAATTTTAAATGCTTATAAAAGTTGATGCTCATACTTTAAAATTAAAAATAATATTGCTAAAAAAAATTTAGCAAACAATATGAAATAGTAAGTGATTTTTTAATATAAATGTGGTAAGTTTGGTAAAATATGTATTTCAATAAATAAGTTCAACATTAATTTTAGACAGGTTAACCAAAATAATTCTATAACTAAATAGTAACTAAACTATACTGAGTTTTGTAGCTTAATATATTAATTAATTCGAGATTTCAATATCTTAAGTTTGAAAACATTTACTATACTATATTTTTGATAATATATTTTTAATCTAACATAAATTATTATTTTAGAAAGGAACCTGATAAAAAATAGTAAAAAGAATCATTAAATTATTTAGCAATCTACTTAGCTATTTTTATTTTTATTGCTTTGTCATGGCAATACAAGTTAACAACTTCAATCAAGTATAATTCAAAATTGACGACAATATTGAATAAATTTACAGGTCTAAAGTGGTTTTAAAGTTATATTACATTATAAATGTGAAAATTGAAATTAATTTCCAACAATTTGTTAAGTAACCGAATGATTTTTAAGTGAAAATTCCGATATCTCAATTAAATAGGCTATGCTTACTATTGCGTTTTAAAAATGGATTATTAACTACATCAAGTGAAAGCTCGAAAATGACAAGCCTACAAAACTTTCGATTTCTATCTTGAGCTTAAAGGACGGGCTCAGCTCGAAGCTCGAAATCTGAGTACTCGGAGAGCCCTAATATTAATTCATTTTACATGCTCCTCATTTAGAAAGTCATGTTGCGTGTCTCACACTCCCCCCCTTATGAGTTCCAATAGGATTAAACTTAGGTCGCAGGATTTAATGGTAACGATAGATTTTCTTCAAGAGGCAACCATTACCTCTTTGTCCAATGGCAGCAATGTAAAGTGTGAACTGTGTTCGTCTTTTTATTGTAAAAGCCATATGGTGTTCGTCCCTTTTAAATGTTTATATCCACCTTTCCTCTACCTTCTTCCAAATACAATATGATTCCACTAAATAATTATTTTCCCAGCCTACCGTGTGTGTGTGTGTGTGTGTACACTAAAGTCCTCAACACATGCAGTCAATTTTTTCTAAAGGTTGCCACCCATGACAAATAGTGCTTAAAAACAGATGTAATTTTGATATGCATATGTTTGAATCAAAGGATTAAAGTGAAACAAGAACCAGACAAAATGGCTATGACATTTAGTTGCACATAAGCTTACAAGGTTACTATATTGGTCCGAAAATAGGCCACCCCGAATATAGGCCGCACGCTAAATTTTCAACCACTTTCACAGAAAAAACAATATTCCCACTTAAATATTATTAGTTTGTATTAAATCATTTGAAAAGAAAAGTCTTATACCGGTAGCTGCTTACATTTATAATTGGATTATTTTAATATATAAAACCACTTTCAGAGAAAATACCTACTCTACACTAAAAATGATGTCACTTGGAAATAAAAAAAAGTGAGTTATTCATACTCAAAATTAAATTGCTTGGAAAAAAGGGTAAGTTATCCATATTAAAAATGAGATTACTTGGAAATTAAAAAATAATGATTTACTTAAAATTTGATCAGTGAAAAAAATAGGTTAACAATAAGACACTTTGAGAGGAATGAAAAATAATTCATAACACACACTAAATTATTGTTCTCACAATACAATAAAGTTGACCAATATACTGAAACAAAATCTTACTCGAATTATCTAAGCTCCTTTTACCAAAAGGATATATTGCCGATAGAATGCGCTGAAGAAACTAATTTTATTTTGTCAGCCATTATGGCTCAAATATTGTACACAGAAATAAGTTAGTAATTCTTCATATATTTTTAAATAACTTTGCCAACTATCATGTTCATATATTTTAAAATAATTTTGTCAACTATCAAAGTTCATCTATTTTTAAAAAGTGGTGGATATTAACTTTGATATATATCTATTTAACATGTGTATCCTATAAGTACAAAATTGAATGTGTATTATCTAAGAGTGTGATTATAGACCGCAATAGAGTTTTATGAGAGTTGTTTCTTGGAAAAAATTGCTTCTTATTTTCGGGCCAATACGGTATTATGTCTAAAGAAGTGCTTGATCAATGGCGTTTTTAGTAAGTTGGAGTATCACAATCGCATATCTCATCATCATCATCATCATCAACAACTGTTTCCAGCTTGTGGTCAGGTCAGTTTAGATGCCTACATCTTCCATTCTCTTTCCTCCTTCAATTTTGTTCATTCTTCTCCTCTCACTTGAACACTTTCTGCTATCTGCTCCCCCCATTGCTTTATTGACCTTCCATGTGTTCTTTTTCTTAGATCTTTGTTTACCAACATTTTCTTTGGCATCCTCTCTTTTTCCATCCTCATTACATGCCTATACCTTGTCTGTCTTGCTTCCTTTACTATCTTAATGTACTCCTTGTACCCCTACTCTTTTTCCAGATAATTTTATTCTTAATTTAGTTTTTCCTCGTGACAGCTAACATGCTCCTAACAAACTTCATCCCCGTGGCCTCTACTTTCCTAGTCTCTCTTGCATTCACTGTCCATGTTTCTTCTTGGACAATGGGTACAAAGTATGCCCTGTACAACACTTTCACTTTAAGGGCACTCCTCTTATTCCTAGCAGGTGTCTTACATTCTTGTAGAACAAATTTCCCTGATGTCCTCATTACAATCTCTCTACTTTCACTTTTTTGCCTCAATCTTGCTTTCAAGGTATTTTAAGTTCTGCACTTTGCCATGCACTCATTCACTTCCTCATTCCATTCTTGCGTTTGTTCCTTTACTTTCTCTTCCTCTCCCCATACCATCAAGTCATCAGCTTTCATTCTTTACTCCAGGAGTTTTTCTGCCACTTTGTTCATGACCATTTCCATTACCATTACAAATAGTAATGGTGAAAGGGCACTCCCTCGCTTCACTCAATTTTCTATTTGGAACCACTCTGTCCTCCCACTCTTTGTCTTAACATAACTACTATTATCCTCATACATGCTTTTCACTCTCATTACAACTCCTCTTTTACTTCGGCCTCCTCCATCGCTTTCCATACTTTATTTCTATCCATGCTATCTTATGCCTTCTCCACATCCATAAATACCATTACCAAGTATTTCCCATATTCATACCTTCTTTCCAGATACAACAGGCCTAACAAGCCGGTAGTAGAAAATATGTAGCTTGAATAAAAAACTGACCGAGACCATAGGCTGGAAATATTAATGGATGTAAGTATACCTTCTTTTGATCAGCCCTTGATTGACAAAGATTAAGTTTATTGTGGACCTCTGTTCCCTAAATCCATGCTGTTCCTCTCTCTACCTTCATTTCATTATATTTCATATTTTCTTTTCCAATATCTTATATATTTTTGTACAGTGGCACATCAGCGTTATCCCCCTATAATTGCTACACCTCTTCCTGTCTCCTTTCTTGAAAATAGGTATTATAGCTCCCTTTTCCCAGTTTTCTTGTACCTTGTTCTCCTTCCAAACCACTCTCAGCATCCTGTATAACCATTGTATACCTACTTCACCTGCAACTCTTATCATTTCCACTGTCATTTCTTCGACACCTGGTGCTTTTCCTTGTTTCAACCTCTTTAATGCTTCCTCCTTCTGCTATACCTTCCTACTCCTTTGTTTCACTCTCATCCCTTTCCTCTTCTATGTTGAGTATCTCAAACATTTCTCATCCATAGTTCATTTTCTTTCTCTCCTGTCTTCTTCATTCTTTCTTCTTCATCCATCATTCTAATTTCATGTCATTTCTCTTTCCTCATGTTTCTTACTTAGCTATATAACACCGTCTTACTTCCCTTCACGTCCCGTTCCAGCATTTCTGGCCATTTTTGCATCCAATCCTTCGTGGCTTCCCATACAACTCCCTTCGCTCTTTTCTTCTTCTCCTTATATTATTTCTCTGTTTCCTCGGACCTATTCTGAATGCTTTATTCTTCTGCTCCTATGCCTCCTTCACCCTGTCATTCCACCAGGTTGTCTCTTTCCACTTCCCCTTATTTCTTGTCCTCCCACATACCTCCTTTGCAGCTCCCACCAAACTGTTCTTAAACCTTTCCCATTCAACCTTTACACTTTGCATCTTAATCTTGGGTATGAAGGTTCTAACCTTTCTTAATTACAGTTCTCTTTCCTCTTTTCTTTTTTAGCCTTTACACCCTTATTCTTCTTTCTTGTCTTATTACCTTTCTCCTACATTTCCATCCCTTTGTCACTGACAAACTGTGGTCACTATCTAAGGACACACTTTTTATTACCTAGATGCTTAGAGTTTGCCTTTTAATATCTTCATCCATGATAAAGTAGTCTATCACCGACTTTTGCTCCCCATCTCAACTCTATTGAGTGATCTTATTGCTCTTTCTCTTTCCTTCTTTTAGCAGTTGTTGGCTACTTGCATTTTATTTCTTACACATAACTCCAACAACCTTTTACCCTAATTGTTTCTTTCTCCCCATCCTTATTTCCTAAGCACATCCACTTATATATTAATCCATATAAGTTGTGGACTAACTGTATTTAATAATAATATTTAGCACCGCGTTTTACTGCCCGTTCGGGTTATACGCTACTAACTGTATTTAAAGTGTTATTATTGACATACCTAAGAATTGAAATTACGTGAACATCATCTTGTTCTCTATATTGGAATTTGTACCCAAAGCACTAAATTAATTTTTGGCACATTCCTAATCTGATTTTTTCTGTTTTTTTCACTTGGGAATATGGGTGTGCACTAATGGTAGTCTGTGGGGTATGCGCACAGGTGTTTAGTCGAGAATACAGCCACAAGGACTTCTGTCTAGCACATCTCTTCACTGATCTCAAGTTTGAAGGGGGTATCCTGGGTCTGGCTTACGTGGGGTCCCCCAGACGCAACTCGGTGGGCGGAATCTGCACCCCAGGTCAGGGTTGGTGCATGATAGTCCTGCTTGTGTGTTGGGCTCTCTACTGGTGTTGACTGTTTACTGTCGCTTGTCTTCTATTTTGACCTAAACCTTGTCAATATTCCTTTTGTCATCCTTTTCTTTTTCTAACTTAGTTGTAATGTTCATAATCTCTAGTTAGGGCCATATATAATCTCTCATATTATTGTTGTTAATCATTAGCTCTTTTCATCTGGATTTAACTAGTTCCTTTCCATGCTGTATTTATAATTTCTTAATAACTGCACTATTTTTTTATTTTATTTTATTCTTGTATACCTCTCAATCCTGGTTGTTAGGCACTACATATTCATGCATTTAATTAAAAAACTAGATCTCAATGTGATTTTTTGTATTTATGGTGTTTGTCTTTGTATGTTTTGTATTTGTGGCATTGGCTTGGTGTTTGTCCTTGAATGTTTTGTGCTCGTATCTTATTCCCAAACAATACTTTCACACTAATTTAACATTAATTTTGATTTTATTTTTGTTGTTTTTACACTTATCTAGTATTTTTATCAACTAAAACTTTTTGAATAATATTTGGTGTTATTTTATTAAAAATAGTCTTAATAACATTTTAATTTAATTTTTTTTATTATTATTACAATAAAAATAGTTGAGAAATTTTCCAAACATTACAGTAACTTTAGGTATGTGTGGAATTTAGGGAATAACATTTTGACTTCAAAAAATATTAATTAGCATTTGGAACAGGGAAGATTTTTAAAAGTTTTTTGTTTAAAATTTTGGTTTATATGTTTTCAAAATTATAATATTAGTACAAATGTTAACCTTTACATTTATTTAAATAATAATTATAATTTGAAGATAAAATTTGAAATTTTAAAGAAATCAAACTTTACAGTTTCAAATATATTAACTATGAGGGTAAACAGGGAAAACATTTTTGCATTTAGACAGGAAAAAGGCCATAACTCCGATTTGGTTACAAGTATTAAACATTAATAAATTATTCAATCTTGTGGAATTGTTGAAAGGAAAAATGTGTGTACACTAAAAAATCAATAGCTATATTAATATTTCATTAAATATCAATATTAAAACTAGACATTATTTTGTAAAATGTGTTTGGTGAAGTTTTTACAGAGGTGAAATAGTAAGGATTAAAAAACTAGTCCTAATGAAATAAAAAATATATTTTTAAATGTGTATGGATACATTTTAAAAATAACTTTATAAAGACTGTCTAAAAAGTCCTAAAATTGTTAGAAACTTAAATAAAAATTGCACTCTAAAAATGTTAATAACTGCTTATACAATAAAGCAACATATTTAAACTAATCTGAATTAATAAAAGGACACCTTTTTTTCTACCTTATAATGAATGGCTAGATTGTAACTACCTTAACTTTGCATGGAAGCGTGAGAAATAATAGTCAAGGAGTTAACAGAGAATAATAGTATATTTTTTATTTGACATATTAGAAATAGATGGTATACAATAAATATTACAAATGCCGTGATATCGCCCAAAGCGAATTTTAGTTAAATATAACATATAGGCCTAATATAAATGACTTGAATTTAATATAAACATATTATTTAATTAGTATGCACTTAAAGTTGAGTTTAAAGTGAGAAATAACTATAACTACAATCAAAGATAGCGAACAACACGTTATGACTCAAAAGTCTGAATATGAATTAAACTCTATTTCAAATATTTAGTCACCTGGTGACAATCAATCATTTGTACTATAACAATGTTTTTAGAGAAAAGGTAATAACTTCAAAGTATAATAAATCCGCCGCCTTGCGTCTGTTTTTTGGACTGTACAGTAATTAAAGTCCTAAAGGACGCAATGTCAACATCATTTACTAAGCGCCTTACACTCATGCGCTTATAATACATACTTTACTTTAATTGAAGTTAAGATACATAATGTATGATATATTTGGAAATATCTTACAATCCTAACACTGTTAATATACATCAAAGTTTAATAGAACAGTACTGAATATATATGTGCTCAACCCAACTGGAGTTTAAAGAAATTAAGTAATAAGCCATAAATCAAAGCATTACGCTTTCCCATGGCAATCTAATTTTATTCAAAGCTATCAAAGATACAAAGCGCTATTCTAATAGTTTAAGAGCTTCCTTCTCGTACTATCAAATATTAATTTTCAAGCAATAATTGTTATGAGTGATATGATCCAACGGCTCATGAAGGAAGCCCTGCCCAGAAACAAACGAGTGACGGAAACTCCACGAGTATAGTCTTCGTTTCTGCCGCCTGGATGGTTCCAGGACTTTCTACGAGTTCCTCGAGTCACTGCAATCCTTCTAAAGTGCAGTTTGTTTCCCCTCTTCCACTCTATTTTTCCCTTTCTCTGAGGGAATGTCATGTATTCGTGCCGGCTATATATTGGGATGTTTCTTTTGTGTGAGCACTTATTGTATCACTGGCTTACTAGGTGAGAGCAGCAAATTAAGCTTAGACTTAATTATATTCTTCAAAATTCTCTTTTGGTTATATTATGGCGAACCTTTCAAAATTATATTTTAAGACTTATTAATTTAAATTTCTACTACGGGATGAGTTTTTCTTTGTATCAGCGTGGTTAATTTGTAACCACATATCTATTAGTATTTTTCCTACTAGGGGAACTTAACCATTCCTCTATGCAACTTAACTTTTGTTTCGCCACTTGGTGGCTTGCGTCTCATTGCGCTCTTGTCGTCTGTCTGATTAGCAGTTGATGTTAGTTTCAGAATATTTTGAGTATATTTAACTTAGATAGTTTGAATGTCCATTTTCCCAAAGTTTGGACAGCATTGCCAACTGCACATTATGGATGTTAAATACTAGTTGTACTCTAATTTCTTCACCTGTACAATTGTTCAATCCACTTTTACAGTATGATCCAATAACTATTAAACTATATAAATAAAATTAGGAGTTTGTGTGTTTGTCTGTAATAAACATTATGTGATATTTATCTCACACAGAGGTTTGAAATTTAATAATTAGTGGCCCATGTGCACCTTGAAGCCGGAATTTTAATATTTGGATTTGTTTTTTTAAATTAATAAAAAACTGGTTCTGTTTATATCTAAGCCTAACCTAAATATCCTTTCAGGTTGGCTTCCTTCACTTTCATTTTACATTATTGTAGAGAGTTTCTACACTGTCTTGATTAAAAGTTAATACAAATGATTTTTAATAAGCTAATATTACATCAAAATATACTTCAGTAACTTAATATACCGTGTAAGAAAATGTGAGAATCATTAAAAATTAGAAATTTGAAGTATTTCGTATTTCGTTTATTATTCCTTAGTGTAATTTTGCTCAATCACATCTTCTGTTCTATTTCCATGCCTCTATGCACAATTGAACATGTGCATTGTACAGACTCTCGTTAGACATTATTTTATTGAGAAATTTACTTCAATTCAATTTTTAATGTTCATAAAAGTTGATGCTCATACTTTAAAATTTTAAAAAATTATTTCTAGCAAACAATATGAAATAGTAAGTGCTTTTTTAATATAAATGTGGTAAGTTTGGTAAAATATGTATTGCAATAAATAAGAGCAACATAATTCGATAACCAAATAGTAACTAAACTAGAACTAGTTTTTTAGCTAAACATTAACTAATATGAGCTTTAAACATCTTAATTTAGAAAACATTTAATAAAATATATTTTTGATATTACATTTTTAATTTAACATAAATTATTGTTTTAGAAAGGTACCAGGTAAATATAGTAAAAAGAATCATTCAATTATTTAGTAATCTTTTTAGCTATTTGTATTTTTTTGTCATAGCAATACAAGTAAACAACTTCAATCATTGATAATTCAAAATGGACGACAATATTGAATAAATTTACCATTCAAAAGTGGTTTTAAAGTTATATTAGGATATTAATGTGAAAATTGAATTTTACTTTTAACAATTTGTTAAGTTACAGATTGATTTATAAGTGGAAATGCTGATATTATCTCAATTAAATATATTATGCTTACTATTGTGTTTTGAAAATGGATTATTAAGTGCATCAATTGGAAGCTCGAAAATGATGTGCCTACAAAACTTTCGCTTTCAAGCTTAAGTGGCAAGCTCAAGATCAAAACACGAGTACTCACAGAGCCCTAGTGTGAAGTGAAAAACATTGCTATAGTTAAAAGCGCAATCCATGGTGTGTAACTTAGGCAACGCCAAGTACTTCTGATTGTTTCTTTTAAACATAGCCTGATTGTTCATGGTTGTCGAGGCTTAGTATTTTAGAATTTAGATTTATTTTCACCATGTATTAGTACCTAATCGAGCTTTATACATGCATTAATCATTCTAGTGGAATTGAGATGAGGAAGTTTGCATTTTAAAGGAAATGTACTCACATTTGCTCTCTTGAGAGTGGGTAATAATTAAAGTAAAACCATCCACAGCACACTTAACTGGGATTAGAGCCCTGACCTCCCTTTCACCACAAATCTAGTCTAACATAATATTTATGCAGTATACCAAGGATGGAAAACCTTTTGGGATTGTAAGGCTGTATGTCACTTCACGGATTCCCCATGTTCAGTAAATGTTTCCATAATTATGGAAAGTTACCAATATAAATATAGGTCTTTTTAAAAACCCATCAATGAGCTAATGGTTTTTAGTACTCTTTAATGGTTCTTTTCTTTGTATTTGGCATGTTTAGGTTATTACAACTTAAACAAATTTGTAAACATGTTAAATTAACTTCTACTTATTCAGCTTGCTATATATTGTCTACACACTATGATAACACCACAATGTAGTAATACACGTGCACAACTACACTGATGTTTTTGCCTCAAGCTGACATTACGCTGAGCACTCGTAATGACTGCTCTTTAGTGACAAATTATTGATATTATAGTACTCCAGCCATAGACAGAAAGATTGATAAGAACATTTGATTTTTTAAAATTATTCTTTAAAAATAATGACTTATTTATTTTAATAAATGGAAATACACAGTTGGAGAATGTATAATTTAAATACATAATTGACAAAATATGTAAAAAAAAAGCCACATAAAACACCTCAAAAGGCTGCAGGTTCATCATGTCTGCATTAGAGCATGCAGCGACTGATGGAGGTAATCTATATTTTAGACGATAATCAACCCCTTCAACCTTCAAGACAGGATATATGTAGTAATTACTTTTCTTGTAGTGAAATTGATTTAAAAATAAATATAGTTATGAACTTAAGCTCTAATATCGCTACTTGTATATTAAGTGCAGATTTTTTTATTCTAGAAACAAAATAGTCTGCCACGCAAAATACAAGTCATTTCAGATCCATGTGCTTTCACTTGAGTTTGAGATACTGCATTGCCCTACTTTAAAAATGAACTTGCTAATCTCATTTATATGTATATTTCTGTGACCTTGTGATATGGTGAAGGGTTTGAAGAATGTTCTTCCTTTAGCTCTACCATTTCAAGGATATGGAGTAATCCAGTGTTTGAGTGAAGTGCATTCCCTCTTCTCTTTTTTGTGTTTGATAAAGGCAACAATGACGAAATATTATTCTATTTGTGTTTAAATGTGTGTGACTACTTTTACTATAGAAGACAGAAGAAAGGAAGAAGATGTCACCTTTGCCATTGGACTCTTCCCACATTTTTCCTCTTTCCCTAGGTGGGCTTTCTTCATCAGATTAACTCTTATTAGTTTATTTTTCATTTATTTTTATCAATTTCCATTGTTATAAAATTACTTAGCCATTGCATTGGGCCACCTCGTTTTTAAAAATTTCAAGAATATTGATATTAAGTCTTGCTAGTGCCATCATTTACTGTATGGGTTAATAAATAGCTAAATACACAATATAAACAAAATGTAGATAGTTTTATGCAAGTTCTGTAACGTTGTTGTATCGTGAGCCTGCAAATATTCCAGGGTGAAACACATCAATTGAGAAAAACATAAATAGGAAAGGGCCTGAAATTTCAGATTGTATCAAACGCCAGGCATAGGTAATCACCCTGTTAAATAAGGCCAAGGTAGAGGAGAATTTGTCATATGAATTGGAAAAAGATGTGTGAGGAGTCAGTATGGTTACCATGTGCAAAAGTTGACTCAAAATTTCTTAAGACGTACCACAATGTTCTGACCGACAAAAGAACAAACCTTAAGGAAAATAATCTGGCCACAATGGCAATGATTTCATTTAAGAGTTAGTATAGTTAACACCAAAAGAAAAGTTTATTTTACATTTAACTTGGTCTGGAGACATTAATAATAAATACATTACTCACTTTGGAACAAGTCCAGAATACAATAGCACCGCTTTGATTAATAATAGAGCCATTTATTTACTGTTTGGAAATAAAATTAAATATTCTGTGTGCTCACTACAGTATGCTAGTAACCTAATGTTGGTATATAAATTGTTGTTTATCCAGAACAATGTTACTGTTATCTGTGCTCAAGCCCTAATTTTCTTTAATTAATAATAATTACTCTTATTGGATGTAAATAATATCGCTTTCAGTATTATCATTGCTTTTTGAGAAAAATAACACTACTTTTCCCCTAAAAATAACCTCACCTTTTGCATGTCTGTACTAATAGGATTCAATTGAAGATTTAATTGACATAATGTTTAGGTAGTTAGCATAAGAATATCATTTAATTGTTTTAATGCAATTTTAAGTAGCCCATGTGTAAATCAAAGTTAATAAATGTTTAATCAAATTCCAAGTCTCATAAACTTTTGTATGTAATTCATCGAACTTGGTTCTCTTTTTAACCTATTTAGGTTTTGGAACCAAATAAGGTGAATTTTGCACTAAACTAGTTAACCAATAAAAAATTAGGATATTTACATTTTTATTGGGAAAGGTATACTTTTAGGCTACCGGTACTGACTCACATTCACTCCCACCAACACATGGCATCATGTGGCTGACTGGACATGTGGATGCTTAACTCTTTTGTGGGTTTTTATACCCACGATGGGGAGTTTTTTCGAGAAAAGGGTACCACTGCCTTGTTCTTTCTATTGTAATCAAACAGTCTTGAAGGACTCTGTTGTTTTAAAGTTTAGTCTTTGTTTATTTGGTTGATGTAAAGTGCCCCTTTTTTAGGTCTGTTTACTGTTTTTCCACTCTCACCATGTGAAGTGCCCTCAAAAATAATAGTTGTGCCATCCATCTTGTTGGGCTCAACAAAGATCCAATTTCTAATTAGTTACAATAGCAAACTCTGAACCACAGGTGTAATGCCTAAAAAATATTCACCTAATGTTCCTAGTTATATTCAGCTGTCACTCAAAGCAAACAATGATTAAATTACTATAGGTAGTCCACTTTTATAATTTTTACTGCCTAAATCCCTCTAACCTAAGGGAGAATGAATGTTTCAACATGTTGGTAAATTTGACCAACTCTTTACTTTTGTTTGTATTTGTATAGCTGAACACCAATTTGTTGATTATAAACCTATCCAACCTTATTTCTGGAACAATTAGAAAACAGACAAAAACTGTTTATAGTGGCATTCTAGCATTATTTATCACCTTCACACAGAATACTTCAAGAATGGTTACACCCTATACCTCAACTCTGGTCTCAGCTCTAGTCGCAACCACTATGGTCAGCGGGTAATAACCCGAGAGGCTGATCTGGTCACTGCACATGAGTTTGGACATAACTGGGGGTCAGAGCATGACCCTGATATCCCAGAGTGCAGCCCAAGCGCTAGTCAAGGAGGCTCCTACCTCATGTACACATACAGCGTCAGTGGATACGATGTCAACAATAAGGTAAGTTGTACAACTTGTATCACTAGTAAAATTATACACCCAATTCAAAAACAAAATACTTTTTATCATAGTTTTGGGAAATTAAAATTGTATTTTAACAAGTGAATTATGACTTTTAACTTTTAAATAATACATTTTTTCACAGTTTACTAAGCCTACACACAAATTTTAGTTCAAATTCGGCAGTGAATAAAAAAAATTCTAAGATTTGTTTGCACAAAAGAGATTTTTTGTGTGTTTCATTCTGCATCAAACTCGACTGTTTATTACTTCATCCCACCTAAAACTCATAATTTAGGCAGTTGTAGTTCAATGGTTTGATTATTAAAGTGGAAATGAAATTTTTGTTTGTGTAGAGGTTCTCGCCCTGCAGCCTACGGTCAATTCGCAAGGTGTTACAAGCCAAATCTGGTCGATGCTTCTCTGAGCCTGAAGAGAGTTTCTGCGGTAACCTGCGGGTGGAAGGAGACGAGGAATGTGACGCTGGCCTGCTTGGTACAGAGGATAATGATGCTTGCTGCGACAAGAACTGCAAACTGCGACGAACCCAGGGTGCTGTTTGTAGGTCAGTCAATTTTGTAGGTTTTGCTGTAGTCGTTAAACTTATAATAGCTTACTATTTGGTGTATTAAAAAGTGATGGGACCTTGAATCCTTAAGGATAATTGAGAAAATTTTGAATTCAAGACTCAAATTCTTAAAATGATTTATAGGTATATATTTTTCCAATGAAATTTGTTTTAGAGCTCTAAAACTGCTTATTGATATTTCTAAACCATTTATAATTATAGAATGAACCAGAACACAGATAATTTCTTTAACATTCTCGAGTTTCAAAGGTAAATTCATATTCGTAAAATAGTGGATTAGGCCCATCTCTAGTATTAAATATGCTTGCCTTTTTGGTCTAGTATTTCCTAGCTACAAACCCAGAAGTCCTGGGTTTAATCCCCAGCACCTCCATAATTTATCTGTGAAACTGTGGGTTTAGAACGGGGTCAAACTCAGCCCTGTTAGGACAAATGAAGATCTACTTGAATAGAAAAGTAGCAGCTCTGGTTTAGAAAACTGAGATTAATAGCAAGAGGACTTGTGCTGACCACATGAAACATTTTCTCAGCAAATGGTGTCACTATCACCACTAATGATGGCAGCCCCAAGGTCAGTTTAGCTCACTTTAAACCTCTCACCATAAAGGTTTTTTTTAAATTGGTCACTGCCATAATTTTTTCTAAATTAATTTTCAATTCATAAAAATGTGATGTTCAGGTTGTACTTACATCAAACATTACAGTAATGTGTAGTATATGTTCTAGTGACAAGAATTCACCGTGTTGTCAAAACTGTCAGTACATGCCGGTAGGCATCAAGTGCAGGGATGCTCAGTACGCGACATGCGAGCAGGAGTCTCGGTGTACAGGTGCCTCTTCTGAGTGTCCTCGTAGCCCACCTATGACAGATGGAACAGGATGTCTGGAGCGGGGGCAGTGCAAGAGGGGCAAATGTATTCCATACTGCGAGACCCAAGGGCTACAAAGTTGCATGTGTGACACCAGTAAGTGATACATTTATCATTTATCATGCTATGTAAGGTAGTTTTATTTTCAATTTCAAATTGTTAATTATTTAGGCCTGTGCAGGATCCCACACTTCAGGAAAATAGGCGTTCCCAAAAATTGGCCAGGACACTATAATTTCTCGTATTTTTCAGGGGGAAGTAATTAATTCAAGCTTCAATTAAGGACACTTTGTCACTATCACATTCCTTTAAGTAGACACTCACCTTAAACTTCAGTCTCTTTTATTTTACACTTGGTGACCTGGCGGTCTAGGGGTAAGGTGTCAGACTTCTATGCTGGTGGCCGGGGTTCAATCCTCGGTCCCGGCACAGATTTATCTGAATACCAAACCCTTCCTTCACCTCTGACAAGACATCTTGTGAATGTGGGGAATGCCAGGCCACCACCGTGGTTCGGATTCCACATTAAACTGTAGGTCCTTCATTTCATCTCACTATCACCCTACCATTACACATTAGCGTAAGTGCGTATAACCCAAACGGGTAGTAAGACGCGGTGCTAATAATAATAATATTTTACACTTAACAAGTAAACAAAACTGAACGCTACATAAACATAACCACACTACATATAATCGGTGATAATATTATCCCTAAAGTTATTTAATGCAGGAAAAAATATTTGTAGGGCAAACTAATGCCAAAGTGGATTTTGTAACTTAAATAATGCACAAAATACTCCTATATCACACATATTTGTAACACAAAACTTCCATTACATTCATTTTGTTTGGTATGACATCCATTCTCTTTTGATTTGTGCCAACAATAGCATAGATAAGGAAGTGGGAAAAAATAATATTTTTGCAGTAGGAATAGCGTCTTTTGAGTGAAATTTAGTAACTAAAACGTAAGAGGTAACCAGGTACACTGCCTTAATTGAGTAGAATTTTAGGGATTCATATGTACAAGCTGGTGGTTTACTTTTATCTATTAGGTTAAGTTTAAATATTTATATGTTTACTGTCCCTTTAAGATAAACCTCTTTTCGCATTTTAGAGGTAGCTTGTAAAATATATTTGGAACAACACAAAAGGTGGGTATAAAACATATATATTCTTCAAGAGGCGGCCATTACCTCTTTGTCCAGTGGCAGCAATGTAAAGTGTGGACTGTAATTTCCTTTTTATTGCAAAGCCATATTGTGTTTGTTTCCTTTTATATGTCTGTATCAACATTTAATTGATGTTTATTGTGAATGTGTTTATTAAATTTAACACTTTTTTTTTATATCTGGTCAATTATATTCTAAGTTATTTATCTATATTTATATTAAAGATGGTTCAAATCTGAATCTACATTATATTTTCGAATTTCGGATCCGAATCCTAGCAAATTCTTAGAAATTTCAATGATTTACAAATAGACCTACATTACACATTATAGGCCTAAACTGCAAATTAAAATTTATTTCAATCATGCTTTAAATTTTAACCAACCCCAACCACCCCTCTCAAAATACAGGTTAAAATCCAGTCAAATTAAACAATCTAGACTCATATTATTGTTCAAAAATTAGATCAATCAAAATTTGAGTCTCTTAGTTATTTTTAAAAGTGTTGTTAGAATGAGTTAAGTTTCTAAAAAAACATGTGAAATAAACAGATTAATCCTTGTTATCCTTTGATCAACATTATTCATCATTAAAGGATAATTTATTGTATTAAGATAGCAAAACTAAAAATGGATATTTTTAATAAAGGCTAAAACAACATGCTTAACAATTTAACATACATCGGGAAGAGTAAACTCAATAATGCCTAAGTATGTTTTATTATTATTTTCTTTTATATTCATTATCAATTTTTGTGTAGAAAACAAGAAATATATTCGATTCTTGTGATATATCAATTTCTGAGAATACATTCTATTTAAACACGGACATATTTTCTACTAGAATATGTTCATTCCCATTTTATAAGGAAGGACTAAGTTTGAATATTTCTACAAATACTTCAATAACATATTTAAAAAAAATAATAAACTCTAGGTTAAAATCAATTTAAAAACAAATAATGAATAAGCAAGTCGTTATTGAATTATTAAAACTCGAGAGCACTTACTAAGTGATCAGATTACCTGAATCGATTTTAAACAAACGATTGTTATACGATTCGTAGGCCGGTAGGGATAAATACACAGTTTTATTGCTGTCTGACTGTTGACAGTATTTATTTTTCATGAAACCCAACAAAATTTCTAACTTAAGGATCGTATTCAATAAATTGGGGTTCTTTGCATAGTTGTAGATAATTAAAACTAGTTGGATAGTAAGAATTAACAGTATCTTTATTTTTATTTGTTTTATTTATTTCGAGTTTATTTGTAAATTTAGTTTTGATTTTCAGTTTTTAAAAGAGTTTTAATCTGTTCATTAAAATATTTACAAGATTGTTCATGAGTTGGGAGTTTTAGAAGTGAGCATGTGCCGAAATGGTAGAGTCCAAGTTTCCCATAGAATTGGGAGGGTAGGGTACTAGGCACGTAAGATTTTCCACACCTAACAATTTTTTTCAAAGAAGATTTAATTCTTGTTTATCTCTTTTGTCCGACCAAATAAATATTAGGGATTAAGTTGTGCTTTTCAAGTAGGCCTAACTAACTAATTTTTTAATTCAAAATATTATGCTTTGTTTATGAGGTGAAAGATTCGACCATCAAAACCAGTAAAACACTGAATCCTCGAATCTCGAATACCTGCCAGAATTCGGTGGATTCGAGGATTCGAAGATTCGAGTGGCTCATCTCTAATTTATAAAAAAAAATGTTGATTAAGAAGAGACAAACAATTATAGCATTTGCAATAGGCCTATGTTTATATTACCCTATGTTGAAATCTTATTCAGAACTTTTTAGATGAAATATTAAAAAGTGAACAATGGTGCCAAGTGGCTGTATTAAACATTGAAAAGATGATAGAAAGACAAGGCTTACACACTAGCAGAAATTATAGGCCTCGAATTTCACAATAAAAACACAACAAATCCGTCAATTATGAAATTTTCGAGCTACATCAATCCCCTTCTTCAGCAGAAAAGAACAAAGGAAAAATGGTTCCATACGTCTCTATTAAATTAAACATTGAAAGGATGAGAGAAAGGCAAGGCCTACACGCTTACCAGAAAACTGTAGGCCTCAAAGTCCACGATTAAAACGCAATAAAACACATACTTATGTAATTTTCGGTGTACATCAGTTCTCCCCTCCCATTTTTTTTAGCAAAGAGAGTAAAATACAGACTGGACTATGGCAACATGGCTAGAGGCTGAGCATGGTCACTTAGATTCTGCTGTTGCCTGTTTCTTAAGTTTGAATAGGCAACTGCAAAATCCAAGCGTAAACCTTTTTTTTTTTGACTCTTGTCTTTATTCTTGGTAGATGGATAGGATGTTATTTTTAGATTATATTTAATCGTATAAGGTCTACCTGAGGATCTATAAATGGCAGCTCCGCTACTCAGGTGTAGGCCACAACCGGTTTAGTAAGCCGGAGGCCAAAACAAACCAATACTCCTAAAAACATAAGAAAATGCCTGATTGGAAAATTTGTTGACAACCATAAGCTAAGAATAGGTACTCTGACTGGAAAAATGGAAGAGATCGTGAATTTGATGGATGAGTGAAGAGTGGATGTCTTGGGCCAGGGTGAGACCAAGTGGAGAGAGAGCGGCATCAGAGAAGTAAGGAATGTTTTCATTCTACATTGGATGGCGAGTTGAATGGAGGAGAAACGGATTAGTCTTTGTAGTGAGAAAAGGGCTGCATGTGGAGGTAGTAGGGATGTACGATAGAATAATGAAGATGACAATATATGACAAAGGAAAATGGGTAGAGGTAATACAAGTATATGGCTCACAAGTGTGTGTGATGCAGAAGAAAAATACAAGTTTGAGGAAGACCTAGAAAGGCATATGGAAAACTAGTGTAAGGTAGTATTGGGTGATCTGAATGCAAAAGTAAGAAAAGAGAATGTAGGGCTTAAGGTGATGTCAGGGAAGGAAGAAAGAGGGAGGTAGAAGGCTGGAGGAGCTATGTGCAAGAAATAAAATGAAAGTGGTAAACAGGTGGTATAAGAAGGAAAGAGAAAGTAATAAGATCACTAGATATAGTTGCGATAAGCAGCAAAAGTCAGTGATAAACTACTTTATCATGGATGAAGAAATGAAAAGGCAAACCTTAAATATCAAGGTAATACCAAGTGTATCCTTTGATAGTGACCACATTGTTGTTGGTGGCAGACATAAAGGGATGGGAATGTAGGAATAGAGGTAGTAAGACAAGAAAGAATAATAATGGTGTTGAGGCGGGAAAAAAAATAGAGAGGAATAAGAGCTGTACCTAAGAAAGGCCAAAAGCTTAATACCCAAGGACGAGATACAAAGTATAGAGGTTGAATGGGAAAGGTTTAATAACAGTCTGATGGAGCACCAGAGGAGGTATGTGGTAGGAAAGGGAAGGAGACACCCTGGTGGAACGACAGAGTGAAGGAAGTAGTAGAGGAGAAGAATAAAGCATTCAGAAGGATTTTTAAGAATAGAAATGAGGAAACAGGAAGAATATATGTAGAAGAACAAAAGAGCCAAGCGAGTTGTATGGGAAGGCAGGAAGGATTGGATGCGAAAATGAATGAATGTGCTGAAATGGGACATGGAAGGAAGTAAGAAGGTGTTGTATAAGGAGGAGAGAGAAAAGACAAGAAGTTAGAATGATGGATGAAGTTGAATGTTGAACACAGGAGAGGAAGAAAAGAAAGGAACTATGGATGAGATATTTTGATGAAATGTTCAACCAGGAAGAGGAAAGGAATGAGTGTGAAACAGGGGAGCAGAAAGAAATAGCATAAGAGAAGGAACATGAAAAGAGGTGGAGGACGCATTAAATAGGATGAAACAAGTGAAAGCACCGGGTGTGGACAAACTGACTGGAAATGATTAGAGCAGTAGGTATAAAGTAGGTATACAGTGATTATATAGGCTACTGAGAGTGGTTTGGTATGAGAACAAGGTACCGGAAGACTGGAAAATGGGAGTTATAATACCTGTATTCAAGAAAGGAGACATGAAGAAGTGTACAAATTATTTGGGGATAATGCTGATATGCCACTGTCCAAAGATATAAGAGAAGATACGAGAAAAGAGAAAAATATATAAAATGAAAGGAAGGTGGAGAGAGGAACAGCACGGATTTAGGGAACAGAGGTCTACAAGAGAATTAATCTGTTTCATTTGCCCTACAATATTGTGAACCATCAAAGTTAATCAACTTACTCATTAATATAATTATGTTGAACTTATCCTGTTTTCTTTACAAGTGGATTAGACTTATTTTGAAAAAAAAAAAAAAAAAAAACAGATTGTTTTAACCGAGTACCAAAGCTCAATTAGTTGAATTTTCTCAGTCAGCGACGTGACGTGACTGTTTAGTGACATATTAGTAGTACACTTTGTCGGGGAAATATACCTAGTGATAAAAAGGGTAATTAATTTCAGAATTTTTCAAATCATGAAGATGTCAATAAATCTCATCCATCAGAGCGTTTGCAAAGCTTCATACCGAGCTTGGACCAAGAGTTGAGGATGAGAGTTGACCAGCGCTAAAATATGTTCAGTGGAGCCCCCACAGCAAGCAACAATGGGGTGACTGTCCTGGTGGAGGTCTTTTCATTTTGTGAATTTTGGGCAAGAGATAAGAGAGTGGGTATAGCTGGATTAGTGGGTCTGAGCTCTAATTATTTGGCAGAGAGGCCCTGATGGGGTCCATGTACTTGTAAAATTTCTTTGAGATTGTTGTGTTCTCTTGTAGGTTCAGGGCCCAGTTCCTTGTAAGTATGTTCATCTTTAAGTTGTTGTAGTTGTTGTGATTCTATGATACAGGTGGATTTGTTGTGGATCACCATGGTGGATCCTTTATCAACAGGAAGTATCATAATTTTTCTCTTGTTTTTTAGACTTTTAAGCCTCTCACATCAGTATTGAGGTTATGTTATGTGGGTAAGGTTTTAGGAAATGATGGCTCTGTCACATTGGCGAAGACATAAGTATTGTAGATAAAACCAAATCCAGGCACCCTCTGGCTCAAACTCAGATAAATTTCTCTCTTTTATACCAAGCAGGCTTACTCACACCAGTCAGTAGTTTATATATAAAAATAATAGATAACTTAATTTAATAAGTGAATATAAAATAAATACAACATTCTATCCACCTACCAAGTGTAAAGACATAAGTTTGAACAAGCAAATGCAGAATCCGAGCTTAAACCTCTTTTTGAATCTAGAAACAGGCAACAATAGAATAAAGTGACTATGATCAACCTCTAGCCATGCTGTTTTACTTTCTTCGGCTGAAGAAGGAGACTGGTGTACTCTGAAAGTTACTTAATTGTGTGTTGTTTTAATTGTGAACTTTGTGGCCTAAAGTTTCTGGTGGTGTGTAATTGTTATTTCCTGAAGTCAACATTTCATTCCTTCACAAGCCTACAAATTATTAATTTTAAAACTGTATGCATGGTTATATAAACCATGAGAAGTCTACCTCGAGAAATGTTGGCTAACCATCTTTATGGAATTCAATTTTGGCACTTTGAACCAAGTGTATATAAACTTTACCTTTCTGCGTTATCTTGTAGGCCATTTGTTAATAATGATGTACAAACTTATAGAATTTTATGTTTTTTGAAGAAAAAGATAAAATTTCTCCCACTTTGCAATTCTAAACCAGATTTTTAAATTGCACATTGTTCTAGAATAGTATTGCAATGTGTATTTTATGGTTATATTTCAGTTGGAGATGCATGCAAGCGATGTTGCCGCATGAATTTGAATGACACATGTTTTCCTGTTGACCCAATGGACATCCTGCCAGATGGGACACCGTGTATTCAAGGATTTTGTAACAAGGTACATAAATAATGCAATTGTTTGGTGTTTTAATGATACATCTCTTTATTTGGGTTACTAAACCCAATGATATCTTTATGGCTATAATAGAGCCACTATAGTTCCTTAGTTGGGGTTGGTACATTTGCATGCTAAGTCATATAAGATGGATCAAAAGTAGCACCCTCGCCTCCGGAATATGAGTCTGGTTCTTTGGTTTCAGGGATTATGTGAGAAGACTATCCAAGATGTTGTGGAAAGATTCTGGGACATTATTGAAGATATCAACATCAATAAAGTGTTACTGTTCCTCCGTGACAACATTGTTGGTACGGTGATCCTAGTGACGGCATTGATATGGATTCCGGCAAGTTGTGTAATCAGCTATGTTGACCGCCGGCGAAGAAACACACAAGAAGAATTAATGAAATGGAGAAACAGTGACGAGTTTCACAAGTTTGACGACCGCCGTAACATTTACATCCGAGTGCCACAAAGCAGGCCTCCTGGGCTACATCTCAACACACAGCCCACCCAAATGTGATCAAACAGTATTGTTATTAGTTAGGCTAAGTCAGATCTGTGCTGGAATGTTTTTATTGTCAGAGACAGAATGGGAATGACCTGCTTCAAAAGAAATCTAGCGACACTGACAAACCTCATCCTCTGTTTATTCAGTTTTTAACTAGTCCTAAAATACTTAAAATGTCTTTATGAAAAAAAAATTGTTTGTTTTAACTTTATTTTGTGGACCTATGTTTATGTATTTTTCTGGTAAATTATAATAATATTAAGTAAACTTAATGATAAAACTTAAATTTCAACTTTTAAAATAAACTGAATAGACCAAATATATTAATAATGTGTATAACCCTGAGTTTAATTGAAAGAACGACAAAGAAATTTCAAACATTTCTTTGCTGTCAACATTGCTAACATTTCTCTATATTATTTATGCTCTTTAATAGGTATTGATAATATCTATCAAGTGACAACTCCAGATAACATGACTTGATGTATGAATAAATTAAAATTGTTTTATAAACTAACTTCTACTGTTCTTACCAAAATCACACTATAGTACTGCTAGTGAAGTTAGACATAAAACTGCAATGCAGGGGAGATGAAGGCCAGAGTTGGTATTGTAGAGGGTGTTGAGAAGGGAAGTAAAAGAGCTTGTATTTCTCTAATTTTGTATTTACTACTAGCCCTACACCTCTTACATGCTGTCACAATACAGAACAAACTAAACTTGAAGCAAATAGTTTTTGGACAGACAATGAAGAATGTGTGTATTGTAATAAAAAAATAATATATATATATTATAATAATAATATAATAATCCTATAATATAATATAATAAAATAGTTTTAAATGAAAAAATATGTTTTCTTTATCTATATAATTCGAGTTTTTTGTTGGGCGCCACCCCTGGTATCTAGGGGAAAATAATAATCAAAAGGAACAATACATTTACCTCGGCTATAAACTCAGTGGCACAACGACTCTCAACCTCGAGACCACTGGGTGAACTTAAAACTAAAAAAGAACATGAACAATTTAGATTTTAAAAAAATAAATGGATTGTTGAAAAAAAATGTGATTAGGGCTACAAATAAAAATAAATGTGTAAAAAAAAACAATTGTTGGCACTTTATGAATTTATTGTGGTTTCCTTTTTGTCCACATCCAAATCCTACCTATGGAATTCCGGTTAATTATAATTCTAATTTAATAAAGTATAGCACAGTATTGTTGAGACCAAGAAGAAAAAAAATATATATACAATCAAAAAAATCAATAATTAGACATAACATATAATGTTAATTATTTTGTTGTATTAGTCTGTCCTTCTGGAAATAAGAGTTCTGGTTTATTAAGAAAAGAGAAAAGAAATGATTACAATAATCATTAATTGAATAGTTGGTTTGACCTCACCCATACTGAAAACACCATCTTCATAAATTTTGTTTCATTTGAAATTCTTCCACAATTTAAATAAACACAAACATTGCAGCTCTTACACACTCTCTTAGCTTCCTTTATTTACTAATTTCACTTTAATCTTTCACCTTTTAACCACTATAAAAATAATTTAAATTGGGAGCCCACATTCATTTGGCTCCATCTTGGACCACCAAACCAGGAAGAACTCTCTCTACTATTCAAAACCTTCTAATCTTTTTTCAAATTTAAAAATGTTCTATTCCAAGTCCAAAGAGAAAACAAACTATGTATAAATAAAAACGAAAATGAATTGTTGGCTATAGACTAGTGATAAAATAAAAATGAAATGTAGGTTTAATATAAGTATTTAAATATAGCCAATTGAATAAGAATAATGTTTTTAATAAAGAATAAAATGTCTATTTCCTTCTGTCAAAATTAAAAATCGCGCTCGTTTTTATTCCTTCCAAATCACGAAGTTCACTCCTCACTCGTTTGATAGCGCTGCCCATGCGTTAAAACAAAGATGGCCGACCTTCAAAACAACTAGTCAATTACACTTCTTAAAAGGATAATTAATATGCTTAATAAAAGGTAAGTGTTCTTCCTTAAATCAAAATTCCTTATTTAAATTATTTAAAACAATGTTTTACGTTGTTCCTTCCGTCCTTTTACATAATTTAATATATGTAAACATTGTCATTAGTCAGGCTGGGAATCAGCTGATGAACTTCGAATATTTCACGGAAATTTAAATTATAATTGTTCACAAAAGTAGAAATAAAATAGGGAAATACAAGGTAGGGTGGCAAATAACATCATAGTATAGTCATAACTTCCCAATATAACATATAAAAGGAATGAGCACAATGTGACTTTTACACTGAAAAAGAACACAGTTCACACATTATGTTGTTGCCATTGGACAAAAAGGTAATGGCTGAATCGAACACTATCGCCGAATCCCCCGACCTAATTTCATTCTATCGGAACTCATCAGAAGGGAGTGTGAAAGGTGCAACACAAATTCCTAAAGAAGACACCATATTTCAACATGTTTTCCACATTTTGAAGATTTTCTTCAACAGCTTTATAATCAAACATTAGTTTGTTTTCTTTCTCAGTTTACCAACTTCTTTAAAGCTGGTTTTAATCCCTGAATCAGGGGTTGTTTCTTTCACTGTAATCATTGCAGAAACATAACCTGAACCTTGATATCACTTCACAAAAGCTATGGAAGTATTAAAATGTCTGTTGCATTCAGGTAGATCAATAGGTTTTTTTATTCATCAGCTTGCTAATGTTGTTTACTTGAAAAAGCAAATCATACCAGAAGACAGGAATCAAAATTAAAGAAAAATAATCCAAGAAGTTAGAAAGTGACTTGGCTGCTAATGGCAATGTTGTATCACTGACGTTTTATTCTATATTAAAAAAGTCTCATAAATCTCGGCAAATTGATACCTCACATCTTTAAGGCTGTCAACTGTGCATTCTTGTCGTGTTTCACAGAATTTTTTAAACGAGCTCATTTAGAATGCACCAAATTGTTTTAGATGCTGAAAAATGGTTTATAGCCTTTGAAGCAGGAAGTCAAATGGAACCAGATATATAAATTTTTAGGTTAATAATGGTTCTTAAAAGTTCTTGAGCTTTATAAAAAAAATTATAATTGTATTTTATGCTCTTATTTCTGAAACTTAATTTTCCTTTTTTTTCAGGAATTTTCGTGAAAGTAGGATATATTTTATTTTCTATGGAATTATAGAAGTATCAATTAGCACTTACTATTAAGCACTATAAGTTCAAATTTTTGAGAAATAATTATTATCACATTGTGTTTAAAAATGAGGTAGCCCAATGGCTAAATAATTTTATAATAAAGGAAATTGAAAAAAACTAAAGAAAAAGAAAAAAAAATTAACTACTAAGAGGAAATATGATGAAGAAAGCCCACATAAGGAAAAAGGAAGAATGTGGGAAGAATCCAATGCAAAAAGGTGACAGCTTCCTTTCTTCTATCTTCTCTAATAGAAGTATTAATTCACATCAAGGAATGTAAGACTATGCTTTGATTTAATGTGGGTGAAGTTCAAGGGGCTGCAATTGTTGAGATTATCTAGAAAGATGTCCAAAGATTCTTCGGAGTGAGGCTAGATCATGAAAATGTCAATGTAGCAAAGCCATAGATAGGGTTTGATGGGCTGAGAAATTAGAAAGCATTCCCACAGCCAAGAGATTTATCTCTACTCCCAAAAACAAAACAATGTGTTTCTAACAGTTTTTATTTAAATTCAAAATGGGGTAATCCAGTGTTTGTGTTGTTTGTACTCTCTTCTTTGTGTTTGATAAAGGTAACAATGATGAAATATTAGTTTATGTGTTAAAATGTGTGTTTGACTACTTCCATTATAGAAGACAGAAGAAAGGAAGATGTCACCTTAGTGTATTGGATTCTTCCCATATTTTTCCTCTTTCCTCAGGTGGGCTTTCTTCATCATATTTATTCTTAGTAGATTATTTTTCCTTTTTCTTTAGGTTTTTTTTTCAATTTTCTTTAGTATTCTCATAACGTGTAAGGTTTTCTCATTTTACTCTTTATGCTATGAGCTTAGTAAAATGTATTCAATATTTAGCTTCAAATAATAGTAATCATATCCAATAAAGACAAGTACTGAGAAATGAGAAACTGCTCAGTTTTACAAGAAGTCTAAACCAAATATGAAGAAATGTTTTTCCTAAAACTTAAAAACAATTTACTGTATTCACTCGAATCTAAGACGACCCCCAGTTTTTCATGGTTCTGGATAGGTTTTTAAAAAGTGGTATTTACTATTTATTCTATCATTAAAGTAGAAAATAATAATTATGGTAAACTTATTTTGTAATACTAACAAAATGTTTTATTTACAAAACAAAACACCTATGTTGTCTTACAACCCAATTAGGGTTACAGATTTTATTTTATTTTTAATTGTTAGTGAAAATTTGAGTGTCATACGTACCATACTCCTCCTAAATATGATAATTAGACTTGGCCATTAACACGATTGCTTCTAAAAGTTAAAAAAATCCTAACCTATAAACATGTCTGCTTTGAATTACCATAAGACAGCCAAACTTAAAAAAATGGCAATAATTAAACATGCATCTTTATTCTTATTTCAAAGCCAATGATCTAGGTACATCTAATCAAAGATAATAATTTACTTGACATTGTTTAAAATCTAGATATTTTGTGGAGTTTTACGAATTAAAACTCAAGTTTGGCATTGGTAAAATTGTCTAGTAATCGTTATGTATTATCGATTGTTTAAAATTGATTAATAGAGTTTTCTCCTCACGTCTTACTTTACAAGCGCTAGTTTCGTAGGCAAAGTTTTAAGAATTAAATACGTAGCAATTTGATAATTCATTATTTGTTTTTAAATCTATTTTGATCATTGTGAATGGCTGAATTTTTAATATAGTAGTAAATTAATTGGGAAAGTAATCAAAAACAGCACAAGGAAATAAAATTCGACCATGCCTATCACTAATTCTAACACATTTGTGGAATTGACAGTGTTGAATATTAAAGAGTGGTATTGAGATTTTTAGCATTTATTATTGATTATTACGATACCAGTCGATACTATGGTTGTCAAATATCGTATCAGGCCACAACTAGGTAATTATTTTTAATAATCTAAAAATAGCCTAAGAATCAGTGAAAATAAACAAATATACTGTGATCTGTGTTATACCTTTAAAATCTGTTTAAAAAAAAGGCAGCCCTGCACTATTGTATTAATATTGAATAAAGATGTAAAATATTACCTTTTGATGCAGACCTAACCTATTCCTTAGTCTGCGATTTTAAGATGACCCCTAAATTTTGAAGCTACAAATTTGGGAAAAAAAACTTCTTAGATTCAGATAAATATGGTAAGTGGTTACTTGACCGTGAGTTTGCTTGGAGGTTAAAGGGTGTCGACATTTTTTTAATCTCTTCACTGCGCCTTCAAATATCAAGCAAGAAGTTGTCCAAAGAGTGTGTTCATTGTTTGTAGTTCAGAGGTATACTGTAAGGTTACATTATTTTTACAGTATGAGAAATAAGAATATATTGCAGGTTTAACATATAAGTTTATTAATATTGAACCATGTCAATAAGGAGTACATAAAGAAACTTAGAAACTAAACAAACCATCCATTGTTTAGACACAAGAATATGAAAAGAGACAATATTAATTTATAAGTACCTTTACAAAGGAGCATCAGGTGTGAAGCACCTATTTGTCCTATCACCCACTCTCATAGGTAATAGGGTGTTGATTTGAAAGCTAGTAACTCGTTAAAACAGGGTGTATACAGATTTATCCTTTGGAATAAAGATAACGGCTCCACGCTGCAATAAATTAGTGGTGGCAATCAAATTAATATACATATTAATCATTAAATAACCACCGTTAATTGACTGATTAAGGCTGCTACTGTTCTCAACAAAATATACAAAACTAAGCCACACAACATTAGTCCTATTTTAATGAGCTGAGGGAAGTAGTTGGCAAGAGCTAATCGGCGAGGGTAAACTCTATTGCTAGTCAAAACCGTAAGGCATAACCTCTTAGAAAAACAACTATCAGTATTAGGCAAACTACCAGATAAACTAGAAGCTACTAATACTATGGCCGGAATTCCTAATTAGTACTGCCTGAGCAATCAATAGTATTATTGTATTACCCAGGTACTGGGAAAACTTTAGTAAATCTTATATCTATTATGGATAGTAAAGTCACAGGATCCACAAGAGGTCTGAACACAATAGACAAAATCCCCGCGGGCCACTACTATGAACTAGTAGCATTTCCACGGGTTGGCACTGCAAGTTTGTACTCGGTTAAATTCATAACGGACAAGTGTCGGTTACAGACCCAATTAGGTGGTGAAATATAAATTTAGATAACCTGGTCTCGTCCAATATTAAATTCCGTTCTTTAAGCTAGCCGCAGCATATTCGTATAGTCTGAGTAGTCTAAATCATAACCCCAATAATTGCGACTAAACCTAATAGACATAGAATGGTAGTTCCTAAGCTATAAACTGTGATATGGGCAAGGGAAACAAGTCCGTAATACTGACATACAAAATCTATGTCATAAAAACATTGAAGAATATAGCTCAACAATATAAACTATGCCTGAAGGGTATATGGAAACAAGTCAGAGATACTGACATACAATAACTATCTCTTAATGACATTGAACAATGTAGAGCACTACACTCAACAACTTAAACTATACCTGAAAGGCATATGAAAACAAGTCAGATATACCGACATACAAAACTTCCAAAGACTCCTATATACTTATATCTGCCGTAGCTTAGCTCTGCGGTGAGCAGTTGACTTAAGATGCCTCAAACATCCTGGCCTTCAGTAGTTCTTCCTGGTTAACTCCAGTGACGCTCTTAGCGCTGTTCTTCCGTCAACTGATTACAGAATAATAGGTGATTGTGAATCATGGACAGGCCCATTTATACCAGCGGAACTAATAAAATTGGTAAGGTAACAAAAAGGGGGGGAGGGGATTATGAGAGATCACCCTAGTCAATTCTTGCTGTATACCTCTGAACAAATGCCTCTCTCACTTTAACGGCTGGCTCAGGTGATAGAAGTATGGATCGTGTTGCCTCGTTCGCTGTGAGTCTATATCTGTCACACATTATTAGAACTTATTAGATTTGGTAGTAACAGTATTAACCTTTTACAGGGTTCCATTATTCTAACTGGTTGAAAGTTAAACAACACGTTACTGAGGTAGGTTTATAGTTTTATTTATAATTTATTATTTGAATAAGTTTATAGCTGGTGGCGAAGTAAGTATTACCAAGTGCTGGGTTTCTTTAAATGACATGACATGTGAGTGACACATCGAAGATATTATTAAGATGGTTCTTAAACTTTATATATTGTAACCCTGTCAACTCCTTTATTATTTTGGTGTGTCTAAAAATTAAGGACTTCAAGAAAGTACCAACATTTTATATTTAAAATGTTTAAATATAAATTGAGCATATTATAGTATAATAATTATTTTACTATTCTGTTTATAAAGTATATGTAATGTTTTAATACATAAACAGAATTGACAGAAGCAACATATAGTTAATTTAAATTTTTTATTAGATCTAAATCTGACACTCCAGCTTCAGTAGTGTGTGTCTACTGAGTTAAGGGTCCCGGGTTTTATTCTCGTCATGACTGAAAAATTTATCATTGGTTAAATGTGGGTTAACCATTCCACAGTGCTAAATTAATGGCCGGGGTCTGGATGTTGTGCCTGTCCGAGTCTTAGGTTAGGGGATTATAAGGCATATGAAGCTATAGGCCTAGCAAGCTGGTAGTAGAAAATTTATTGCTTGAATAATAAAAGTGACCCAGGCCACAGGCTGGAAAGTTATGTATCTAAAGTAAAAGACAAACTAAAATCAACACTATTTCCTTTTTGTACAGACATGGTAAGGAGCTGGTTTGGTTGCATCACAACAGCTTTAGATAATTCATTAGCCCTTTTTAATTGAAAATAAACTAACTAGTTTTTTATACATCAATTTAAAAATATATAAAATTAAATTCCATGGTGTCAGCTCACAATCAAGCCTTACCAAACAAACGGCCTCTGTCTGTTGGGGAAGATAGTGTCAACGTCTGTGGATAAAGGGTGTTGTGTTTAGCACAATAGACTTCAGTTGTTATTCTCAATATTCTAGACCAGAGCTTGTTCTTTATTCAAGTAGCTCCTCATTTAACCTCATAAGGCTGAGTTTGGTCCCGTTCCAGACCCGCTGTGTCACAGAAAAATCTAGAAGCGCCGGGGATTGAACTTGGAACCTCTGGATTTTTACCCAGGAACTTATTCACTAGTCCACAAAGTCATTTTGATTTGCTTAAATGGAAACTTGAATTTTTAATAAATTGTACGATTATCAAGCTCCTCTTGCTTAATCACTTATTTTTCCCAACTCTTTTGTGGTTTCTACTGCTGTTTATTTTCCTATATATTTCAGCTCCATCATTCTCATTGGAATCTTTTATTTTTATGTCCCCATGGTCATACCATCTTATCCTAGCTTCCTCTTTCCCCACAGGATAATATACATGAGGGAGATGGAGGTTCAAATCTCAGTTGAATGTACTGAGGGTGGTTTTCCACTCTCTCTCCACACAAATGTGGGTATACTTCCTCTAAATATAACATTCCTAATCCCTAAGACCATTAGCATATTTAAAATTAGTACATAAGCATATAAACCGAACGCGTAATAAGACGTGCTAAAAAAATAATTTTAGAGTGACTTCACCTACCTCGGTGGCATAGTTAGCTAATGCGCTAGATGTGTTGAGCTCGACTGCCGAGGACAGGAAGATGGAGGTTCTAATCTCGGTCATGTGAACGGGGGGTGGTTTTCCTAAATGGTTTTCCACTCTCCCTCCGTGCAAATGTGGGTTCACTGTCTCTAAATTCAAACTTCCCAATTCCTAATCCATTAGTGTAATTAGTACTTAAGCATATAACCCGAACAGGTAGTAAGACGCGGTGCTAAATAATAATAATAGTGACTTACTTCATTGCATTAGGGACTCGAATGTTAATTGGCACACTTAATGAAAGTATGCCTCATATCTTGAGCTAGTTCTATCCAGTTCACCTCATCATTTTCAGGTCCATTTTAATGTTATCCTTCATATGCCTCTAGGTCTTTCCACTGATTTTGCCATTCATTACCCTAAACCCTCTTCTACATTTTTCCATTCTCAAAGTGACTTGGTAAACTATTTTTTTTTTTCAAAAGTTTTTGTAGGTTTTTTTTTCATATATTGTATTTTTGCTTTAAAAAAAATTTTCCAAGACACATGGTACTGTAAACCAAGGTGATATCAAGCAATTTTAGAGCAATTTCCTATTTCATCATATTTAATTTATTCCATACAAATGTGCAAAATATAATTTTTAAAGCCACACTATTTTACTATGATATTATCAAAAGTGCTTATTTTTCTGACTTTCAATTCCACTATTTTTTTGTGATCAGCATCACCCCCACACCTGGGGTGATTCTGATCATCAATTTAAGTTTAAAAAAAGTATATACTAATATTTACAATGGAAAAAAATAAAAAATCATACTCTATCATTGTTAATTATTGTTCCAATTTTGGCAGAACAAAATATGAATAAATTGTACAACCAATTTTACCAACATTTTCTAAGAAATACAATGTATACTCATTAATCAAGCCCCTGTTTCTGACATAAGCAGATAACATGAAGAGACAGATGACTACTAAGGTTTTCACCAATCATAACCTTTTTTACATCAACACATTTGAAATAAGGTAGCAGAACATTGAAAAACCAGTCATCGAATATGTCTAGGTCAAACCAGCCACTAGAACTTCTGTTGTATCTGGATCGTATGATTCCACCTTTAGTCCAGGGTCCATACATGTTTCATTTATACGCTGTATATGGTGGTAAAATTGTACCACCAGCAATGGCAGCAATCATCACACTTGTGCTAGTTTTTGACGAATCCCTCAATTTCTCAGTATGCCGAACACCTCGCATGACGATTACTTTAAAAGTTCCAGGGTCATCTATAAAATTTGTTTCGTCATAATTTACAACAATTCACCATGGGACTACACTCCAAGGACACCACCAACTCATCAAAGTAACTATTGATCATATCCCTATTAACCTCCCTACAGACATGTTTAACTCTTTCACTCATTCTCGATGTTAATTCTAGATGAAGGTTTAAGAATAAATTAAGCCAATCATGAACTGGCGTATTGTTTTTCAAGCATTTCACATTTTCCCCGGCGTATTCTACGTAGCCGTTTACAACCTTTTTAATGTCAATTGGTCTTAAAGGAAAATGCCACTTGGCACACAGAAGTAGGCATTTTGTCAATTTATACTCTTTTTGTTCTAATAAAATAGTTTGTCCTCCATATTTGTTTGTGTTTTTTTTTCACATTTTCAAAAAGTGTAGTGTAGGGCACTTCATATTTTTCACTGGCTTTTCTGATACGTGTGGTTTTTACTTAACCTCTTCTACAGCACTTTGTAATAGTTTTCCACTAGAGTTTAGATGCAAATAGGTTCCAATCATTTTTTTATATTTTCTCGGCATGATCGTTATCATCCCTCAAAATGACAGTTAAAACTTAAAAAAAAAAAATTTTAATATAATTTTCAAGACTTTTGCATTAATACACAAACATGTCCAATAACCACGATATTAAGCTTAAAATCACATAAACCGTTTGTATAAATCTTAACACGTCTTATTTTCTGTTTACAAATTTTAATATTATTTACATATATTACTAGGCAAAGATCAAGCACAAAACAATAACAAATGACTGATGAAAATATTCACATTTGTTTTATGAAATTTGGTTTATATTTAGTTCAGAATTTGGCACTTGGTTCCAGGAAAAGAAGAGTAAAAAAATAAGACTTATCTGTATCACCCAGCGTGATCGTTATCACCTCGGTTTACGGCAGTGTTTATTCATCTCAAATGTTCTTGAGTTAAGAGTAAGGGTGTGTGAATGGTGATTTTATGATTACAAATATTTTCAGATCTAATGCAATTAGTTTTGCATTCAAATAGTAAATAAAATCTTTATATTGCTTAATGGTATGCATAGCAAAAACAACAAAATAAAAACATTTTAGATAAAAGCAGCAATATTTTTGAAATGGTGTGTTATTAAAAATAACATAAAATAGGTAGGTACGTATTTAAATTTATTGCTATTTTTTTAAAAAAGGGCACACACATAAAATAGAGTAGGACTCCAAATACAATAATTATGAGTTAAATGAGCTCAACAAATTAGCATGTTAGTTCAATATTTCATTTTAACTAATACTTTCAGTCTGATTGAAAAAAATAATTCATATTAATTTTTAAATGATATCAATTTATTTAGCAAAATAATGAATGTCATGCGTGTTATATTTATTACTCATACCTTATTGGTATATAAAATGTCACAAATCATCTAGTTCTATATAAGAACTAGCGTTTACCCTATGCGGCTTCGCCCCTAATAATTGATAAAATCTTTTAACTAAACTGTTTTTTTTTTAATTTAAATTAATAATTGATAACTTAAATAATATATATTCCTTTTACTACGAAATATTATATATGATATACAGAGCCCTGCATTTGTGGAGTTGGCGATAATTCGCGAATGTTAGATATGGCATTTTTTCTTTCAGATGTTCACATTTCAGGTTACCCTGATTGCAAATATATACTCAGAATTGTCGCGATAATTCACGAAATCGGCGTTTTAGCGCGATAATCGCGATTTTCGGCATTCGAGCTAATATTTTGGGATATTGAAAAAAAAAATATTTTAAGTTTGAAAAGTGCATTTTTAATTTTCGCTAAATTTTACTTTTTTAATAAGTTGACAGCACATTTGTTTTGCGGACTAGTGTTTTTTACCATTTTGTCCAAACAAAATGTAATTTTTTGTTTTCATTTCAATATGTTTAGTTTACCTGTTTCAAACATTGTCCTGGAAGTCTAGTTTTAACCCAACAAAGTCACCTTAATCACTAAAGTTTGGTAAAAACCACTTTTTTAACGCTTTTGTCTTAATTCGATAATTTCGTCGCAAAAATAGGATGTTTGTAATTCACCGCTTATTCACCACTTTTGGGAAACCTAAAAACGAAATTGGGCTTTTTTATTCACCATAAAAGCAGGGCTCTGATGATATATAATATATCTTATACATGAAAAATTTAAACACTAGTATTGTAGAAATAATGTAAAATCAAAGGTTGGGAATAGTCCGATCTGTTATTCCAGTACATACTCTACCAATGTACAAAGTTTCATTCGAATACGTTCAACAGTTTTGGCGTGATTGAGTAACAAACATCCAAACACACAAACTTTCGCATTTATAATATTAGTAAGATAGTAAGCTAAATCCCCACTTTAGATATAGTTCTGTATGTTCACTTTCACTTTCATTCCAGTCCACTTTCACAGATCATCACTTCTCTAGCTCCATCCAAAACTAACTTCTTGCTCTCCTGTTCACCGCCTTCTTGATTCTTCACTTTAATAGCTTACTACAATGCGGATGATGTGAATCAAAATAATTATAAAGAGTATATGGTTAAATATCATTAATGTTTACTTCTATATAAACCATAAATCAACACACAAAATACTTACAGTGGTAAAGAGGTTCAACTTGTATTACTACTAGACTTTCCATGCCTGGGTATTGCCACTATTGTACTATTTGATGTACACGAGTACTAACAATATTTTTATTTGGTTTTAATGAGCAAATAAGATGTGAATAATTAAAATAACTGAAATAAATACACATTTCAAAATTCAAATACTAGTTGTATAGTAAAAATGTATTGGGAAATTGAAGGAACCAATATCCGTTTTAAGGTAAACAAAATGTGTGAATAATTCAGAAAATAATATTCGGAAATATTTCAATTTTAACATATTCATACAAGATTCTGGCAAGCCTGCACTCATAATTATAAGACCTTGGCCTACATTTTAATGCACGTTGACCATGAAAGATAGAAAGTTTACCTTGCTTGGTCCCACTATGCCATAGCTAATAGGGCCATTTTATGTGCATATACAATTTATAAATAGGCATTATCAAAAATTTAAGTAGCTTTAATAATGTCCTTAAAGCTTTTAATATCACTCGTTGTAGCATGTCAATCAGACAGATTGGACAGCTACAATTAAATATCAATATGTTAATAATTTACGAAAGAAAGAAGTAATATTAACATATTTGATAGTAATCTACCTCAAAGTTTAGTTTACCTGACTAGATGCAGTCAGATACAATTACGTGTGTCCCTAACTTGAAACACGTGGTTGTTCAAAAAATATTGTCTTTTAATAAATACTGTAGCAGATGTCAGGGAAGAGGATTGATATTATCATATTTATGAATGGATACTTTAACGCATACCCTTTGCCATTGGATGATGTTGAATAAAGTTACATACGCTTGCCATGCTGTCTACAAGAGAGTATAATAAAGGACGTCTATATCACAAATTCTCATAAAAATAATAGCTCAACCTAAAGAACATAATCAAAACAGATATATTTAAATAAAAGATGCTTTAGTATTTACTCACCATTTCAAGATGTCCTTGGATTTATTTGCCACGTGCGGGAAAAGAAAAAATATTCAATGATGGCTGCCACGCGCACTATCGTAACTACATCTACCGAACAAAAGAAGTGTATATCGAGATCGACACACTGACCCACTCCGCGTCAGAAAAGACTGGCGGCAATCCAAGGAACCATGTTTTCCCCTCACCCTGCAAGCGTCGGTCCCTGGTTCACTTCTCTTTCCTCTCGCCTTTATTCGTCTTTCTCCTTTTATATATTCCTGAGTTTATCACCCTTTTTGCTTTGTTCCATTCGTATCAGATTTGGGACTATATATAGAGCTGCTGCCAGGTTCACATTATACCCGTTTACTACAATCCAGCGTCGAAGGAGGAACTTCTACAACGTCACGTAACGAAGAAAACGACGACCATGGAGCATTGGCTGTCAGATCCACCGCCACCCTGGGCAGGACGTCTTACTACGAGTACTTGAGTATCCTGAAAAACGTCGTCAAGTTCCTTATGACTTAATAGTTTGTTTAAAAACACTAGACAATGTAGATCTAGACATTTTTATATTTTCTGATAAAGCATATTTTTGTTAATTTAATATCATGTCGAATGGAGAGTCAGTTCATTTCAAGTCTTGTTGACTTCAAGATGGAAGAGTTTCAGTTAATTGGTTAAATATCATGTCCTGCAGTCTGAAGGACAAGTCCCATTTTATTGACTTAGTAACTCAGTTCTACCTACAATTTCCCCTGTGTCCTTATGATGCAGTTTTTACATTATGAGCCCTTGGCTCAGAAAGTAGTAATAGTAGTAGTCATAGACTTGCTAACTTCCACAAGTTGCATTAATTTATTTTGAGCCAATGTTTCTCATGATGCTGTGTACATCGTGTGCATCTGTTTAATATTTGGATGGCTACAACCAGGCTGTCTGTCTTGTATTCCATATCACCGTTGAGTTGATGGAAATCTTTATTTTGGGTTGGTCAAGTAGTCACGCTTCTCGTGCTGTATTAGCTTCGGTGAGCAAATCAGAGAACTGCACTAGAGTCATAGTGGGGTTCGCACAAATAATACCTTTTTTCCTTTGCCAGTTGTTTGGCTCTTATTGTTTTTGTGTTGCTCATAGTGTAATTGCTATTAGAATTTTATGTACTAATTAATGCTCTGGCAGTACCTGAAGGGAAATAGACCAGCCATAGTACTAGTTTGTTGACACCTGTTTATTAGCCATTGACTGCTGTTATCAACAGATCCTTCTGTTGTTTATCATTGTCCGAAATGTTTAAAGGATATTATATTAAAACCCAATCAAGCAAACCTGATCGAAATTTATATGTATATCTTGTTCGACACCTTTAGTTAATAACTGTTTAATTGTTCTCTCCTTTAGAAAACATCTTCCTGTAGCCTGGCACCTGCACAGCACTTGTAGCTACAGTCAAAACCATCACAATTCACAAAGTCTTATTGTCTGCATCGAGCTTCTAACGTATAACCTTTAATGTTATTGTAATCTTTACTTTTGTTATTTCTGTTTTTAATAAATCTATTTATTGTTCAACTTAATTCTTTTTCAATTTAAAATGTGTAACCTGTAGTAGGAACCAAAATCCCTCATTGTTTATATAAGAGAAAACTTTTTAGAGCAGTTTGTCGTTCTGTTAACCACGCACAATGTAAAAACAACTAAATTGGACCAATGAACTATTAACCCAGTATATTAAGTATCTAAATTAACCAAATAAAATGTTTAATTAAATCAAAATATTGTTCACAAAATATTTGTGAATATAAATAAATGAACTTGGAGGAAGTTCTAAATAGGTTTGTAGACCATCATGACTAAATGGAGATAGACTATCAACACACTCGAGGCTCGGTAGGTCAGACTTGTATTCAAAGTGGCTTGTGTTCATGCGTCTTCAGATGAAATGTTTCTCACATTGGGTGCAACTTTTTCCTGGCTCTGAGAAGGATGATGTCTGGACTACTGAAGTGAGGGTGTTGTAGCTCCACTGGGACCCAAGTTACATCAAATTTTTGACATAGCAAGCTGAGGAAATACTGCCACAACTTCTGAAGCTTCTCTTGCTCTCGATCTTCTTGACTGATGATAACGTCTGTATCTTCGTCGGTAAGAGCACATATAGTCTCTATCAGAGGTTCTGCAGACTGAAATAAAAGTATTAAAATGTTATGTTGAACATGGTTTTATATTAGGTGCATCCAATATAACTGTTACCCAGTGGTTGCTTTGTCAAAAGCCTGGGTTCAATATCTTGGCTCTTTACTGTATAAAAATATCAGGAAGGTGTCTTACATCACCTTGAAGCTATTGGTTTTTGACTTTTAATGTATTTGGTGATTCAAAGGTAAGGCTAGTGTGAGGGGAGAGTGGATCATTCCAATGTTATAACATATTTAAAATTTATATTTGATAGCACTTCAAAGATAGGCTTCTATGTTCCAAACAAACCTTCTCATACATTTGTTTAAATTAGTAATATAGCTAAGTAGATTATATTCCATAAATCTATTTATTGAACAGATGACTTTATTAAACAGGGCACATGTATTCATAATTACCTATTTCAATTTTATGTTCAAAGAATCTTTAAAATGAAACTAATGAATATTTTATGAGTTTAAACGAAAAATTTGCTTTAAAATTACCTAAAGAATGATGTTAAAAATGTTTGGGGAATAATCTTTTTATTTAAATTTGTTACCACCTCTCTACTCCTTATTTATCTATGTAACGCTCTTGCATTCCAGAAAGCGGTCAGTCATGCTCTACCCCTCCCTCCCCCCCTTCTATGTACACAATCTCTAGCTAAACATTCCCCTCCCTTGCTTCGTGGCCGCTCGGTGACAAGCCGAGCGCTCCCGAACCACCTCTCTGGGGGGGATAAAAGGAGCAGGCAGACCGCTGGCTGGCATCAGTCACCGGGAGCCCAGCTCCGCGCTGGGTCACAACCTCTCGAGTAATAAACCATTGTCAACAGTTCGTGTGTGTTTCTTCGTAACTCAGCTGCCCACCATAACCACCCTTCCTATCCGGTTCACCGCGGTAACTCGCCGAACCATCCTTCCTATCCGGTTCACCGCGGTAACTCGCCGAACCACCCTGCCTATCCGGTTCACCGCGGTAACTCGCCGAACCACCCTGCCTATCCGGTTCACCGCGGTATCTCGCCGAACATGCCTTCCTGCCATCCCCCCCCTCTCCCCTACTATCCGAGCTCTTCTAGACACCACATCCAGCTCCAGAGAGTACGTGAGCACTACTACCTCCCAGAGTCAAATCGGGGTTGACGACAAATTATATGTACTGAAAGATTCTTTTCCTATTGAATCACCACAAAAACATGCTAAAAATATGAACGGTCATGACTAGGCCTAAATAATATAATTAGTGTACAAACTTTATTGGTTCATTTTTTTCACAAAATTGACAAAACAATAGCAACTTTTGTTACTTCTACAAACACCCTCACTTTTAAGATGATTAGTTTATGATAATGACTTCCTGTACTTTCGATGGTGCCTCAAAGACACACAAGTCTAAGATTTGTTGAAACAACAATAAACATGCACCAGCTTTTGTTAGCCAAAACTAAGATTTAGTTGGACCAATTGAATACATCAACATAACTTTTTTTTTATTTCATTGTTCTTTACTAATTTTAATGACTGCCGACCTAAATGCAGTCTACAAACACATTTTTCTTGACAGAATATAGCTATCCATTCTGAAGGTCATGTTCATTCTCAGCCATTAATATGGTACCATCTGCATATAACAGCACTCTAACATTCACAGTGTTCATTTGTACACCAACCTTGTCCTTAAAAGAATCCCTCATACAACCATGGAAACATAACACAAGCTTGTCTAACACCCTGTTCAATGCCAAACCATCCTCTCAAAGCTTTGTCCACACTAACGCATGCTTTCCTTTCATCATACGCCGCCTTAAAGGCATTTACTAACCATGCATCCACACCATAATCTCTAAAAATATTCCATAAAAGTTCCTACTCACCTGATCATATGCTTTCTTCAGATGAACAAATACACAATAATCTATTCCTTGCTCCCATACATTTCTCAATCACTTGTTGCAATGCAGATATCTGGTTCATGCAACAACTACCTGGCATGAAACCAAATTGCACATCCCAAATCTTGTCTACAGTTTTTAAACGCACCCTCTCAATTAAAACTCTTCCAAAAAATATGCATGGAATATTCAACAAACTAATTGCCCTATAATTCTTACATTCAATCTTACTGCAGTTTCTTTTGTACAAAGAACAATTCTAGCATTCTTCCAGTCTTTAGGAATATCTGAAATCCTAGCACACACATTAACAACTCTCACAATCTAGCAAGTAGTACCGAGCCCCCCACACTTAAGCATTTCACTTGTTGTCCCCATTAATAATTTCTCTCTGTGCATGTCCCACAACTTCTTACGTTCTGTTTCACTCTTCACAGAAAGCATTCGTTTGTATGTTTCTTTCTTTTCTCTTACAGCTTCTTTCACCTGTTATTCAACCATGCATCTCTTTTTACGTTTCCCATCACCGCCGATCCACACACATCTTTTGCACATTTAACCACAGCCTCTTTTATTCTGTTACAAGCACTTTCATTATCATTAGCGTATATTTTGATGTTCCATTAATGCTCTTGTAAAGTTAATGTTTCGTCCTACTCGATTTCATATTGATAATAATATACCTCAAACTTAAGTTGCGGATGAAGGGAGCGCAAGTATTTTTACAGTTTTTTTAGAACAGAAATTGTTTGGCAAAAATAAATCAAATATTTATCCAGTAACAACATAGAGTTTAGTTTTCTGCACATGCTAATATCAACAGATATTGAATATCTGTCAAGAGTGTCCTGGGATTTTGTCAAAACTGTTTAAATAAAGAGATTTTTTTTGACAAAATTCTAGGACATCTTTGACTGATATTCAAAATTTGTTGATATTAGCATGTGCAGAAAATTAAACTCTATGTTGCTATTGAAGAAATATTTTATATATTTTGGCCAAACAAATTTAATGCTATAAAAACTGTAAAACTACTTGCGCTCCCTTCTGCCGCACCTTAACTTCAGAATGATTAAAATAATATTCTTACAATTTTGAAATAGATTTTTGTACTTAGACTTTCTTTTAACTAATAATGGTTTAATTGGATATATACTACAGTATGTAAGTTTCACTTTAAAATTTGCTTCCTATTATGTATAATCAAAGCCCATTATGAAAATATCATAGCCCTAGATAGGTTTACAATGTTATAAACAAAAAAGAGTTATTTAAAATTGTGTAATTAAATTTCTAAATATAGTAAAATTATGAAAATCTAACATGCTAGAGATTTTGGCAATGCCGGATCACTGAACTATATCTGTGTAATGCGGAAAAATCAAGAAAAATAACTTTGAAAATGGTCATGGTTAAGGTCCTTGTCAATGGTCATTGGAAGTGAAGTTACATCAGCGCCAGCCCCTAATTTAAGGTATCAGAAGAAACCAATAGAGTTATAATTTGTCTTTGGCGGCTCAGTCAGCCAGCATTTATAAGAATATTAAAGAAGTTATGACTAGAATTCAAACCCCAATCACCCAGTCATCAGAAGTTCAGTTTCTTGCGAGAGTGACACCTAGCAGCTCATTCACACAACAAGGTTTTTCTACCTTATAGGTTTTTAAACTTTAGGTGGCAATTTAATGTAGTGTTCACATGATGCAGTTTTTTTCCTAAGGATTTTATTTATCGAGTCACTGTACTCGTATACGCGTATGTATGTTAATTCTTCCGTCAGCTTTCTTGTAAGATGGATGTGAATACGTTTCTTATTATGTAATGATATCACATTTGTCACTGTACAAGAATTAGTTTTACAAATAAACTAAATATTAGCATTAAAAATGAGCTAATAACAAAGAACATTCAAGTGTTTTAAAAATCATTTGAAACAATTATTTTCATGAGAAATTTGTACAATCCTTTGTCTCAATATAAAGCCAAGATCTATCAGAATTTAAAAAAGCAAAAAAGTCCTTTTTTTGTACATCACAACCTTCTCCCCATATAGTTATGAAAGTATGAAGGAAAAAAAAGTAACTAAATCCTGTCTTTGCTTTCGTTACAAAAGTTTTCCTCTAATATTAGACATATTTCCCACCATGTTAATTTTTTTTAATTCTTGTCTTTGTATGAGTTTGACGTTGTATCCCCTATTGCAGGCCTTTCTTCTACATGTGTAAAGTTGAACCCCGACTGTCTGCTGAACAACCAGCCTGTCGTAGGCCGTAGGTATATTATTATTAGCACCGCGTTTTACTACCCGTTCGGGTTATACGCACTTACGCTAATGTGTAATTGTAGGGTGATCTTGAGATGAAATGGAGGACCTACAGTTTAACGTGGAATCCGAACCACGGTGGAGGCTTGGCATTCCCCACATTCACAAAATGTCTTGTTAGAGGTGAAGGAAGGGTTTGGTAATCAGATAAGTCTGTGCCGGGACCGAGGATTGAACCCCGGTCGCCAGCATAGAAGTCTGACACCTTACCCCTAGACCGCCAGGTCTCCACCGTAGGTATAGTTACAATGTAACGCAATCACTGATTGCTATACCTCCAGCCAACATCACCTTAAGACGTATATACTGTGGCTATAGAGGGAGAACCATTGGGAGTGAATTAGGACCCATAGGGGATATAATATATTTTTTCTGGATGATTGAGATATAAGTTACTTGTTTTGTGGACTTGTCCGGATAGGATAATATTCTAGTAAAAATATCATTATATAATCATTTGACTTTGGTGATGTCAATTTTGTTGACCAATCACCTTTGATCATTAAGTTATTTACTAACCTTAATGACCTCTATGATAACAGCATTATCTCATAATATATAAAACAACAGAATATCGTTAATATTATTCATTATGTCCCAGCATTCAGAAGACTTCTCATCTAAGCCACTGGCTCAGAACTTCTTCACAAGTCAAGATTTCAACGATTGTACTTGGCTGTTCGTTTATCTACACACAGAAGAGCAGTTACCAGTAAATAGTATCTCAAGTCCTAACATTCCTAAAACATTGTGTTTAGACTTAGATAAAGAATTTGGAGAATATTTAATTAATAACTTTAATACAAATACTGACAACAAACATCCATTCCGAACATCTCCTACATTTAATTCTGTAATTGAGGCCACACCTATTTCACGGCCAGAAACACCTTTAAAATGCACTCATAAACTCAAAAACCGTCTTCACCAAATAAAAAACAAACAACTATTAACAATTGTATACCATATTATATTAAAAACGAAAATGTCACTACCTTGGATGTGGCTAGATCAGGCAAAGACAAAGGACTGGACAACAGTGGAGTCCTCAATAGGGAACAGATTCCAGGTTCCTCCAAGGAGGTATGTCATAAAACTACAGTTACAAAAAACATACCAAAATTGAACCTGGAACATCTGACAAAGTGGATGGAGGAGAACTTCATCAAATCAAGAGAGTTAGAACCATTAATGAACCTGTCACGTCATGTTTAAATAATGCAACACAGTATGAACGAATGGACAATCTATTGCCAGATAACAAATATAAGCTCTCGACCAATAAGAGAGAGAGTAGTAAAAAAATTAATACAAACAATAAGATACAAACCTGTAAACACGTACACACAGCAAGGAAACTACAGACACAAAAAAGACTTTACAACACACCAACTTTAGCAATAGTCAAACAAGTAGTACTGGGTCAACAAATTGAAATAGTTTACTTGACAACAAAAATAGAAGATCCATTACCATGGACGATAAAAATGAAATGCTTGTTTACGGCTGTGGCGAATCCGAAGACGACGAAGACAGTGGACAAACACCAGCTATCCTATACACCCCCTCCCCTACCAAATATCCATATAAAACATTTGATAACGTCTAGGAAAATAATATTTAGTGCTCCTTTTTTATGAAAAATTATTAAATAACTAAAATATCAGATTATTTTACATGAGTTTTTAAAATAATAATACCCATATATGTGTGGATAAATTAGTTGTTTTACTAAGAATCTATAATCATTCACATTATTTTATAATTATAACAAAAACTATTTCTTCATTGAAAATTAAAATTAAATTAAATTGAATTTTACATATTTATACAATTGACTAATTAATGTAATTTTTGAATGTTTTTCCCTTGACAATTTATCAATGTTAGATTTAATTTTTGACATACATAAATTACTGGTAAGCATTTTAGCAATATGTGAATCTGAAATAGTTGAACAAAATTTATTTTTAGTAACATTCATAGAATAAAATATTTGCTCACACATATATATGTCAAGTCAAATCTACACACAATTCTTAAAGCAAGATTGTGAAGCTTAAGAAACTGTTCCTGGGGTATGAATTTCCGAAATTCAATCAAATTTGGAACACTAGGTGATCTATAATGTTCTTTAATCTTAGAAGAAAATCCAGAGTGATTTTGGATTTCTAATATCTTGATTTGTAGGGATGGGGAATATTTATCTATATTAGACTCTCGAAGACAAAATTTATTTTTGAATAAGTCTACATTATTCTTTTCAGATGCAAAAGAGAAAAAAATCCAAGTTGTGAATGACTCATATATATAAAGATCTTATAATGATGGAATATGATAAAACTAAAGAAAAAGGGAAAACAAACCATTCAAAGTTAATTTGATGAATAAAACCCACCTAGGGAAAGAAGAAAAATGTGGGAAGAATCCAATGCACAAAGGTGACATCTTCTTCCTTTCTTCTGTCTTATATATTATTAATAACAACACACACATTTTAACACACATAGAATAATATTTTGCCATTGTTGCCTTTATCAAACACAAAGAAAGAAAGAAGAGAGAGTACACTTGACACAGAAGATCACTCCATTTTGAATTTATAAAGATGAAACTGATATTTTGTATTTTATATGATCCAAGGTAAAAATTACTGTATTTATTAACAATTTGCTGAAGTGTTGGAAAATGATCAAGTTTGCCCTGCTCTAAGTTGTTTCAAAATGGTTTTAGCTTTAATGTAAAGTTATTGACTTCATTAAACATTATTGGAAATTAAGAGTTTTTACCTTGCAACCGTACGTTAAGAATATTCAAATAATGTGTAATATCCATTAAAACTGCTAAATCACAAAGACAATCTGTATATTTAAGTAAACCACATTCCATAGGCCTAACATTTTTCTTCTCCAAAAATTAGAGTACCTAGTCTTTTAATTTGAAGAAGCAAAAGAACTTCTCCCCTAGAAAGTCATCTGTGTTGTGAAGTAAAAGTTCAATATACTCATTTATTTACTCTTCAAATAGTTCCTTAAACTCTCTTTGGTTGGGTGCACATGATCAATCATATTGACACAACATAAAACAGGATCAATAACATGATTATAATTCATATCTCTAACACACAAAGCCTCTTTGAGTATGATGCAGTGATATGAAAATAGCTTCTGCTCTAAATACTGTTCAAGCAAAGCAAAATAGCCATTTTTCTATCCCTGCATAGCTGGAGTACCATCAGTATATACTTTCAAGTCATCCATTCAAGGTTACTCCCATCTACATCACATTTTTCATTACAGTTTTTTACTTCCTCAAAAATATCCCTTCCAGTTTGTGGTCGATAATTGACATAGTCTTAAAAGTTCTTGAAGCAAATTGAAGTTTTTATTTATGCACCTTACAAATACAAGCAATTGAGCATTATCAGTAACATCACAGCTCTTGGCTATTGTGATTGAAAAGTATTTGGAAATCGCAGTTGTACATATTATTTGTTTTGACACATCAACTGCCATTTCTTCAATTCGCCTTATAACTGTATTGCAAGAAAATGAAATATTGTCCACCATTTTTTTTTACGTTTGTATCGCCAGTGTGTTCTGCAAATATAGAAAGGCTTTCTTAAATAATCCCACCATTGGATATAGGTGTTTTTTTTCTTCTGAGCCATTAGAAGTGATATTTCATAAGACACTTGAACCATATTCTTCATTTCTTCACTTTTTTAAACAAACAAGTTTTAATGGTAATGAAGTTTTCTCTTTTTCTTTAAAATGTAATCAGTTCTTAAAGCAGAACCAGGAGGAAATGACATATTAAATGAATTATTTGTTTGAAATGCCTTTCAAGGTTGTATTTTTTGGTACTACAACCCTCACAGAACATATTAAACTAATAGGTTTCAATGCCTTTCCCATTGTAAACAGAAACGGTTCCTCCCATTCTTCACTAAATGCCTGTAATGTCACGCATATTACTTTCAAACTTTCTTTTTGACCCTTTTGCTGCGTTAATCGAATATATCCAATCTCAGCAGTATAGCCATTGACTGCGGAAATAGACTTTACCCCATGATGTGTAAACTTTATCTACTTTTGCTGGACAGTTGGAGATAGCCACAAGAGTGTTATAATGCTGAATTTTTCATACTAGCATGCACATGTGCCTCTGACTTCTGGTTTTTAATTTTGAGAACTGTCAATTACCAGCTGCTAAATCATAACAGGAGTAGCGCTTGTTTACTTCCGCATTTAATTACTTGTAGTACATGTGCAATATTTATGTGGCAGGAAAAATTGTTGAGGGATTTATTAGTTCAGTATTTGTGATATCCACCCGGTTATTCTAGTGTATTAGTAACATTTAATGTATGTTTGATGAATTCGTGACATGTGAAGTGTAATAAAAATAATATTTCTGTGGCAATAGTAAAATTCTATTAGCGTGTGTTTGAGAACTTTATGTTAGATATTATAAAGACAAACCTGTAATAAATTTAGTTTGCTAGTTAGGCCTATATTTTCCTAAACCTGTTTTGGTTTTGAAAAATGCACCTATTTTATTCAAAATATGAATTCCGTAAGAGATTGTCCAGTGAAGCTATTGAGGCGATATTGAATTCTGATTCTGAGTGGGATGACATTGACATCAGTGATGACATTACTTCTAGTGAAGAAGATGAACCAACTGGTATTAAGGTATTGGGAGATAATTTTGCTAATGTTAGTGGACAGTGGTAGGTGACCTGGCGGTCTAGGGGTAAGGTGTCAGACTTCTGTGTTGGTGGCCGGGGTTCAATCCTCGGTCCCAGCATAGATTTATCTGATTACCAAACCCTTCCTTCAACTCTGACAAGACATCTTGTGAATGTGGGGAATGCCAGGCCTCCACCGTGGATTCGGATTCCATGTTAAACTGTAGGTCCTTCATTTAATCTCACAATCACCCTACCATAACACATTAGCGTAAGAGCGTATAACCCGAACGGGTAGTAAGACGCAGTGCTAATAATAATAATAATAATAATAATAATAATAATAGTAGTAGACAGTGGAATCAAATCAATGATGTTGACCAAGGACAGTTAGACAATCTATATTGGACACCTACATTTACAGGACAAAATAGTGTAGTTGGTATAGATGGCTTAGATCCAACTGGATGTTTTTACAGGTTTTTTCCTCGTTCAATCTATTTACATGTGGCAAATGAAACAAATATTTTTGCAAAGGAATACTTAGATAAAAATGTGAATCTGTCCCCAAGGTCAAGATATAAAAACTGGGTATATGTAACAGAAGGTCACATAAAAGCATTTCTTGCAATTGAAATTGGCATGGGCATGGTTCATAAACCGAGCTTAGATTCCAATTTCCAAGATTATTTTTGGCTTACGTGTACCCCAGGTTTTGGTAGTGTGTTCACTAGAGGCAGATATCAATCTGTTCATTTATTTTTGCATTTTAATAACAACAGCACACAGCCAAGAAAGGGAGAAAATGGGTATGACATACTCTATAAAATACGACCTATTCTAAATTTTGTTCAGGACTCGTATATGCAAATTCACACCCCAAACAGGGACTTATCTATTAATGAAACAATGCTGAAATTGAAGGGGCGCTTATCTTTCAAGCAGTATCTGCCATCTCAACCCTCCACCAAATGAGGTATAAAAATATGGTCTCTCTGTGATTTCCATACAGGTTTCCTTTTGAAGTTTGAAGTATACACAGGCAAAGGTGATGTACCGATCCCCGAAGGAGGCCTAGCATACAGAATAGTGAAATCACTGCTCACTAGTTTTGAGAATAAAGGTCACATAATATACTGGACAATTTTTATTCCAGTGTGCACTTGTATGATGACCTAAGGCAAGTAGGAACTGGGGTGTGGGGCACAGTTCGTACAAATAGAAAAGAGCTTCCACCACCAATGAAGACAGACAAATCCTAGAAAGGGGAGCTACCTAAAGTCTGGTTGCATAAAGAAAAACAAATGTTATCTTTCACATGGCAGGATACAGGTAAAGTGAACATGCTGCCAACTGTAGGAAATGCTGAGGTATCTGAAGTTGAAGTTAATTCCAAGTCAGGGAAGAAAAACGTAATAAAACCAAATATGCAAATTGCATACAATCAGCATATGGGGGGTGTTGACAAATGTGATCAACTTTGCTCAACTTACCCCTTTGATCATAAGGTTAAAAAGTGGTACCAAGTACTTTGGCACTTTGCAATTGAGGTTACCTTAGTGAATGGGTGCATTGCAATTCATGGCAAATCCAGCTCTAAAACTTTCACACAGAAAGTACAGACATAAAGTTGTTGATGGTTTGGCGGAAGGATATGAAAGGTGTACACTAACAAAATGTGGTAGGCGTTTTCGACGACACTAAATGCTAGATTGACTAAAGAGACATTTTCATGCCCAGTTTCAAGACAAGAAACACCAACAAAACTGTTCTGTGTGCAGCATTCTACCGAGCAAATGTTCCAGAAAGGGAAAAGGGGAGTGTAAGCGTAAACAAACAACTTTCTATTGTCCTGATTGTCCAGAAAAACCAGCTTTGTGTGTGATTGGTTGCTTTCAAACATACCATACAAAGAAAGTGTACAGGAAGACCTGTCACTGTGCAGAGTGAAACATGAAAACCAGTATGGTGACAGTTGTGAAAAATTAGTGTAATATAAGCATATAAACACAGTATGTAGGCCTAATAAGAAAACATGTTTTTAGTCTCAAACAAAAGCTAAAATGTTATGTTTAGTAAAAAGTAATGAGTATGATTGAACTTTGAGCAAGATCTGTGTGACTCTGGCTACTGGTTGGTTGGTATGGCAATTGGAAAATTCAATACTTTAGTGAGTTTTAAAAATTATTTTATTTCTTCTAATTGCTATTTTATTTTTGTTCTTGGCCTATCTCCTATTTTGAAATCTAGCCTAACACAAATATAGGATTTTATAGACTACACTACACTGAGAAAAGCACCAATGTAGCACAAAATTGTTTGAGTTGTGTTGATGTTGCCTAATTTTCAAACATTTTCTTTTTATTACATTTGCTCCATATTAGGCCAATATTAGACCAGTCAAATCCTTATTTAGAAATTAGTTTGACAACGTGGGTTGCAAGTAAAATAAAAAATGGTTCTGATAGCAGAATAACATTGCATTTGGGTAAAATGTGACATAAATAATGTGACGTATATAATTTTATCGATATAAAATATATATTATTATGCAATTTATAGAAAATGTGGTGCTAAATTTCATATTTAAAATGCATTACTAGTTTAAAATCACATTTGATTATAATTATGATCATGCAAATATTCATATCTTGAATTTTTGACCTATAATTAGCATTTCTGAAGATAGGAAGTAAAAATTAAATACACAGCAAAATGGTTAACAAGCCAGACTTACTAAACGCCATTCTATTTCACACTTCAAAATGATACAAGTAAAATACACTGAAAATAAACTACAAATAAACTATTAAGGAAGAACATAGGCGTGTAAACTAGAAGTGAATACTAGTAACCAGAGATATTATTTATAGTGACAGGTAGGTGACCTGGTGGTCTAGGGGTAAGGTGTCGAACTTCTGTGCTGGGGGTCTGGGGTTCAATCCTCGGTCCTGGCACAGATTTATCTGATTACCAAACACTTCCTTCACCTCTGACAAGACATCTTGTGAATGTGGGGAATGCCAGGCCTCCACTGTGGTTTGGATTCCACGTTAAACTGTAGGTCCTTCATTTCATCTCACAATCACCCTACCATTACACATTAGCGTAAGTGCGTATAACCCGAACGGGTAGTAAGACGCGGTGCTAATAATAATAATAATAATAATAATAGTTACAGGAAGGGTTGAAAGTGCTGTGACAGTTTTCCCCCTCCACTACTATTCTTAGTATTACCTCCTCTTACAAAGTAAAGACAGCAAAGATGGTCAATCGATGGCAGGCCATTCTAAATGTTTTCAGTAATTTTTTCTACCACTATCCTGCCAGTGTTACATTGATTTTTGTGTAGAATAAAAGTGACTAGATTGAATTTTAAAAAATGTATGAATATCCCAAAATATAAGGAGAGGGGCTATGGGAATTTGATTATCTAAAAAGGAGAGTGTCAGCTGAAAAAGTTTGGGAGCTGGTTTAGGGTAAAGAAAATAAAGAAATAATATTCCATTTGCAACATTGGAGTTTGCTACTGAAAAAAAAAGCAAGATGTTCAAAGCATGGTTGCTGTAGACATTCGTGTTTTGTGATATCCTGTGAAATAGGTGAGTGGAGCAAATATTTTCTAATTTATAAAATGTAGTCTTTGTATATGGAAAGGTCATATTAATTATAAAGGTATTTTGTTAAAAGATGTATTTTTTTCCCTTTTATTAAAAGGAACCATATGCATTTGCAATCTAAAAAAGAATGTGCATCAAGTTGGTTTGCCACATTTTCAAAATAACTTAAAATTCATACAGTTGTTTGTGCTCATATGTGCCTGAAGTTCAGCTTTTGTGCCATTAAATTACGCCTGTGGCTACAAGTTCAAGTTGGACCACCACATCTCAGAAATAAAAATTTGTTTATGCCATTCGATTGTGCTCTACTTGTACTTGCATGTGCCATAGATTCCGCTTTAGTGCTTTAAAATTACACTTCTAACAAAAAATTTAAGTTTGTTGTGAAGTGCAATGGGGCGGAGTAAGGTGGGACAGATTGCTTGGTACTGCGTACTAAGGGAAATATAATAGTTGTGTTCATTGAAGCAAAGTAGGAAGGTTTATTACTGCACAATTGGAACACACTCAACTGTATATATTTGAACTTACCTAGAGAATGAGAATTGCCAGCCTGGAAAGTGTGTGTTTCAATAATAGTGACAAATGTGAAAAGCTTTGTTAAAATTTGGCCTGGAACGAGATTATATGAAACATGCAAGCCTTAAAAATAGTTATCTAAAAAGTAAGAAAACACTTATTTAAGGTTTCTATGCAATTAAAAGCCAGCCTATTTTAATTATTCCAATAATTTTTGTTCTAGAATTGTTTTTTTTATCTTTAAACATTATTTTTTGTTTCACCTAAAATACAACTGATTATAGGCTACTTCTGGTCATTGTTCTTTTGAAAACCTAATTAGAAATGTCTGCACTTTGTTGACTGAAAAGTAGTTTGTAAAATGAAACCAAACATTTTAAAAATTTACTTTTTTTAAAGCTCAAAGATATAAATGGAAACTCAGAATGAATGCACACGACTAAATCAAACATGCATTTTATTAATTCAAACTAAGATAGGGCTATCTGTATGCTACAAAAAACCTACCTTTTGATAGGATGCATTTAGATGAACATAGATTTATAACACAAACATAAAGTTGGTCCACCACATTTTTCAAATATTTAAAATACACTCTTTTCTCAAATTCCGGTGAACTCTAGTGATTTTTTTTTATCTAAATAATTTACCAATTTTCTTACATGCTAATGCGGGTTCACTTCATCTAAAATTCCACAGTAAATTAATGTCAAAATCATACGAGTGTAAGACATCCATTCCAATGTTGAATAACCCAAATACAGTTAAATATGATTTTAGTGGACTCGTTTGTCATGAACATTCGGGCAAAGTGAACATGATTCATTGATCAAAACCACATACATTTCAATAAGCGTTAAAAATGTTGGCTGTAATAAACCCTCAACTTCACTTTTAGTAGCGCATTATAATATTAAATCGCAATGAAATACATCAACTCAAGTCATAGATAAAATAAAATTTTACCAAGATAAAATATGTTCTAAAAAAGTTGAATTCTTGGTAGCCCTATTTTCTTTAAGTTTGATTTTAATATTCTTTTTCTTAGGCCCACCACATTAAATTCATTGCCACGAGCATCATTTTATGACACAAAAGCTGCACTGTGAGTAAATATGAGCACAAACAAAGCATTAACAAATAAAATTTAAAAAAAATTAATTTGAAAATGTGGCCACAGGCATAATATAATAGCACAAAAGGGGAACTTCGGGCCCATAGCAGCACAAACAGGGCACTAACAAATGGCATCATCAAAAGTAAAATAGAATGTTTAAAAAATGTAGCAAGCCAGCATGAAATAAAGTTGGCTCTCCACATTAAAATCGCTATAGTTTTAGTAATTTATAAGCATACACTTTGAGTTTCAGGCACATGTAAGCACAAATGTTGCACTATCAACTGTATGAACTTTAAATTATTTGGGGAATGTGGCGGGCCAATTTAAAGTACATAAAAAAACAGCCAAATGAGGGACAAATCCCCTACCTGATCATAATAGACACAATCTGCAACAAGTAATATACTTGGTATATCCAAGTCACCAACCATAGGACCCCATTTCAAAACTTTAGCAATAGCTCTGCCTCTTTGCTCTGTCCAAAGAGCTTTATTCCCATCAATATTCATTTGGAGAAGGGGCATTACTTCAGGTAGATCTGTCATGACCACGTCACCTCTACAAAATAGAAAAAAAATTATTAACATGAGGCATATTATGGACAGAAATAAATAATACAATGTTGATAGGTAAAAACATTATTTGATCTTACCTACCCTAAACATGCAGCAAAAAGACCAACACATCCCAAACCTGCTCCAAGTTCTAGTATTTTTTTAGATGGAATCCACTTCTTTTCACAGCGTTCATTTTCCACTTCTAAGAAATTGGCTAATACTATAGCCGCATCCCAAACAACACAACTAACATCTCCAACTAATTTTTGAACAATTTTCAAAGAGTTTTTACATGAATCTATTTGTATTTCCCTCATAAATACATCATCAGAGAAAGATATTGCCATTGTTAGTTACCACAGACTATAAATACATATTATTGACCTCAGAACATATTAGTCTAGATTCTGATTACTGAATCAGGGTTAGTCAACCAGCTCTATATACTACTGGAAAAACTTTTATTTCACTATATTAAATTTTCCTTCTATATTTTAATCAGTCTATATGATTTTGATTTATAAACTGAGAAACAGCCATGCTTTTTTTTCTCTTTGTAAATGATTTTAACGCTATCTACTTTAGAGCGTGGTTTATTTCAGAACTGTTAATTAAGTTTATGTTCTTGGACGCTTATAACACCAGGCTGTCATTTGAAGAATTAATTGCCCCTAGCACAAGAGATTATTATTTTCGTTTGGATTTTTTGTGCGAAATTTAAAAAGCAATGTAAAAGATGATTTATGATTATTTTTAAATTATAATATTAAGTGATTTTTATAATAATACTAACTTTCATTGTCTAGAGAGTTAAGATATTTTTAGTTATACATCTCGCTAACTAATGTTTTCTTAGGCCAGAAGTTATTAAAAAAAAAAGTTTGTAAATTGTTTATGGTTTTGTTTTGTTGACTAAGAAAAAATTGTTAAAAAAGGATATATATGGACTCCATTTGGACTATCTTAAATATATTAACTGTCTATAGTTAAATATAATTTTGGCAGCAAAAACTTTTCTAAATATAAGGACTAACCTTTAAAGAGAGGCAGGAGATAGTTTAAACTAATACCATGAAAGGTTTAAAACTTAGAATATATAATTGTTATTGGTGCCTGATATCACCAAGCTACATAATTGGATGAGACCAAATAATCAAACCATCATCATCATCATCCAGCTATTAGACGTGTCAATTTATAATATATTTTTTAATTAAATATTTTAATTTCATATAAAACCTAAATTAAACCTTAGGTATTATCATTTCATTTCATTTCAATGAATATTTCTGTAATAATTTAAAATTTTATTTGTGTTTTAAAATTGACATAAGTTAAACTTGAATTCACTTATTACTTGAAATCGTTTACTTTTTCTATTACGTCATACTATCCCTAGGTTAAATAATGTATAGTATCCAAAGTCCTTCATTTCTACGCCTTCATCCTCGTCGTGTAGTTTAAGCATTCGTTGAAGGTGGACCTTAATTAGTTTCCGCTTCTAGGAGTGAGTAACGTGCGCTGGGCACAGGTTGTGTACCCAGAATTTGTATAACACAAGAAAGAATTTTAATTTCACTGCGCACTTCTATTAGATGAACTCCCCTTTTTTTATATATATAGGTACTTTTTAATTTTGTTTTGTTTATGTATTTGGACTCCTCTAACTTTAAGAGTGGGTTACAAGTAGACGTTTTAATGAGGATATCTAAAAAGTATGTTGGAATTTAATTTTCTCTCAATTTTCGACATATCCGGATATGACACCTATGTAGATTGGTTTTAGACACTTATGAGTGTAATTGCCACCATGTCTTCTAATGTGGCACTTTCAACAATATAATTTGTGGCACCTTAAATTTGTCGGTGTACTATCATTAGTTTCGATTTTATCTTGATATTAAATGTTAATTCACTTAAAACCCCATAATAACTACAATGTTGTATATGTTTGTGGGGATATTAAATGCACTATTGCAGTTTTAGATAATTTTATTATTTTATAAATTGCTTTCCGAGTGTTATTTTCTTTTTCTTTGCATTCTTAAATCTCTATGAGATTCTTTGGAATTAAATTTTTCGTGTTTTGCTCTCTATTGTATCTTTTTGAACTAAATATTAACTCTATAGTGATTTCAATGAAATATTTTGGAACTAATATTTTATTCTAACGCTCTTTATTAGAAATTTTATAACTAAAGTTTTGCCTAGCTCCTTTTATATTTCATAGGTTATCTAAAACCAAATAATTTATTGTGATCGTAGAGTGTTGAGTTCGTGTTAACCTGATCTGTGGTTGAGCTCTTCTTAGAGTACTGTTCTTAAAACACGTGTGAATTCAAAATTATTAATTGCGGTGTATTTTTACTACCTGAATATAGATATTATTGTAATTCAACAAGGTAAAAGAGTTACTAGATATTGTTTACAAGTATCATTTGGCCCGATCTACACAATAGGACTAATTCGAGTCTTATTTCTAGATTCAGATTTGGCTATGTCTAATGTTCATATTAAATATTTAACCCATCACGGTTGATGTAGATATATTTTTGTTTCATATTCTCTTTCTTATACTAAAGATTAATGTATGGCATGAATTCGATTAAAGACTAATTATTTGTTTCACTAGCTAACCCAACAAGGGTAAGGTGGGTCATGTCATACCCCAGTTAGAAAAAGGCCATTAAATAATACAATTTTTTTTTAAACATCTTTCGTTTAATATACATTATGTAAGTCTATTATAGCTATGTATAATTTTTACATTATGGTTAAATATATGAAACGTAGTTCTTGTGTTATGTTAGAAATAATTAAAATTTAAATTACAATATCAAAGTTAGGAATCGTATTAAATATAAAGTGTATTCGGAGTAGCTTTTATATAGAATAGCTCACTCAGCACTATCCTGGCACATTCTACAATTAGTAAAGAAAATATCCCAAATACCTCTATTATGGGTAAATTTAACAACTACTACCCTTCTTGGCTTAGTTGCCTAATCATCAAATCATAAGCAATCTTTCAAAAAGAGAAAACATTTCATTGACACGGTCACCCTGAATAAACCATTAGGGTCATTTTACATCCAATTTATTGATTATTCTAATTGTAAAATAGCCTTCTCTAGTGAACATTTTGAATTCTTCTGGTGACAGAACATTTTCAAGAAAAAACATTTGCTGAAGTTAAATTTGGGCATATTTTGCATAATTCAAATGACCAGCAGCATGAAAAAAAGGTAACATGCTTTGAATGAAGAATAAATTAAGTTCCCAATCGCCTGTTTAGTCTGCTCTAACAAACATTTTTAGGATATCAACAAGTCTGTAATACTGAACACACTCAATATCATGTCACATTAGCACTCACAATTAAAATAAAATGATTTGAGTCCCACACGAATTATATAATAACCATCTGTACATAATATAGGGCCTACTGTACTACACTATTGGTTTGGCACTTGCTGAGCAAATACGTCTGCACAGTATCACACCACGCGACAAACTGCCATTACAGATTGGAATGCTGCATGATGTCATCCATGGGAATGTCTCCTTCGGCAAGCAGCAACATTACACATGCTATTGTTGTACTTTATTACAAGAAAACTGTATTATCTAGAAAACAGGGGCTCCCACAAAAAATAATAAATTTTTTAATGTAAAATTAAACGTTCTTTCACTAAAGGCAGGTGCTCTTGTCATCAAAGGAATGCTAACTGCGAAAATCCCAAATAACTTAAATTTAGCCGCCATTTTTCAATAAGGTATCGGTCTCCCAAAATATATTTTCTGGGACTTTTAGACGTGAGCTTATGGGTATCTTCTTAAAATATCCCCCAAGTTTCATCTTGTTATATGCTATTATATTTTGTTATTATATAGGACCTATATGTTAAAATAATTTTATTTCTTCTCAGTGATTTCACAAACAAAATGACCACTTTATCTCGAAAATGGGAGCTCTCATTAAAAAATCATCAAGAGACTTGTGTAAAATATAACGCTCTATCAAAAAGTATCGATATGTTTTGGTCATCAGAGCTACAGTAGCGGCGATAATTAGGAAAAACCACAGTTTAGCTGCCATTTTCCAATATGGTAGCTGTTCCCTAAGAGTGATTTTCTGGGACTTCTAGGTCTGAGTTTGTAGGGGCCCCATTGACATACCTTCCAATTTTCAGGTTGTTATTTTGAATGTCCAGATTTTGATCAAAAAAATCTGTTGTGCTATATATACTATTTGGGGAGAGTATATTTTTAAATTTACAACAAAATTTCAGACAATCTTAATACTGATTTTAAAATCTTTGTGTTATTTATGTTTTTGTTAATGATAAAAAAAACTTTTATTCATTGTAGTATACCAAACTATCCAATCTTCTTGGGAGAGAGTTTCGTTTGTATATTGGTTCTACTGTAACTAAAAAACTAAACGTTTGTTTTGTTTTCCGTGTTCCAGGTTTACACCAATAGTCTTGTAACATTGAACCATAAAGATGGGGAAACACAAAAAGGTGGGATGGTTATTTAAAACTATATATTTAATTTTTAAAAATCTAGTAATATCTACCTCTTCATATTGTCAATCACACAAATAATTTAGTATTCTGACCCCATATGTTAAGGTTCAATCCAAACTTGGTTCACTGTATGTTTTTCTGGGATGTAATAACCCCAACCTCTGTCGATGGGCTGAGTGTGATTCCGCAACATTCTTATTCTAAGTTTTTATCGATTTCTATAGCCCAAGAAGAATGAATTTCACTTTAGGAATGTGATAATTTAAAAAATGGAAATCAAAATTAGTCTCTTGGCTATTTAATCAAAAGCGAAAGAAAATCCAAATTGAGACACTTCCTAAGAGTAAACCTGCCCTAGCAAAAAATTCATAATGAATCAGAAAATAAAAAAACAAAATATAATATTCTAAAAATTAAATTAATTATTCTCTCAAGTTCTTTATGCCTTTTATTTGTACCGCGTCTTACTATATGTCCGGGCTATCCACATTTGACTACACTGATAGACTAAGAATGGGGAAGGTAAAATTTAGAGGAATTGTACTCAGTAGAGGGATATTATAGTGGTAAACCATTTTGGGAAAACCACTTGTTGCCTTTTGCACATCACTCTACAAAAATCATAACATATTTTGATATCGTACTACACACCAACCATAATTGCCCCCTTCTAATAGATTAAACTTGAGTGGAGAAAGTTGTTGATTAGAAATACCTCACATACTTCACATCTTGTAGCGGGAAAATGGAACATGAGCACCAATCATGTCACACAAATGATTCAGGTCCTTCCATTATGTTCCAGCGCAGCCCAAAGGTTTTTAACAGAGTTGAGATTGTATTGAGCAAGCCACATCTGTTGTCATGCCATGTTTCCCCTTTGTACATGTTGTTTCCACTCTACAATTGATTCCTCTTGTCCATCAGTTTAAATTTATATTGTTCGTCTTACTTTATACATATCAGGGCTACTCCCGAATCAAGGACACGCACTTTTGATTGTCATGTAAGGGATGTAACGGCGGATGAAATGTTGTAGGCAAAATTCCCTTTTGGCTTTAATATTTATATTTCTTGTATTTTTAAAAACTCCATTTCACTATACCTACACCATTATTTATGTATAAAAGGTTGGCCTCTTTTCTACAGTAATATATATCCATATTTTCTTTATTTATATTTATAATAAAATTATTGTTATACCGGTTCAACATTTGACACAAAGAAATTTAATTTAAAATTTGTTTCCTGTGTGTGTGTGTGTGTGTGTGTGTGTGTGTGTGTGTGCATGCGTGTGTGTGTGCGTAAATTTAAGTTTTTCCTTTTTTAATGTTAGTATAAATTTGTTATTAGGAAGAATTTTTTGGGAATATTTGATCAAATAAAATTTTTCTAATAAGTCCTTATATTGTTTTCTTTTAACTATCCTTTACTAGGAGGATAACACACTAAAAGTAGACCTACACCCAGTGTGGTTCGAGCCCTGACCTTCCTGTCATCCGCAAACTATATTAGATGGGCCTAACATTTAGTCTGATTTCCCACTATTGTTGGAAATTCCTTAAAAATTAACACAAAATTGATAAATAAGTACTATAATATCAATGTGGTTGAATCTTTTATAGGCCTATTTACTTAGGTTTCAAAAAACAAGTTGAACTTTATAAAATACATCTCCATTATTATTTCAAACAAAATATAAGAACAAAGCCCTGATAGTAAAACAGAGTAGAAAATTAAAGGTGACAACAGGAAACTAATGAGTTGGAATTTTCTTGACTAAAAGAAAAAAAATATAGTAGGCCTATATTTCACTGTTGGTTTATCACTAACCAAAGTTCACTAACCTGTTATATATTATTAAAATTAAATTAGGGGGATACTGATAAGCATAAAAGGTCCATCAGGGAATGTGTGCAGCCAAGTGACTATTTCTTATCATAGTATGTCTATGTAACAGATATAAATGTTCGTTCTTTTACATTTTGAATATGCTTTCCTCTTAAGAAAATAAGTTTATTTAAGTTATTTTGGGCGTGAAATATGAAGCAGGTCTTCTCTTAATCTAGGTAATTTTAGTCACTACTTGCTTATACTGGCCCAAAAACAAGCTTAAAATAAAACTCATCATGCAAGCTTGAATAATTTAAATTATTTGGTTTGAGGAAATTCTGGGATTATATTATGTTTCTAATTTTTTGACTTGTCAGGGTCGTAGTGTGAAGAACAATAAACAAGTGCAGGTGGATGAACCTGATGATTTGAAGTTGGCCCCACATTCATTTGTCATTCATCGGGGATCTGTTGGTAAATATGTCCAGGAACTGACCAAGGACTTCAGAAAGGTTATGGAACCTTTCACAGCATCTTCATTGAAGGTTGGTCATCATTTCAAGAAAGGAGTTATTGGACAATTTGTAGTTTCAAATATTTTTTTATATAGAAGTATTCTTTTATTGTATTGGAGAATATGTGTTAGTTTATTTATAAGTTTTTATAACTTAAAGCTTTTTAAAATGAACAATAAGAGTTACTGGTATTAAATTTAAAAGTCATACACTAGTAAACCAACAAAGTGATATATTTAAATATTAATTTTGAAATTAACCATTAGTTTTAATTTGAAATAAAAATTAAATTGAAATAATTTACAGATATATAATTAAATGTTAAAATATAGCTTGCCAAATTACAAGAATGTATAACTGTTGTGTTGTCCATCAGAATTGTCACAAGATCTCCATTAAGTACTGGTGTCACCTTTGTATCTAATTCTATCAATGTTCCTTGTGTTGTCTAGGTTCGCCGCAAGAATTCCCTCAAGGACTTTGTGTCTGTGTCAGGAATCTTGCATGTCTCCCATCTCTGTACCTTCACACACACGGACATCAGCACCTACATGAAGTTGGCAAATCTTCCACGAGGCCCTACTCTGACATTTAAGGTCCACAATTACTCATTATCTCGCGATGTCGCCTCAATGCTCAAGAAACAGATGGTGTTTGACCGAGTGTTCAAAAACTCGCCTCTTATTGTACTCAACAGTTTCAGTGGTGAGGGCATGCACCTGAAACTCATGGCTTCCATGTTTCAAAACATGTTTCCTACCATCAATGTCACTAAGGTAAGTAAGCATCTTTTTCGCTTAGTAAGCCTACATAAATATACATATTCCAGATTGTTTTAATAGGTCTACTAGATAAGATTAAGAGTACAATTTTTTTATTATCATTATTTAGCATTGCGTCTTACTACCTGTTTAGGTTATATGCTCGCCTTTTATTAAATATACATAGACATCAAACTCTCTCTTAAATTCTCTATGCTATTTGATTTTTATCTAAGAAAGTAAAACAATTTTGATTGCCTCTGGAGTCTAGTGGCCAGGGATCCTGGCTACAGATCCAGAGGTCTCAGGTTTGATCCCCAGTACTTAAAAAAAACTCTGTGAAGCAGTGGATCCGGAACAAGGTCAAACTCAGCCTCGCGAGGACAAATGAGGAGCTTCTTGAAAAAAGAAGTAACAGCTCCAGTTTAGAAAACTGAGATTAATTGCCGGAGGGCTCGTTGTCTGACCATATGCCATTCCCTATCCGCAAATGTTGGCACTTTCATCACTAAAAGCAGCGGCCACTCGGTCAATATATCTCGCTTGCGAGCCCACACCATGGAGTTGTCTCTGTTTTATTTATGTTGGTCAATAACCAGGAAACACATTTAGATTAATCAGAATGAATGCCTATTCGATCATTTTCACAAAATAGGCAAATATAACTACCAATAATCTTGGTACATAAATATTATAATTTTCCTATATTTCAAATCTATTTTTAACTTCACAAACTATAAAAGTATAATAAACATACTAGCGGTACTTTTTTGTCATTTGATCTAAAATAAAAAGTTCAAAACATAGCAATACTGTCAGAACAATAATGGAGGTAATAGTAAACTAAATGAAAGACCAATAAATTCAGTGGTAGAGCATTGGTATGCTGAGTCAAAGGTCCTGGGTTCGATTCTTTTGTCCAAGTGTCATTTTTAAATCTAATTTAATAAACATACTTTGTTTATTTTTTGTTAATTTTGAAAAATGACACAATAATCAAACTTGATGCAGTTATATCCATAATAAAGATCATTTTGATCTCCCAATTATCAGTAGTCATATCCAACTATATTCCGTTCACGATAGGTTTTTACCTGGATGACAGTTCAAAAATCATATGTTTACGTTTTGGGTTGCCAACACTTGTAAAAGATCACAGTTTTGTTATAAATGTAAATATCTTAAATTACCTGTTATATATTACATTTAAAATAATGTAAACTTAAGTTTTCTCACACTATTTAATTTTTTTAAATAATTTCTTTTTATCCAACTCGAAACAATATTTTAAACATAATTAAAAGTACTTATTTTTAGTTTTGGAACGTTATTTATTATGTTTAATATAGTGCACACATCAATACCTTTTAATACAGGCATCATATTTACTTGGAAAAGAGAAAATTCTTGTCATTTTTTTTTTACATACAATAAATGATTTTATGATTATTTTATCGTATTTTGAAATATTTAACTGAATGAAATATTTCCATCAACTGCGTGTCTGCATCATTGTAAAAAACTTGTTTACCGTTTTGTTCAATCATATGGTTTAGATTTGTCAGTCGCCATTTTGAAGCTATGTTCGTTAAAAGTTTTTGTGAAAGTGGTGTGAATATTTTTTAAAGTGGAATAAAACTATAAATAAGCTCTGTGTCCGACCTCAAATATATAAATAATATTGGCCTAAATTACTGTGGTTAACTATCACATTAATATATTAGCATCTGTTTTCATTACAGTCATCCAAAGTGATAGATGTCAGCTGTTGGCGTAGTGATATATTAGGGATTACTTCTAGTAACATTTCGAGCTGTCATCCAGGTAAACTTAGCTCATGAATGACTTATAATTTTACAAGCATTACTAAGCTTTCTCCATATTTTTTTTTTTTTTTAAAGTAGGGGCAGTGTAACCTGTAACAATTGCACCCTTTTAACCTTAACATAATATGTCTTATAAGCCTAGACTTTGCCAGAAAATGAAGTATCTGTAATGTACCTGATTTGCCCCTAAAGAATATGTGAGCATTGACAATAATCCCGTCCTAATTTTATAAACATATTTTATTTTATTTAAATAATACAACCTATTATGTGGCACTTAAAGGACTTCTTCTTCTAAGAAGGCACAAAAGCCACTGTAAATTATGTCAGAGTGTACCAGTAGAGTCAGTATGACAATTTAAAAGTCTTGAAAATAATAACTTCCTCTTCTAGAAAGATCGATATGCATTTTTAAAAGGTAATTTGAGTCAGTTTCCTGTTCTCGGACATTCTACCTTCATCCAGATGTTTTTTTATATTTTATTTTTCTAGAAAGAAGCTTCTGGAAGCTTTCGTGAGTAATAGATATATATTAAGGATGGTGAAATTGAAGGGCACTAGTAGTCCAGTCCTTGATGTACTCGGACTGCAATTCCTGTCCGCGATTCCTACGATCGCCTCTCTAAATTGTTACGCTAAACAACATGATCAGTTTTCTGACCATTACAAATAGTGATTATTGAATAAATAAATAGGATCAAACGTTACATTTGTGTAACTATCCAGAACTCTTTAATTGGCGCTTGACCACGGGGCTATAAATACCAATTATATCATCAAAATACAGTACCGCTTCATTTGGCTCCCAATCGCGGGGCATAATAATTCTGTGTCGTAAAAATTGGTGCTCGATCACGGGGCTATAAATACCAATTATATTGTCAAAATACCGTACCGCTTTAATTAGTGCTTCACCACAGGGCAATTATCAGCTAATTAAACGGTAATCTCCCAAATTTTTTTGGACCAAAGGACCCCTAAAAACCAGAAAGAATAGATGCTGGAGCTCTCATAGCATGTTTTACACTAATATTATGAAAATTCTATAACAAAAGTTAACTTTTACAAGTTCAGTCCTAGGAAATTTGGGGGCCCCTGTGAACTGGCTTAAGGTGGGTCCCATCAATTTATTTTATAAAAGATTAGAGCAGTCCAATCGCATAACAAGTTAGATAATATTAATCAGACTGGACAAAAAATATATTAGGTTAGATATGTCTTATATGATTTTGAAAATAAAACAAACATGTGAGCTTGAACTAATTATTTGAAAAGAGAATTTTGATTGACATATTATTTTGGGATTGAATAGGGACTAATTGATGATGAATTATGCATATTCTATAGTCTTTTATATCAAAGATAATGGTTTAAATTAGGAGGAATAGCCAGCACACTTACCTAGGTGATACTGGAGTAGAAATTGTATAGATATAACATTAAAAAACACAAACACATTTTTAAGGACAAGCTGTCTGTGACAGTGAAAGCTTGTCCTTAAAAATGTGTTTATGTTTTTTAGTGTTATATCTAAACAATTTCTACTCCAGTATCACCTAGGTAAGTGTGTGTGCTGGCTATCCCTCCTAATTTAAACCATCGATTTAGCCTAGTGCTCTATACCACATAATATCAAAGATAATATAATTTTAACATTTTAATACAATGTTATAAGAAATCATTAGTAAATTAATTAATTTGAAGAGTGGTTTTATAGTAATGGTGATTAACAAGCAGTCAACTATATACTATAAAGATGATATAGTATTTAAAAAAATTGAAAGGTAGTAAAATGACATATATCTAAAGAGTCCTTATGAAATTAACAGATTACAACATATTAAAACATAGTAAAAACATTAATTGGCTCAGAAAAATTTCCTCGCAAAATATTATTTTAAATGCATTTCAACACTTTTTATTGCATTTTTGTAAGTGAACTTTTCTTGCTTTTCATGCTGCAAAGTCATCTATTTATGCTCCATCCAAGTCACTGCATCCATTTCCACCCTTTAAAAAGTTATCTAGATTTTTGCATGCATCTGAAAGTTTTTTCACATATTTTTTTATGTTTTAATATCCAGTTTGAAACATTGAACAAAATTCCAATATTATCTTAATGTTTTTTAAGTGTTTAACTATTGTAAGGATACATCAACCAAGCAATTAAAAAATTATCATTTGAATATCAGCTTTAGGTCTACAATTGATTCGTCTTCATATCATAGTTGAATTGTCTTTTCCACGCGCGATGCACGCTTTTCATGAAATTTAGGGTATATTTCAAGTTCATGTGATATCTCTTCAGAGAATTTCAGTGCTTCCGTAAAACCCGTCTCATTATAGGTCTTCAATTTTGTATTTACACCAGCAAGCAGGCTTACGGTTACATCAAGCTGCAACACTAATTAAACACCTGATGTTGTATAACTTATTTATTTGTCCAAGCAATTGAAAAAAAAAGAGGCTAGCTTTGTGGCCCCTAATCCTTGAGGGCCCTCTGTGGATGCATCCCATTGCCTAAGCTGAGAGTTATTTCAAGGAGCTGTAGGGAATGCTTTGAGTACTTGGGTGGTGTAGCAGGAGTCAAATTTATTGTGGGTGTTAGTATGGGAAGGAACTAGATTATCTAGATTTTTGTGGTTGGTGTCGAAACAGTGATTGTTCATGCGTATTCTCGGAGGTCCTGTTGTGAGTCCAATATATTCAGCTTCACAAAAATTGCATTGAAGTTGGTAAATTAAGTTGGACATGTTGCAGTCATAATGGCCTTGGATGAAGTATTGCTTCTTTGTGGGTTTACTATTGAAAGTCTCGCAGGATGGGTGAATCTTGCAGGTGTTGCAGCGTTGTTTCATACACGGGTGTGACCCTTTTGCTGTATTGATTGGGGTGAAAATTTTGTTGGAGTCAGGCAATTTTGGGTGTACTAGAAGGTTGTGAGGGTTGAATGGCCGTTTGAAAGAGATTTTCGGGGGATAGCTGAGAAGGTTTTGTGTCTTGAGTGTAAGAAGTTAGAAAGTTATAGCCATTCTTGAAGGTCATGTTGATTTTTTGCAGTCCTGGATGGTATTTGATAATGAAAGATATGTCATCAGAAGTTTTTCTGTGATTTGCCAAATCATTTGAGATGGCTTTGGGGAGTTGAGTATCAATGATTGTCGAAGAGTAACCTCTTTCTTGAAAAGCTAGAGAAAGTTTATTTCAATACTGAATGAAGTCAGCACTGTTTGAACATATTTGTTTGGCCCTAGTGACCAGGCTGTAAAGGAGAGACTTAGTCTAAGAGGGGTGGCTGCTGCGGTAGTTGAGGTATTGGTGGTTTGTAGGTTTTATGTGAACTGTAGTGTGAATATTATTGTTCTCATTGAAGACATCAACTTCCAAATAGGTGAGACATTGTGAGTGAATTTGAGAGTACCGAAATTTTTAAATTCCTCCAGAAAGTTGTTGAGCAGCTCTCTCGAATAGGTCAAAATCATAAAAAAAATATTGTCAATGTATCAGAGCCATATTAGTGGTTTGATGTGTCTAGAACATAGGAAACGTGATATGACATTATGTTAAACTACATTAATATACTGAAAATGGAATGTCCATTAACAAATCAAAGCCCAAATCCATATATTTTACTGGGAAAACTAATCCTATATTTTATATTTATAAACTTATCAATGATAACATAGTTTTTTACCTATACATTAATAATCTAGGTGTTCTCATAAACACCTAACTCTACTTTCACTTTCATGTTTTATTTAAATTATTAGGGCTTATTATATTTATTACTCCTTGTTCAATAAAGTAAACTGTGTTTCATCATTGTGTCATACTTTAATTAGATCTAAGCTAGAATATTCTAGTGCTGCTTAGAATTCCATTACCTTAACTGACTTTCTCAGGTTGGAAAATGTTCAACGTAAATTTGTTTCCACTTGCTATGATAAATTCTTTCTTAACCGGACTTATAGTGATTATGTTTTCTATCCACATTTCCTGTACCTTCTTCCAAATATTTATAATATATAACTTTAATAAAAGTGAAACGTTGTGACGAAAATAAAATGTTAATTCTCATTGATTGTGATTTTTTTTTCCTCAGGTTAATTTGAGTACAATTCGGCGATGTGTGCTACTCAACTACAACCCCACCTCTAAGCTCATCGACTTCCGCCATTATGTCATCAAACTGGTTCCTATTGGTTTGTCTAGAGGTGTCAAGAAGATAGTGCAGAATAAAGTGCCCAACCTTGGGAGACTTGGCAACATCTCTGAGTTTTTTACGAAGTAATTGGCCTCTATGCGGCATCATACGTTTAATATCACCTATCACTAGGGTCACTCATGGTTCCAAAGTAGCCACTGATCAGGAAATACCACTCTAAATAGACATCTAATTTATTAAAATTTTCCAGGCGAGAATCACTTCAATAGCTTATAGATGCATCGAATTTAGTAAAAATGTTGGCGAGGACCACTCTATATATTATCTTGGAAAGGAGTGTAAGTTTCAAAATGTTTCCAGGTGAGGACCTCTCGAAATAGCTTTTAGGGGAATTTAATTTTCAAATACTCTTCTTTGAGGACATATAGTTTTTGTAAACTTTTTTAAATCTTGGCTTCCTCCCCCCTCCTCCCCTTTCTATCTCCACCACCCCATCTCCAACCCCTCCCTTAACACATAAGATTCTGCCATCATGTGATACCTCCATATCCTCAACTTTGGGAAGGACTGGACCAGAAAGTCATTATTCCACTGGTGGAGAATATACAAAATGTATGTTGAGGATGAAGAGTAATTCCATGTGTTTACCCTGATTTTTTATTATTATTATTATTGTTGTCATTGTTATTATTACTGTCATTATTTTTATTATTATTGTTGTCATTATTTATTATTTTCATTATTATCATTATTATTATTATTATTATTATTATTATTATTGGGCAAAGGAGGGGTCCTTTCTTGGGTGACTCATAGCAAGGTTCCACAACAAAAAATGGTTAGTTTTTTTTTTAACAAAGACCCATCTTGAAGTAGGCTAATCTAAGACATATTTGAGGTTGTTGATGGTATGAATTGTATGACTCCAATAAGTTTATTAATCTTTGTATTCAGTAGAAATACATATTAACAATACTTGCTCAAGTACTAAAATTTGGTGACGTGTTCAACACACCTTTTACCAAACATTGTCAATCAGAATCATTTGTTCAAAGTCTTACAAAGAGAGAAAAAGCATTTTTTTAAATAGTTATTTTTTTATCTCAAAGAAAACTGGAAATTATTTTGGAATTTTACTCTTAGAGTTTGAGTGGCCACCCTGTCAGTAGGCCTAACCATGAAACCTTGAGGTGTCCACAATTATTTTCAACCACATTCAGTGGGGATAGTTAATTATCTGGTTTTCCTCAGCTTTTTTGCATGCTAATGACAGGTTGTGTTCCTTTCAATTGTGCCTACCTTCAATTATCTCTTCCTCACATAAGTTCATTTATGAACTTGTGTTGAACATATTTAAAGTTTTATATATAACTTGTGGGCTTCTTCAGTTTAGAATATATAAAGTCTGTCTTTCCTAGATCCAATATGCTGTCTGAAAGTGAATATGAGGATGATCCCTCCAGTCATGTTGTCTTGCCGCAGACATTGACCTCGCGGGGAAACATAGCGGGCAGGCAGTCTGGGATTCGAGTCCACGAGCTAGGACCACGGCTAACTCTGCAGGTATAGTAGGAGCTCTGGCTTGCAAAACATAACTAAACACAATAGGACTGCAGTTAGATATTGCATGCATACAAGTAAATACACTCATAAAAACTTTAATATCTCTATGCCACATAGCTTCATCCTCAATAAGTGGTTTTAACCTTTTTAGTACCACACCTATTCCAGAATTTTTGCACAAAGAGTGCCAGAGGTCTGTTAGGTATTGTTTGCCAAGAATGCCACAGCTGTTTCCTCATTTTTATAAGGGTTTGCAAGGAAATTCGCCAAACTTTTATTTATGAAGGGATTATTTTGATTTTTCTATCATTTTAATCTGTATGTACTGTTCTTTAATAATAATAGATAAATACAATTTAATTAAAATTACTTAATTTTTTTTTAATTTGTTTCAAAACTAATGCTAACTAACATATTTAAAACAATATTATTTTGTTGTAGTGCATTTAGTTTTATACAAGAAAATAAAGTTTTGAATATATATATATATATATATGATTTTAAATAGTAACGTATTAATTAATTCAAGTTTTAAATATCTTAAGTTTGAAGACATTTAATACAATAATATATTCTTGATATTACATTTTTAATTGAACATAAATTATTATTTTAGAAAGGGACCCAGTAAAAATAGTTAAAAAATCATTTAATCATTTAGTAATCTACTCAGCTATTTTTATTTTTAATGCTTTGTTGTGGCAATACGAGTAAACAACTTCAATCAAGTATAATTCAAACTTGACGACAATATTGAATAAATTTACCAGTCGAAAGTGGTTTTAAAGCTCTATTACATTATTAATGTGACAATTGAAATTAATTTTTAACAATTTTTTAAGTAACCAAATGATTTATAAGGAGAAAGGTCGATATTATCTCAATTAAATAGCCTATGCTTACTATTGCATTTTAAAAGTTGATTATTAATTACAACAAGTGAAAGTTCGAAAATGACGAGCTACAAAACTTTCGATCTCAAGCTTTAAGGACGAACTCGGCTTGAAGCTCGAAATATGAGTACTCGCAGATCCCTAATTTTATGTATTATATTTAATTGTGTCAAAGCTTATACAAATATTACCAAATTAGTCTAGAAACAACATATATTTTTAATCTTGAATTAATCTAAAGAATAATTTTTATAATTTTTCATCTCGATATAAAAATGTCATTCCTGTCCATCCCTACTTGGAACTCATTGTGAAAGGCAGCATTCTGCGTTGTTGTCGGCCTCTTATCTATGTTTTCACGATTAGGATAAGCTCAGACAAGACAATTATAAACAGAAATAAATAATGCTATTAACACTTATGTTTTATTTTCGCTAACACAATCTACAAGATACTTTGGCTTAAATCGCTTTTAAGTTAATGTACACACTGTTGTATCAGGTCTGAACTCTAGATGTTGGTTTTTCTTGAATAGGATAGAAAATAATAGAAACCAATGGAAACATCTAGAAATGAAAGTGTCCAATAGATTGTCGGACTAAATGCTTGCTGTGGTTGATAGATGGCAGCACTGAGCTATGGCTGGTTACCATTATGCATCAAAAGGCACCACATGCACAGATAGATTATCTTATTCTTATATTATCTGCTTAATATTTTCTCTTTAATCTTCTTCCCCTCCCCCGCTTCCCCACCTCCCAAATCTTTACAAAATTGCCACATGATAAAAACCTGATGCAGTCAAGTAAACAATGGCTCGCAACCCAAGGGGTTAGGAATTGCTGGACTATTGTGTTTGTTCATGTTGCAGTTAATGAAAGTAGAAGATGGACTCATGAATGGAGATGTTTTATTCCATGAACTGATCCAAAAAACAGATGAAGAGAAACTCTTTATTAAGAAAAAGAGAGAGGAGAAGAGGTTTGAACAAATAACCTTACATATTATTACTATAGATTATATTAACTCAACACAATCAAACTAATTTAACCTGAGACTAATACTAACTTATTCAGATAAATTTCCCTAGCACCTAAATATTTACTAATTGAATACGGTATCAGAATTAATCTACATCCAAAGTATCAATTAATAAATCCATCTACACCACCAGAAATAAAACCCAGATATATTAGATAATTGTAGTTAATGACTTGGTCAAATGGTGAGTTTATTCCTTTGTTGTATGCAATGATATGTCATGTCAGCATCTTAAGTTAAAATAACAAGTTTAGGTAAGCAACTAGTTTACCTATCAAATTAATATCAGAAAATTTAGATAATCATCAAGTTAACCTGCTAAGTTAATAACACCAAGTTTAGGTAAGCAAATTTAAGCCATTCTAATATTAGAAGGGATAGTTAAGCAGCTAGTTCACCTGCTAAGTTTAAGTAAACAATCTGTTTGCCTGCTAAATTATTATCAACAGGTTTAGGTAAGATGCTAATTCACCTGCTAAGTTTTACTAAGAAATCAGTTTACCTTTTAAGATATAGTGATACCAGATTTTATGATGATGGTGCGGATATGCCCCACGGTTGGGCACTAATTATAATGATACAATTTTATATGATGATTATGATGATGTGATGATGACGCGTGTATGCCTTACTGCGTACTTGCCATCACATGGCTATATTATGATCTGATTGTATGTAATTTTATTGAAATCAGTAAAAATTAATGTTTGTCCTCAATTTATTTTGTTTATTTCACTTACACTATTATGTTTAAAAATTAAAAATGAGGTGGCCCAATGGCTAGATAATTTTATAATAAAGGAAATTGATGAAACTAAATAAAAAGAAAAATAAACTACAAAGAGTATATTTGATGAAGTAAGCCCACTTAAGGAAAGAGGAAAAATGTGAAAAGAATTCAATGCACAAAGGTGACATCTTCTTCCTTCTGTCTTCTATAGTAGAAGTAGTCACACACAATATTTGTGTTAAAATGTGTGTGACTACTTCTATTATAGAAGACAGAAGAAAGGAAGAAGATGTCACCTTTGTGCATTGTATTCTTCCCACATTTTCCAGGCTTTCTTCATCAGATTTACTCTTAGTAGTTTATTTTTCCTTTTTCTTTAGTTTGATCACTTCACTATTATAAAATTTAATACTAAAATACAGTTTTTTGTTTATTTGCGAACTGACGCGGATAGCCAGAGCTGTTACAAACTGAGATTTTCTTTCTCTGGATTACTATAATTCTGTGTGATATGTTTTCTGTGATGTTATTATGTTCTGTGTGGATTTATACGCACAAGCTGCTTATATATGATCTATCCCTTGCTTCTTGGACCCCTTATCAACAGTGTTTAAACCAACTAATGAGAGAACTCCTGGCAACCTGATGTTGTGAAGGCTAGCATCCCATTGGGTAAAGGCAGCCAGCGTATCACCTGATTTTCAAATAGAACGAAGGGTGTTTTATTTTAAAGAAATAAAGTTTTAAAATATATTATATTGAAATTACTTCCTGAAAATGCCTGATTCTCCATGGATGAAGTATTAAAAGGAAACCTTACATACAGTTCTTTAAAGAAAAATACACTTCATTCATGACTTTTTGAATATATGCAAGGGGTCCAAAACAGTATCATTACAAAGTTAATACTAACAGGTTTAGCAAAGATGAAAGTTTACCTTCTAATTTAATACCAGCAGGTTTAGGTAACAGCTAATTTAATGTTACATGTTACATGTTAAATTAATGCCTGCAGATTTAGGTAAACTGCTATCTCCTAACTGGTTCGGTGGCCACATGATCTAAGGAGCTACTTTCACAGTAGACTAGACTGCCAATGATGGGGAGATTGAGGTTCTTGTCTCATTCGGATGTATGTAGGGTGGTTTTTCCAAAATTGTTTTCCACTTATCATCCACATAAATGTGGGTACACTTCCTCTAAATATAACCTTCCTAATCTCAAAAACCATAAGCGTAATTAGTACATAAGCATAGAATTGAACAGGTAGTTAAATTCAGTGCTAAAAAAAACTAATTCTTCTGTTAAGTTAACACCAGCAAGGACTATGAATAGTTATAATTTTGAATTCAAATAATTAACAAAATCTATGTCTAAAATAGGTATTACTAAATTATATACATATTTTAAATTATGGTAATTGCTAATTATAATTTTGAATCAAGTCATGTGAAAGATATTTTCTCTTCGATTAAAAATTAATTTTGGGGGTGGTAAAATTCTCGAATGCCCGAGAAAGGGTCCTGTAAGTTGGATAAGATTGGCTATTTCTCATAAAGTTTTGGGTGGCAAACAAAGCGCACTTCATCTTGCAGCAGGTACTGCTGACTCATCACTGTTAGTCTCTTTTGTAGATATCCTAGTTCTTTGCTCTATAGCAAGCTGGGAGGTTGTATCTCATATTTTAATGCTTGTGGAGAGAAATGGGGAATGAAGTTTGTGTGTGGTATGCCAGCTGTCACAAAGAGAAACAAGATTAGAAATGAAGATATCCAGGAAAGAGTGGGGTATAAGGAGTACATGAGATGGTAGAAGAAGTAAGGCTGAAATGATATAATCATGTTTTGAGGATGGAAAAAGAGAACACTAAAGAAAATGATGGAGATGTATGTAGGAAAGAATACTGCAAGGGAGACCAAGAAATTGATGGCAGGAGCAGGTAACAGAAAGTGTGTGTTCAAGGGAGAAGAAAAGAAAATCAGTTAAAAGAGGAAAAATTGTGAAAGCAAAGAGGAAGGTGAGGCATTTTACTATATTGACCTGGCCACAGTCTGGAAACATGATGAGGAATATGAAGGTGATGAAGACATTGACGGAGAGACACATGTTGGGAGGAACATGGGTCATTGTGCTCTGTCTATCAATAGTTATTTGTTAGGTTATTCAGCAGGCAAGAGAGCATGAGAACTTTATAGGGGTGGTATATTCTTCTTTTATAATATTTCATGTCGTCAAGGGAGTAGCTTGCCAAGGTCAAACATTTATGAATGTGCAGTTCCAGGCAGGAAAAATAAATTAAGAAGTGTCAAACAGAGAGTATTTAATGGTCTTAAATTATATAGAGTAGAAGTTTTAAACCTAGAGAACATTTAAGGGACATCAAACCAAATACACATTAAGGGCTTTCAAATCTAGAGAATATTAAAGGAATTCAAATCTCTACAACATTTTGGAGTGTCGAATATTATGCTTTTTAATATTTTTAGCACTACACGGATAATTAAAAATAAACACTACTTTCAAAAGAAATTAACTAATTAAAATAATTTCCATCAAACATGTAATAAAATTGACTAGCTGTATTTGATTTGTATTAATCGATATTCATAAAATTTTGCTATTTGATGCAATAAAAATGTTATTCAAACATTATTATTATTATTATGTTTTATGATTTTATATTATTTTATTATTTATACATTTACTAATGTTATAGCCTTTACAAGTTTTATCATACTAGTTTATAAATAAACATGTATTTGTCATATAACATTTTTAGGGATGGACAGGAATGACTTTTGTTTTGGGACGAGAAATGAGCCAAAATATCGGAATTCGGGATGTGAACGGGAAATTTCAAAATTACTCTTTAGAATAATCTTAGATTTAAAAAAAATTATTTACAAACTAATATGGTAAGACTTATTAAAGCTATAATATTAAAACCTACTTCAGTGGCTGCATGGCCTAAGGTATCACTCTCGCAATAGACTAGACTGCAGATGACTGGTATATTTAGTTTGATCTTGGCTGGATGTACTAAGGGTGGTTTTTCCTAAATGGTTTCCCACTTTATCTACTCAAATTCAGGTACACTTCTAAAGTCGATCTTCTTCATTCCTAACACACTAGAGTAATTAGTGCATAGGTGTATAACTGGAATGACTAATAGACACGGTGCTAAAAAAGTTAATAAAAAATAAATAGAAATGTGCGTGAATAGCAATTTTTTATCAAATCAAATAACAAAATTTTCAATTATATCAAATAATACAATTAATAAAATACTTGATTTTCTTACATCTTTGATGGAAATTATTTTTATCAGCTAATTTCTTTCAAAAACTGTTTTTTATATTTAATTATTTGTGTAGTGCAAAAAATACTACAAAACAAAATGTTTGGCACCTCTTCAATGGCCTTTGAGTATGAAACTGCAAAATATTATCTAGGTTTGAAACTTCTTAAATGTTGTATTATTGGAATTACCTGTAATCGGTGATTAGCATTTTCAAATTGAATGGCTCCATCTCCTAGTTGAAGGTGTTGCACCCATTAAATGTGAAAGGGATACAAGCTGTGCTGAGGTAATGTTTGCCATACTCTTCTATTTGGAACACCACTAGGTGTAGAAATTCTGTTTGTGCTTGTAGTAGAATTACGTTTTACCAACCGAAGAATGTCTTCTACTTCAACCACACTTTATTTATATGCACGTTCAGCAGTAATAAGAAAGCTGGGTACTGTACCAGTCTCAAGTAATGTGCTGTAAACGCTAGAAAACACTCTTGGCACAGGTACTTTATGGATAAGAAACCATTGACGGTATTCTCTACAAACAGCAATGACACTTCACATTACAAAAACAGTAAACAAATACAATAGCAGCATATTCAGCATGTATCAAGATGTGCTGCATTCTTAAAAACCCTTTTAACCCCAAACACCATCAGGCTATATAACTGCTTCTAAGTCACAGCTGATTCAGAAAGCTGTGCAATAGTCATCTGATTAAGAAAGCTATGCACGCATTGGAGCTGTTTGCACCAGTTTCGCTTTGAATAATCAATACTATAATGTTCCAAAATACTTGTTTCCTCCTGAAACACTAAGTATATAAATATGTGTTTTTAGCTATTCAAAACTCCATGAATAGTGTGAAATCTTAGAGTTTAGTATTCAAAGTTCAAATATGAAGAATTAATACATTGATAACCAAAATTTCGCACACCCCAAAAGTTTTTGTATTTCTTACTGAACACCTTCTTTATTATTATTTATTTGGCACCAACAGTGCCTACTGCACTCTTTCTGTGCCAGACTTTGTCCTGAGCAGCTGATTCCGATCCTAACTGATTTCATGGGTTTTTTGGTTGATTTTTCCATTCTCAATGCAAATTTTGTTGTGTTTCTTTTATTTACTTTCGTATTCTTAACTACTTACACTCAACTGTATTTGTGTTGCTAATATTTATATTTCCATTTGTTTTGTTTGATACAGTAAGTTGAAAGAAAAGAGAAAGAAGACTCAAGAAGAGAACACAAAGAAGAAGTTACATATGAAAGAAGAGCAGAAGCAGAAAACCCTGAAAGGGATGAAGCGGAAAAATAATGAATTAGAGGCAGATGTGATGATGAAGAAGGCGGTGTTGGAGTCAAATCAAACTGGTGCTCAAGAGGATGATGACGATGCTGCATGGTACAGACAAGAAGTTGGTGAAGAACCAGACACAGGTGTGTGCTAATTTTGTTGACTAAACCTTTGTGAAGCTTCAAAAACTTCTATCATTCTTTACAAATTTCCTTTTTCTCCCTTTTACGATTTTTTGTTTCCTCTCCAGGCAAGTTGCGTTGCACATTTTACACTCTCCACCTCCTTGATAAGTTCCGATAGAATGAAGCTTAGGTCGAGGGATTGGGCGGTAGTGGTCAAGTTTTATCAAGCGTCAGCCATTACTTATTTGTCCAATGGCAGCAATGTAAAGTGTGAACTGTGTTCTTCTTTTAATTAAAAAAGCCATAGTGTGTTCATTCCTTTTATATGTTTCTTTATACATTTCCTGTATGTTCTTCCAAATATAATATTATTATCTCATAAATATTTATTCATTTCGAAATTCAAAATCCTGAATATGTTTTGACTTAGTGTAGATGCTGCTGGTTGCATTACATGTCACACTTGCTATTGTTGAATATTCTTTTCTTTTTTGTTGATAACCTATGAACAAGTGTATCTATATTGTTTCAGACTTGTTTGTTTCGTCTCAAGGAGGCAGCATGAAAAGAAAGTATCCATCTCATGGAACACAATTTAAGAAGCGAAAGCTTGATAGTAATACCAAGACTAAACAATTCAATAATGACAGTTCAAATAAACAGCATTTTAGGAGTCAGAAAACAGATGTATCGAAGAATAAATCTTCATTAAATAAACAATTTGGAAGGCAGAAAAATAATTTCCCGAGGAGTAAATCTTCATCCAAAATGAATACCTCCAAGAAAGCGTTTGTCAGCAAACGTTTAAAAAAACATGGACGCAGCTAATTATATTTTGAATATACAACATATTCGGATTAATACATTTTCATCTTTCATGTAAAATTATACCATTTTTGTTAAACATAAAATAAACATTGATTTGTCTTTAATAAAGTGAATTTATGAGAAAATACATGGAAACATTGCAAACAATTTTATTTATGACTGAGGGGGATTAATGGCTAAATGACGACTATACAATAATGCTAATTGAAAAATAAGGAAAGATTAACTAATTAAGTGAAAAGTGAGTGAAGAAAGGGGGACTAATACAATGCATAAATGTGACATCATCTTCCTTCTGGCTTCTATATTGGAAAGTCATATACAGACATAAACACGAACATAATTTTTATATTTCAGCATTATTGTCTTTATCAAAAATTAGAGTGAAACATAGAAAAAAACACTATTCTACTCCATTTTGAATTGGAACAAATTGTTTAAAACACTGGTAGACTTGATGAAGTTGAAATAAAATAAAATTTCCCACATCCTTATTTGTAGAAATTAAGGATAGGAGACTCGAATCTTTACGGATAGTCAAGATTTGAGGATTCAAGACTCAAATCTTTAAAAAGAAAAAGGTTTTCAATTTTTTTTAATGAAATTGGTTTTAAATAGGAGTCTGCGAGATTCTTTTTTTTTTTAATTCGAGTCTAGTGTTTCTAAAGGCTCCCAAGTTCGAGTGGAGTTTGAATATATTCATAATTCTAAAATGTTAAGAGTATAATATTTGTTTATTTTAAAAGTAAAAATAGGTATCACATATTTAAAATTTTAGATTTAAAAATTATACTAAAACACAGGTTTAGGGGTCTGTGAGCTTGGTTTATTTTATTCGAGTATTTCTAAAAGCTCCCTAGTTCAAGTATTGTATATTCATAATTTGAAAACGTTAGAAAGTATATTAAACACATTTTTTAAGGATGAATGACACTCATTTTTATAAATAGTAAATAATTTTGAAAAAAAAGTTAACTGTTGTAAATATTGGTTTTTAAATTATAAATAACACTTTTAATACAATTTTAAAAAAGAGAACACTCGAAGAATAAAAAATTAAAATGGTTTCACACTTATGTCTTTAAGGATATTAAAACCACACTAACAATTATTAAAAAAGTTAATTTTATAATAAAGGAAATTGATAAAACTAAAGAAAAAGGAAAAATAAACTACTAAGAATAAATTTGATGAAGAAATCCCAAATTCAAAATGGAGTAATCCATTGTTTGTGTTATTTGTACTCTCTTCTTCTTTGTGTTTGATAAAGGCAACAATGCTGAAATATTTTATTTGTGTTAAAATGTGTGTATGTATCTACTTTTACTATATAATACAGAAGAAAGGAAGAAGATGTCACCTTTGTGCATTGGATTCTTCCCACAATTTTCCTCTTTCCCTAGGTGGGCTTTCTTCATCAAATTTATTCTTAGTAGTTTATTTTTCCTTTTTCTTTATTTTTATCAATTTCCTTTATTATAAAATTATCTAGCCTCACTACCACAAAAAAAGATAATAAAATGCATTGATAAAAAGTTGAATAATATTGACATATTAATAAGCTAATATTTCCCAAAAATATGCTTTAGTAACTTAATTTAACCTATAAGAAAATGTAATAGTCATAAACGGTTATACATTTAAGTGTTTTGTATTTTGTTTATTATTCCTTAGTGTAAACGTGCATGGTCAGGTCTTCTGTTCCATTTGCATTCCTCTACGTGCGTTGTACAGGTTCTTGCAAGGCATTATTTATTAAGAAATTTACTTCAATTCAACTTTTAATGCTTATAAATGTTGATGCTCATACTTTAAAATTAAAAACAATATAACTGTACTGTTCTCCACCTCCAATTCTAACATCTAGAGGACATAATAGATAGGAAGAGGGTGGACGGAATTTATAAGAAATTTAATATAACAAAAAACAGGAACATTTGCAAGTTTAAGAAAAATTTGAATTATTTATTCAAGGTAAAACAACAAAGGTAAATAAAAATATTAGGCCTCATAAGACAAACTGAAGAGTGTTGGAAAACATATAAATATGGCAGAGACTGCACTTGCGCAGTACATCTGAGGATATATTTCACAATCTCAAAGTAAATTATTTATTTATAGGAACTAGTCTGAAAGATACCCAATAATAATCAAAAATTGTTAATATAATAATAAAGAGCTTAAAGAGCCTCTTTTGAACGATTAACAAAACGCCTGAATCACCATGTAAATTCCCACTAAACTTTAAAGTCCAAACAATTATTGGTAACCATAAGTGCATTAACAATATATATTTAAACTAAACATTCTAAGCTAGAAAAAGAATCAAACGGTGGTTACCTATTAACATCTCTTAAAAATTACAATAGACTAACGCCCAAGCGGCAAAAGGAAACATTAAGTGTTCCATAAAACAAATTTACTTTCAAAAATAAATCTTCTAGTGAGAAATTACTGATGCATACACTGAACGATTATAATCACATATTTAACTAAGTGTTCAAACTCCTTAAAGGTATTTTAAATATTTAATAAAATATATAGAGGTTATATATTGCCATTCTGGAGTGATTATGTCCAAGTCCTGACCAGGACTTCTCGTGGAACTGTCGGATATAATAGTTAACCATGTTAGCTGAGCACCCACTTTGTATAAGCCTAGTTGATGGATAAGGGGGGGGGGATCTTCACATTAAAAATACAACTCCACATTGCGAACACATGCTCAAGTCACATAGGCCGGACATCTAGTGAGTTGGCAGTTAAAACCTGGGTTATTTTTGTATCTAAGCTGACCTAAGCCGCTTCAAATAACAGTAAATTGTTTCTTGTTTATCATGATTCATCCACATGTCATGGACAAGCATCCCTTTTGGTACGGTTTTGACTTTGCAAAAGAAAGTGATGGGGTTCACTGTCCTACAAACCAAACAAAATCCAAGTGTTAAAAAAGTGATAGATATGTGTGTGTGCGTGATAAATATATTCAACTAAAAATGCTATTAATAAAAAGTATTTTATTTTCACAATTTCTCTGGGAGACCAAAAACATGACTATTTCAAAAGAAATATTAATCTTTCCTAACATGATGGGCGAACCAAGTGAAATAGAATGTGTCAAGGAGAGGAGGAGACTGGAACAAGATATTCAGACAGGAAGAATGGAGGGATCGGAAAAGCTGTAGATACTTTTGTTTGTAGCTGACCTGACAGGATGTCGGAAATGACTCATGATGATGATAGTGACTTTTTTTTTACAGACAGGGCAAAACCTAGAAAAATCAGGAAATTTTTGGATGTCAGGGAATTTAACTAAAAAAAAGGAATAGTCAGAGAATTAAAAAATGTCTGAAATATCCCATTAATTTTACAACTAAACACTAAAACAAAAGTTAATAATATCTAAATAAAATAAGATTTTATTTTTTTAAATAACTGATAAAATTGTTTGTCTAGTAGATACAAACTTTTTTTTAATATGTGATTAATAATAAATAAAACAAAAGTCATCATCTACCATTAAAACTAGAAAAAAGTAGTCAGGGAAAATTGAAAAATGTTGCTGGAAAAGTCAGGAAAGTCTAGAAATTCTCAAACCAAAAAACATTAACACCTGCACAATATGTTTGAATATTTTCATTATCATATATCATATCCCACATCGTTCCATCTACTCAGTGGGTCGGTTAATGAAGACCCACACCACCAACTTTGATCATTGTATTTCTCTTCTTCAATACTGTCCCACTCTTTTCCTCTCTGTTCTATGTCTGACTTTATCATGTCCTTATAGCTCACTCTTGGTTCCTCTATAGGTTTTCTGGCTCGAATAATCCTGTCAGATTCAAATTTCACGTGCACCACACATTCTTTCACTCTGTGATTTAGAATAATATACCTACTCCATGTATAACTTGGATTCCTCCCAACCAAAATATATAATTTAAAAAAAATTCACACCTTACTACCTATTCAGGTTGTACGCATATAAAAATACTTTAATGGGTTAGGGATGAGGAAGGAAGCATTTTAGAAGTAATCTACCAGCATTTGAGTGGAAGACGAGCAGGAAACATCCCCATAGCAGGCCATTCTAAAGGCTGCTACACACAATGATAAAATTGTGGGATTTAACTAGTTATAACTGTAGTTAAAACTAACGTGGATGGAAAATCGTTGCAGTTAATTAGGCTCACAGTTGAACTGAGCAAGTTGGTTTTGTCACTAGATTTAACTGCGCAGATCACGTTTTTGACGATTTATCTGAGCGTGTGGGCCAATGAACTGTGAACTGTTCAGTCCTGGCATAGCTTTGACACATGTCCATTAATGTTCATAGTGTGGGAATGCAGCATTTGGCTTAGAAATGCAAGCTAAAGTAATTTGGCCTAAAAATTAATTCACTAAAGTAATTTGGCCTAAAATGTAAATTTAAAACCTTCAGGTATCTTTGGAAAGTAAAAAGTACTTTTAGTTGTTTCATCTGAATATAGATAGCACAAATGATGTGAGATAGTTACAATATTTCTAAAAACTTTTGACATATCTACTACATACAGCTTTACCTCAACAAACCTATACTCTTAATTCTACAAACAAAAACAATAAATCAGTAGTTCACAATGCACTAAACCACCTTTTTTGTATATAAATTTCTGATATTATTTCTTTGTTAGTATATCTCATGGTGATAAAGTTAATAGGAAAGAAGATATTAGTGAAAATCACTTTTAAAAAAATTCAGCCCAATTACACGCAGTAAAATTGTACAATCGAATGATGGAGACTTTTGACAACTTATTTAGAAAAGCAAAGTGAAAGTGAAAACAAATATTCAGCTCACTCATTTGGCATTTTTTTAAAGTGACGCCCAAATATATTTTTAGCTAGGCCTGTTGTATTATTAATTGTATATAATAGCGATGGCTAAAATAAATTTTGCCAGTGAACATCAATATCATAATGGATTTATATATCAGGGAATTTAACTAAAAATAAGGAAAAGTCAGGAAATTTAAAAATATGTCTAAAATATCCCATTAATTTCGCAACTAAACACTAAAATAACTGATAAAACCGTTTTTGTTTAGTAGATACCAACTCTTTTTTTAATATGTGATCAATAATAAGTCATCCACCATTAAAACTGGGGGAAAAAAGTCAGGGAAAATTGAAAAATGCTGCCTGGAAAAGTCAGGGAATTTTGTAAAGTATGTTTTGTAGCCACCCTGATAAACTTAAATGGTGAGTTTGACTAGATCCTTAATAATATTTATTATTAGTGAGAGAGAGAATATGTCAGGGAGAGTGCCTGATAAAGTGTGTAAGAAAGAGTGTGTGTGAGTGAAATTGTGTGAAAGAGAGAAAATATGAGGGCATAAAAAAAGGTATTGAGAGAAAATTTTAGAGAAAGTTTGAGTGAGAGAGAGGGATAATATGATAGTGGGTGATAGAAGGTTTGAGAGAGGAAAAATTTTAGAGAAAAAGAGTTTAAAGAGAGTTTAAGAGCAAGTGTGATAAATATAATCTGTTAACGATTGTTTAATAGTGTGTGTGAGTGGAAAGAGTGTATGAAAGAGGGGAAAAGTTATATCAAAATGAGTGAATATGTGAAAAGATAGATGTGGTACACAAAACATTACTTTGAAAGATCCCTCCTTCAAAATTTAGTAGCATCATAGAAACATAACTGAACTTATTGTGTTTGTAAGAATATGAAAAGATAAATGGAACACACAAAACATTACTTTGAAATATCATCCCCTCAAAATTACGTGGTAGTATGGAAACATAACTTAACCTACTGTATTTGTATTGTGTTACTATTTGATAAAATTAATATCAAAACCCATTATTTGAAAAGCAATAACACTAAAACACATATTTATATAATTAAAATGGCTATTTTTAAACATATTTCAAGATCATTTTATCATATTTCATCTTATAATACATACTAAACATATTTAAACATCATTGTATTGTTTGTATATTTTTATAGTTCATGCTTGAAACCAAACTTATAAAATATTGTTATGTTACTGACAACTTAACCTTTTAATTTGTGAATTATGATTGATATTATTGATTTAAATGTGAATTAAAGATAGCAACATTCCAATAATAAATAAATGCTTCCCCAGTCCAAGCACTCTTAATCTAGATGTGTTTTGACCAATGTCTAAAGTGAAATCAGCATCCAAAGAAAAGTATTTTATTTGCAGATTGAAAGATGGGATGACTGTTCGGACCAACAATAAAGATTCAGTTATTATTTTTTAGACAAAGATATATATTTTATTTAGATTTTTACAGCCATGCAGGCAATAATGCAAATAACGGTTTTCATGGTAAAAACCATCTGTGAAAATTAGATTTTCGTGGAAAAATACAAATTTCCCAACATCCTGGACTCCTAACCGTTAAAATGAGTGCTCATTTGTCAAAATTTGTTTGGCCATTTCCTCGTAATTTCTATAATTAGAAACGGGTGTATCAAATTATATATATAAGGATATAACTTTATAAGAAAAACCTCTTTTTGCTTAATGAGGTAATTGTATTATATTTGGAAGAAGGTATAGGAAAGATGGATATTGTGTTCGTTCCCCTCTTATATGTTTCTATCCACTTTCCTGTACCTTCTTCCAAATATAATTAAATTAAATATAAGATTGTACCACCGCCCTTACTCTTCCCCGAAGAATAAGGCTGGCGCACAACAAACAATAAAATAAAATAATAAAAATAGCAATTGCAGAGGGCTGTGAGAAATATAAACAAAAGTAAACAAACCAGTTTACTTATCATCTCCGCGAACTCATACCTCAATTATATTGATGTTCTTAACAAAAAAAAAAGGATGGCAAAGGCATGAAACCTGGATTAAGAAGAATATATGTCAATGGTAACAATTTGTAGTTTTATTGATAGTGAGAATAAACTTGAACAGAGTATATAAAAAAAGGGTGATTAAGTTGTACAATTTGGAATAGCTTACTATTCATGAAGCTATTAGCATACGAACATGATATAGAAACAAATGAACAATGGACTCATTAAGCCCGCAAGGCAGACGACAATATTCCAATACAAAATCTGGCTATGCAGACAAAATTACTCCATACGAATGATAACACAAGACTTTAGCCGTATGGGCCATTAAGTTAAAAGGGGCTCATAACAAAATACTTATAACTTTATGTTTACAACATGAAACTTCCCACTGCCTGATGGGCATTATTGGATATACAAAATAAACATTTGTCAGTTAAATACGACTCCAGGTAAAGTTAAAATATTCCAAGTCTAGAATCGACTAAAACCTCCACAGTGACGTTAGAAAATTTAAGTCCAAAATAGCAGACATATTTACAAGTTAAATAAGGCGAAAAGATTCTAAGTTCAATATTCTTGGAATTTTTACTAAGTCCCAAATGATTTGACATAATTACAAGTAAAATAAGACGAGATGATTCTAAGTTCAATATGTTGCACATATTTGCTAAGTCTCAAATGATTTGACATGATTACAAGTTAAATAAGGCGAAAAGATTCTAAGTTCAATATTCTTGAAATATTTACTAAGTCCCAAAAGATTTGACATGATTACAAGTTAAATAAGACGAGATGATTCTAAGTTCAATATGTTGCACATATTTGCTAAGTCTCAAATGATTTGATATATTTATAAGTCGAATACGGCGCCGAAAGAATTTCCAAAATACAACTGCCGAAAAGGGGTTTTCGTACCTTGAGACTATTTCCTAGACACCCAAGGTGTGTCCTAGGGGACGGCCCTGTTAAGAAGTAGCCTCCATGATGAACAACATGAGTATTTATATGATTATACAAGCTCAAAGAGGGGGATGAGGGGTGAATACAAAACATAGGTCAACAAGACACAGCGACGGGAGGGAGGGGTTAAAATGTACACGCGTGGAGCTGGACGAACATTCTCGGCTAATAACACTCTTTTTGCGCAGGCGCGCCACACACTTTTCCACACCCCGCCTTGAGGGATAGAACATTTTACTAGTCCAATATTTTTCCTCGTTCAGATGATCAATATTTTGGTGGAGGCAAGTCGTCATTATTCTTGTGTGTGGGAAACAGTAAGTTGGCGCAGCACAGTGGGGGACTTAGGTGAGTTTTCTTGAGTTTAAAGTTTTTGTTCTTTTTTTGGAGTATATATTCCAAATAAATGCTACAAGATAAGTAAGCTCCTGAGCCTATGAATTTCCAGAGATTTTCGAGTCGATAGTTTGAATTTCAATATTTTGTTTTTCTTTTGTAATTTATTCAAGATATGTCTTAATTGTTTCAGCCCTATTCACAATTGGTTGACTTGTTTGGTTGCTTATGTTTTTAAAGACACAAAACATTGACATCATCAAACATGTTACTTCTTTCATTAACTACCGTAGTATATAAATTTGCTTATGTAATACAATAAATTATGATCTTGTACAAAACATATGTATGTAATACAGCCACGTGATTTATCAAGTTTAAGAAACACTGTTTCTCAAGTATCTCTTAAGGTGAGATGGATAACTTGATGGATTGATGGACTTTCTCATAAAGTAAAAATATTTTTACCCGCCATGATATCACTTACTATTTGTTTTGTCAAGCTAATATTATCATACCTAGATTCACGGGTAATATTTTTCCTTTGGATAATATTTTCAGAGGCACCACAAATAAAGGATGGTACAGCAGGCAATTTTAATTTATTTTTCTTAGGCAAGTTTAGCAGTTAGGCCTGAAAGTCTTGTTCATAATCATCATGGAAAAAATGTTTCTGAGCAAATAAAATACAAATCAGGATTCCATTTTCCATCCCGTTCAGTAGTGAAGGCATCTTCGTCTGACATCAGAATCTTTATGAAAGTATTGCACATAACACCATATCCCTTCGATTACTTTTATTGCACACAACAACGGTTGTATTGTTAGGATACTTTTTGAAACACTTCATGCATAAATAATAGGAAAGCTTACAAAAAACACACAAGCATTTATTATTCACAGTGACTTTGGTAGCATACTTGACATAAATAAGAAGCTAATAACGAGCGTGACACTGCACAGTCACATGTACTGAACAGAAGCAAGCTCGGATAGGCCACAAGCGACTTCACAGCAGCGCTGCTCTAGGATAGAGCTGAATGAAGGCCGGTATAGGGAACGACCCTACCTTGTACACTAGTAACCTCAATGAGCTCTATACTATATTGTATGGACATACATCCTTGCAACAAACCAAACATGACGCTTAAGTATGTCGTCTGCTTGGTTCCAAGGGGACAGATTTCAGTGTTTCTTTCAATGTTCTTATGCAAAAACGTGTTTCTGGTGAGTTAAAGTACTATATTTTGAAAATAGTTAAGTATTATAACCCATTTGGCTGAAGACACATTTACATTAAATGATATACAATTCAGTTTTAAAGTTAATATCGTTCAAATTCAAATAAAATCTTTAATATATTAAAATATGTAGCTATCATTCATGTTGTTTAGCCAAGACTATGATACATTTTAAGTTGGCTATTAGCTTATATATTGGTTTAAGAAACAATATTATAATAATGAAAGTTCGATAACTATAATGAAAAAAGGTAGGTTAAAACTTAAATTACATTTGTTTGCATGACAAACTTTGTGTAGTAGTTTACATTCAAACTATCACTAAGGGTATAGGTTTATAGGAAATATTAGTATATTACAATATATTTAAAGTTGACTCTTAGCTTGTATAGCCTATTACTTTCAGAAACCATATTTTATTTAATGTTTGATAACTTTAGTAAAATAAGGTACCTTAGCACCACTTAATTACATGTGTTTGAATAACAAGTTTTGTGTAGAGGTTCAAAAGCTCATTTAGGTTGTAGGAAGTATTACTATATTAGCCTATATCGACCTATTTAAAGAAACAAGTCACGAGTGTTGAACTTATTAGCCTATTCAAACCTTATACTAACGCATTTATTTCATTTAACTAATCATAAATTGACATATCTCACATATTCATTCAAATTAGCCAATTATGCTAAAATTCCACACTGCCTTGTATGTGCATAAAGAAAAGGATACCGAAAAGTTTTCTTCTCTCTTACGCAATGGTGTGCAGATGTCAGCTCGAAAATTGAAATTGAAGTTTTTATGGATTTAACTTCTGACATTGTTGTTAAAGTTCATTTTATGCAATTCTATATTTATTTGTAGTCAATTTTTAACTTTAATTTCAATATAAATGTGTTGCTAAATTTGTAAATAGATTACTGTATAACATTACCATATATTGATTTTTCTTTCTGTTAATTTGTTGTAAAATGTGACGTTTAGGTGCTTAATTTGTAAAATTTTAATGTAGTTTGAAGTTTAATGGGCTTTTTCTTCATCTCTCCATATTATCCGACGTTCTGCCGGCCCCGTTTGTCAGATAAACAAGAGACTACTGTGTATCTAAATAAACATGGATCATAATGTTAAGACATGCTTAGTGTTCCTATCTAATAACATCCTTTATAAATTTCCTTTTTTTCTCTCTGGTGTTTTTTTGTTTCCTCTTTTAATAAGTTGCATTGCCCGTTTCACATTCCCTCCCGATGAGTTCCGATTGGATGAAACCTAGGTCAAGGAATTGGGCGGTAATAATAAATTTTCTTCAAGAGTAACCTTACCTCTTTGTCCAGTTGCAGCAATGTAAAGTTGGAACTGTGTTCTTCTTTTTATTGTGTTTGTTCTCTTCTTTATGTTTCTATCCACCTTTACTGTACTTTTTTTCCAAATCTTGAAGACTTATTAGTAACTATTGATTTAAAAAACAATGAAGAAATGAAAGTGATACAGTGTTGATGAAAGTATTAAAATCTTGATTCAAGCAGTGAATAAGATTAAATAAAGCTAACAAGGTGATTGGGTTACAGGTGTGCAAGCAAATGTTGTAAAAGACATTATAGTTAGTGAAACAAAGTAAGGTTACAAGAGAATATTCTTAACTCAAGGACGTGTTTATTTACCATTTCTGTGTGGTTTTCAAGAAATAGACCTAGAAAAAGATTGATTGCATAGATTTTAAGACTGGATGGTGAAGGATTACTCCTGAACATCAAGACACCTAGAAAATAACTGAACCCAGTTTCCTGTTTAAATCCCTCCAACAGGCCATTAAGGCCATGCAAGGTTTGTAAGGTGATATAATAATTTCATGTTTACTGAACTAGGTTTATGATATTGTGTCCACCTTGCACAGGTAGGGATGGATCGACCAAGGACTGTTAGTCTTCTTAACAATAGTTTTTTTATACAGTGATATTCCTTGATTATTGTAAGAATGCCCGCACAGGTGGTCTTCTGCAAATTTGTGTTTCGAGAAACCACAGTTGCTATGTGCCATGGGGATGGTCTTTATTGGTGCAGGCTGGAGTGGGAGGAGAAGCCTTGTGGCTTCTCTGCGAATGTTCTTTTGTTTTTTGGAGAAAGGTGATAAAATTAATGAAGCCACTGTATGTTTGGTTCAGAAGAGTAAATAAATTAGCAACTTAATCCTATATTAAATTGTTTAGTACTAAATACGTATTTAATCCTATATTAAATTGTTTAGTACCAAATATGTATTTAACTATCAGAATTAAAAGAAATCATAATTAAATTTGAATAAAAAATATTAGTAAAACTACTATACAAATAAAATTATAACAAAGGGTCATAAGAAGAGATCAGAGGTCAATTCACTTTGCAAGAAGTTTCAGGTGCCCCTTCATCTTGAAGAAAGTTATGAAGCTTCTCTTACACATACTTTATGGAATCAAGGACTCAAACGTTCATTGCTGTCCCCACAAAAGTCTGCTATCTATATATTTCAGGCTTATTCTAATGTTATCCTCTCATATCTTCCTACTGGGTTTACCAGTAAATAACCTAAACATAATTTTAGATTATTCCATTTGCACTAAATGTCCTGAGCACTGTAACTTGTGAAATTTGATTATCCTAACAATATCTTGTGATGAGTACAGGGTATGTAACTTCCTAAACGCGTTTTCGAACATCCTAAGTTGGTTTTCATCACATAAGGTAAGAGACCATGTTTCACAACTATTGAGCTGTTAAAGCAATTTGTCTGTATTTGACATTTTGAAACATGTATATAACTATGCTAGAAAAAAAGTAAATAATAATAAAAGCAAGAAAATGTGACAAACCTTGCAAAAATAGCCTATTTTTGCAAATATTTTATTCCTGCTGTTTGGAAAATTACAGCCTCAATAGGTTAAGACCACAGAACGGTTAACCATTGTAGGTACTGGATACACAATATATAAAATAAAACATGTATTGTACTGATTAATATGTCATGTTACACATTCAAATAACTTTTTTTTATTATTATTTGTCCAGATTATTTGGAAATTCAGTTCATAGAGATTCGGGGAAAGAAATTTTTAACACCAGAGAACCTCCACTTAGGGGTATGGTAATTAGATTGTTCTTTATCAATACAAAGATAAAAGTGTGTTCAACACATTTTACAATGTTACTCCCTCAAAGAATGACATACAAATTATATTTTTAGCTTTTAAACATTTCAACACAATTTTGTTTGTATTTGAGATAGACATTGTTTTAATAAGATGCTCCAACAAGCCTATCAAAAACGTTTTCATATCAACAACAAGCGAAAGTTGGTCACATGGCTTAAAAGAATCTGATGGGATGAATCCAGTTTCTAGAACCAAATATTAATTTTACCTTCAAATCTTGAATATGAATATTAGAAAACATAAGCATAAAAGGTTAACTTTGTTAGGTTTTAATATTAGAACAATAATATCACTGGCTTGATGAACTGAACATATTTATTTAAGCTTGGTCAGGTACACTTGGTATATCGCCAGTTTAAAAACATCAATTAATACACATATGCTGACCGCATACAAAAAATGTATATATATAGTGGTTTTACTTTTTTTAATTTTATTTTGTTTACATTATAAATTGTCTGGATCCTATAATTATATTAGACTAAACCAATGGCGGGAATCATAATTTTTTTAAATCTAAGATTAGAATTTTTCTGTTAATCCTTGAATTCCTCTAGGGATGTGAATTGTCCATCCCTAAAAATAATCATATTGGATGTCAATAGTTTGTGCATTGGCAACAGTGAAATGTATTCTTTCCATAAAGGTGACCTGGCGGTCTAGGGGTAAGGTGTCAGACTTATGTGCTGGCGGCCGGGGTTCGATCCTTGGTCCCAGCACAGATTTATCTGATTACCAAACTCTTCCTTCACCTCTGACAAGACATCTTGAGAATGTGGGGAATGCCAGGCGTCCACCGTGGTTCGGATTCCACGTTAAACTGTAGGTCCTCCATTTCATCTCACAATCACCCTACCATTACACATTAGCATAAGTGCGTATAACCCGAACGGGTAGTAAGACGCGGTGCTAATAATAATAATATTCTTTCCATTGTAGGCTTACCAATTTATTTGTATTTAATTCTTATTCCTATTATAAGATGACTAATCCATGTGCACATTATGTTCGGTTAAGTTTTTTTAACTTTCATGGATGGGAGATCCACCAAATTTACATGGGTTACAAAACAAACTATCTAGTACAATTTCAGTGTACGATATCCGGTGTAACATATACCAGTAAAGGGTAAAGGTTGGTAGGGCGTAGAAAAATTTGGACTGAATATATCAATGTCACTGTCCCCTTTAGTCCATTTTTGAATCCGGATGAACCAATAAATTGTCTAGTTCTTAATCCTAACTTTTTTCATGATAAATTATATAAGATTTTGCTTTCCCTACTCACCACTATGTCAACATAGTAACATGATTTTAATTTATTTGAAAAAGAACAAACAGAAAAATTGTCTGTATTATGTGAAAACTAGGTAGGTAATAATATATAAAAATTAAGAAGGTATGATCTAACGGAAGTGTTACAAACTATGCAATAGAACCACATTCTGAAAAGTTTTGTGTTTGTTTTTATCGATGTTAATCGACCATGGGCATTTGGACACAGCAGCCGTCATTGATTAAGGGCTCTAATGTGAAGTTTCATTGGAAAAGATGGAATTAAAAACTGATGCAGTAATAAATCTGAGTACATGTAATAACTTAGGCTAATTCTGATATTTAAAAAAAATCACAGTATTTGACTTTTGTTCATAAAATAATTTTGTTTATTTATAATATAACTTGTTTGTTAAAGTCGACCTTGGTGGTCTTGGGATAACGTAGAGTGCTCGCCTCAGGACTTGATGTTTCTGGGTTAAACTCATCCGAGGTTGATGGATTTTTCTTGAGTGATAAAAATCTGTAGCATAAGTCTAACTTCCTTTGGAGGGGAAGTAAAGTCATCGGTCTCATGTATATTGTGGCATGTAAAATAGCCCTGGAAGGAAGATATGTGAAAATACCTTTCCCATCAAAATTGGTAGGGCCTTTCACTCTCGCTCAAAGAAATTATCATGTGCTGATATAATTAATCTGGTCAAAAAGTGCACATTAAATACCTCATAAAAATAAAATAAAATAATTTGTTAAGAAAAGAATCAGTAGCTTTACTTTTTTAATTAGTATCATTCTATGTTTATTTACTGCTTATCAAAAGTTTGTGATATTTTGATTTAGGTGTACTAGATATTTGGTTTAAGTGAAATCAAAAGAGTTTAATTTTCTTGATGTTTTACAACTAATTACAATATGTAGGCCTAATTGTTAGTGTAAAGCTTTAACAGTAGGCCTACTACAGTTCAATAATACAATTAAAATCAGTAGGTCTATCATTTTAACTATATAGTTTTAGTAGGATCTATAAATTGTTTAAAGAAAAGATTGTTTGAATCTCCCCACTATATGGCCATCTAAATAACCCCTCTTCGTGCCCCCACTGCCCCCCTTTCTCGGTCACATCTGAGTAACAAGCGTGTTCCAAATCACGATCCACCATTGATTATGTTAAGGTGCAGGCCTATGGTACTTTATAATAAACTGCCAGAAGTTGGACTTGATATAACTAGGTCTCACAATTATGCATCAGTGTTAAAATAACAAAAATTAAAAAGGGGTCCAAAAAATGTGTTAAGAGTTTGTTTTTTAAGAATAGGTGATAGAATTTTTGAAGGAACTCAAACTTATTCCTAGCCAATTTTGTTATTTTGGGCAAGTTGAAAGTACTGGTTGGTTGGGCTTAGATTATGTCACCAATGAAAATTTATATATAGGTAGGCCTAGAAATATTTAACACTAATATGAGGTTATTGGTGCCTAGGACTGTGCTTTTAATGAGCTCTGAATGGGTTCTTAATCATTTGCCTGCTTTTGCACTGCAAAAGACAGTATTATAATGGTCAGGTAGGCCAAATTTAAAGAATCAAGAAAAGGAATAATTATCTCTAGTATCAAGAATAAGTTGAACAGCTCCAGCCAAGTCGTTAACAATTGCATCAGGTTGTACATAAGGGTGACATTCATCACTAGGACGAAATTTACCCGTCCTCACCAACACTCCTTTAAGTCCGCAACTTTGGGCCCCTCCTATATCAGACACCACATCATCACCAACCATCACCACTTCTTCTGGCTTTATACCCATTTCAAGAATTGCAGAATGGAAGAAATCTGGCTGAGGTTTACCAATAACTTCTGCTTTCACATCAGCTGCATACTCTAAAGCTGCAGTGAACACACCTACATCCAAAACAAGGAGGCCGGACTGCTCTCTGTAATATCTACCCCGACCCAAGGTGAAAAGTTTTGGCTTAGGCATATTAATCAGAATTTTGAAAGCTGTGTTCAAATTTTTATAAGTAAAATTATCTGAAGCATCACCAATCACCACACAGTTAGGGTTACTCTGGTCAAGCTCTTGAAATTCTCCCAGAACATTTGGATGAACCAAAAGGTGAGGTCTTAAACCTTGTTCTTTTAATAACTTTACTACAGCAGGACAAGGTGGTAATATATCTCTTTCATTGACATCATAGCCTAGAGAAGATAAACTTAGGGCTAGAGAACGCTTTGTTTCCTGTGTTTCATTAGTTACAAGCTTAACAGGCAAGCCAGAGTTTTGAAGTTTGTGAAATGCTTCCAATGATCCTGGTATTACAGAACCTCCATCTTTCAAGACTCCAGAGATGTCTAGTAGTACACCATTTATTATTGATTTAGATGATCTAAATAAACTCATTTTGCGGTTATAATAAGACTTAAATATAGTTTTTAATTAGAAGGCTCCTATTTGTTATTATAATATTGGTTAACTATGCAACGCACAGATCAAGTGAACACGAACGATGCCCATAGATAAGGGGCTAAAGGGAGTAGTTTAGAAATTAGAAACGTCACTCCAAGGTTGGCAAGTAGAACCTCAAAGCTAACGCTCATAGTTTTTGCGCTTGGAACTAAAACTTTAAGCGGGAAATTTGAATGTACTTTAGAGAGAAGGTATTGAAGATATTTATTTTCAAGCCCTCATTTAAGAAAAATGAGGATTGTAACATCTGGTAATTTTTATTAGATTGATGATTGAGATATTACACTTATCACTGGGAAGGGTTCCAGGATATTTCTTTAAACTTTCATTTTATGGGGTGTGGGGTTGATTAGATTTTTTTTTGCTTGCTTTATTACTACCCGTTTGCGTGAAGATATACCTTTTAATTACACTAATAGGCTGGTCAAATTTAGAGAAAAGGTACGCTGATTTGAAAGGAGATATTGGGAAACCATTGGGGTGTGAGGCGGGGTGTCAGAATTCAAACCCTGACCATCCCATCAGCAAACCAGACTAGTTGGCCGGATTTGGGATATTATAAATAAAATTAATAAAATGCTTTTGATTGAAAATTAACTTTGTAGTCATATGTAATCATGGGATTTTTGACACATCATTTATATTCAATTATTTCAAATCAAAATATCTCTTGTGTCCATGTTTTAGCATTTTGAAATAAAATTACATTTACAATTATTTGAATAAAACAGTATTAAAAACTAGGCCTCTTAGCTTTAAGTGTCTTTCTACCACTGATAATTACAGGAATTATCTGTTACTTTTTCAATAAATAGAGAGCATAATTTGTGCAAAGGCCTAACTCAAAAACATAGGATTATTTTAATTTTAATTGTAGAATACATCAACCCTATACAAAATTACCTGGTATGTTGGCAGTGAAAACCATGAGTCATCATAGTGATTAGCAGCTCGTGGTTAATACTTTTATATTCACGCGGTGTCTTAAAATGACTTGTGAAATAAAAGAGTCCGAGCATGTACCTATTCATCGGTAGCTCATTAGTTGACCATTGGCACAGTAAAAACAAAAGTTTTAGGTGTATTTCCCGATCAAGCAGTTTAAAATTGCTCCCCAGGTAGAACATAACCAATGGGCACTTTAAAAAACAAATATCTGGAGTTTTTATTGTAATTACTCACAAAGTCTTTGTTTGAAGGTTTTTATTAGCATATGTGATCATTTTATAAATTATATTTAATTTCTCATTTAACATAAGCTTTACCAAATATAATACTATCATGGTACATTTTCATTATTTCACACAATTTACACTAGGCGTGTAAGAAGCTTCGAAATATCAAAGGTTAAATTTCTTTCGTTTCGACACCCATAATAACTTTCGCATCTTTGAAGGAAGAAAATACTTTGATATATTATAAACATATTTTAAATATCTAACTAAATATGACATAGTTCAGTAGGAGTGTGCAAAGTTTAAAAAAAATTAAAGACGAATCAAATATCAATTGGCTTCAACTTTCATAAAAACAAATCTAGCTTTGGCACAAAAAACAATATTTTTGATTTTAATCATTTTGAGATATTTACTAAATTATATTCATCACACAAACTCTACAGTTTTAGACAAATAAAACTTTAGATTACCCTGGTCAACAACACTTTTGCACCAAAGATAAGAACAACCAAGTCTCACTAATTTGAGGTAACCGAGTCTGAAAATGATCAAAAAAAGACTGGGCTGGTTATGGTTTTGGAGTTGCGGGTGATAATGTAATTTACTTAAATTTAGTCACTCTTTTAACGCTTGTGCGATTTGTGGGTTAATCACAAAACGCCAAAAGAGAATAGTTTAAAACTCAGTTTGTTGGGTTTGTACCCTCAGCCTAGAACTACAATAGGCAGGCAGAAATAATTTAGAGGTGCTAGGGATGGCTTTTGAGTTGAGAGAAGAAACCAGACGGGAGTCAGTACTCAGTCGTGTAATTTTATTTGTATGATGCTTTATGATGTGTATTTACATTTTAATGCTTAGATTTTATCAATTTTTTCCTTGAAATGTATAAGTAAGGCATGTAAGTCTTTGAATAAAAGTGAATATTTTTACTACATTTTTGGTAAATCTCATTTTATTACACAACCACAACTTAAAAATTTGGTGATAGACTTGGAATTAAGTAAATCTAAGACAGAACTACTTGCTTCTAGATTACAAGAGGGAAATTTGTTAGTGGAATGTTCTAAGGTTTCTAAATTCTGAAGTCAATACAAATAGTTTTTGCTTATCTTATCTCAGGACTAGGATTCCATATTTTGTAACCACATCCAGGGTCCTACGAGTGTCCTTGATATACTACCAAAATCTATTGGTTATTCACAGCACTATTGGAATTTGTGTGGAGATTTGAAGGTGGTATCTTTGATTGTACCACCCCCCTTCTCCTCTACTGGACAAGGGCAGGGGCACATGGACAATAAAGTAGAGAGGGCAAGAAAACAACAACAAATGATTAAATTGCAGAAGAGCGTTAGGACCACATATTCATTGATAGGCCTCCACTTGGACCTATTCAATAATTTGTCGTCATGAACCCTTCTCAATCATCACCCATTACTATACGTAATTACTCAAAGGGAATGGTACAAGAATCTTTTATATTGTACCAACAATACTTTAAACCTGTCATAGTAAAATTAAATATTGCGAGTCTAATAAATAAATATTTATTTGAGAAAAGATTAACAATAAATATGTATGCGTGAATATATGCATACAAGTAACAATAGATAGTTAAAAGAGAATTACATAAATATAAAAAAA